>OV815278.1:35718512-36318512 GCA_929108145.2 Limnephilus rhombicus
TGTTTATAATATTAGTATGATTTATAATTATTTAAATTAAAACAGAATTAATTTTTATCAACTAAAATGAAGACAGATTCCGTGATCGATAGGTAAGGCCCTCTACTTGCAATACAAAGGTCGCGGGCTAAAATCACGGCGTGCGCAAATTAATTAATATGCGTAATTTCACAATTAATTAATGAAAAATAATATATAGTATATTTGTGACATGTTCCAGAGTGGAAGATAAGATTCGTCCACCATTCAGGATTTAAATGTCGCTTAGAGTAGCTTTAGCTGTGTTTGGCACCAGGTCTGAATAGCCAGGTACTTCCCCACTTTCCTCGTCCTCATTTCCTTCCCCTCCCCTCCCTTCACCCTCACCCCACCTCTCCCTATTCCCCCTCACCACCCCCTCCATACCCGTTACATTCGTTTTTCAAAAAGCTCGCGTGCCACCCATTGCTATTTTTTATACGAATTTCATAATGCCAGAGCTCTAAGCTATAGCCTGTATGTTATTCTGACGTATGAGCTATATTATTGTAAACTTTCATTAAAATCCATTCAGTAGTTTTTGCGTGAAAAAGTTACAAACATACATACATCCATACATCCATACACACTTTCGCCATTATTATATTAGTAGGATGTCGTGTTCGTTTCTTGGGAATTTGAGTTATTTGCAAAGCATTTACAAAGTGAAATATGAAAGAAGATCGAATAAATCGATTGACCACTTATTTATAACTTTAAAAAAAGATTAAAAAAATCTGGACAATCAATTAAGAAGAATTTAAAAAAAAATAATGGCTTAATCAGCAATATTCAATCTGTCACTTAAACTAATTGATCACACCGCGTTGCCAGTAAAAAAAACATAATTTATCATCTTTGACATAACACGGAGTGTAAAAATTAAGTTTCATATGAAATTATACAAACATTTTCGATAGCCTTGGAACTTGGAAAGAACGGAGTAATAAGAATTTTTTAAAGAAATTTTTATTATTTTTTTATGTTAATTAATACTTCCCTAATTGAAAATACTGAATCGTTTTTAGGGTGGAAGTATTATTAGTTCTTAGACTATTTATATTTTTAAAGGTAGAGGTAATTCTAGTTTAGAAGGTAGTTTAAGAGATTTATTAACAACGTTTATGTGTTTCCGAAAAGAAATCTTGGTATCTAGAGAGAAACCAAGGTCTTTAATAGAATTTTTTACATTAGATCCATACAAGAGGCCCTGAGGAAAATAATTCGCATCATGGCCTATATCATCGTTGGGGATGCTGTGTGGAGGGTCTTTTTAGGAAAGGAGGTAGAGGAAGTACTGGGAAGGAAAATAGTATCAGAAGTGGGTAGGAATCTGGGGGTCAGAGTGTCCAGAAGTGACGTATAGAAATCTATCTCTCTTACTGCGGTGCAAAGCAATGTTTCGAGAAAGTCCCGATCTGGCCTGCCACGCAATTGGTGGGCAGACGCATCTGCCGCCAGGATCCAAACAAACCTCACTCCATGAACCCGGGAACACCTGCTAATGTGGCTTGCCTTTGCTTGCTAGCTTGCTTCACTAGATGTGAGAGTTGTTAAGTTTGTTTTCGAAAACAATCGATTTTTTACTCTATAAAAAGATGTAGGTATTTATCGCCATTAAATTTCAAGCAATTAATTTTACAACAATCATTGAATGAATATCTGGAAAAGAAGGCAGTCGTTGTAATTTTTTTTTATGATCGTATTGTCGTCCGCCAAAAGCCAAAAACACCTGTGAGAAAAAATACTAACAATATTATATTGGATGCCATAGCCTCATTGGCTCCAGACGAGAGCAGTTGGGACTCTAATGCGGTGCTCACATAATTTTTATTTAAAAAAAAAAAAAAAATACGTAATTATTTTAAATATAAAAAAATAACACATAATAACTAAAATTACATACCTTTTATATTAATCAAATTAAGCCTCTCATTTTGGAGTTAATTAATTAATGATTAACACTATTCAATTATAATGTATTGCTAAAAAAGTGTATGTAATGCCAGGATTGTAATGTAGTTAAACTCCCAGGAATGCAGAACTGAGGAAGGAATGCACTACATTTAATTACATACTAAAGCTGGTTTCACACGGGACTGAAATATGTTCAGTCTCCCTTTTCCTCGGTGACTCAGGAATTCTGACCGGGTGATTTATATTTCAAACAGCGGAGATACATCGTACCGCACGGTTACAAGGGATTACACACAAATGCGTGGCACTTACTGACAACGTACAACGCACTTAGAACTAATAATACTGCAAGTATTGGTAGGAGTTATAGCTCGGATTAGTTTGGTAATGGACTTAGGACCGTTTAGTACCGTTCGGCAGCGTGTAAATAACATCTATTTAGGGATTTGTCAAATAATTATTGACAAGTCGTTTGATGCCGAGATATTTAGCACGGAGTCATGATATTATTTTATGACTAATCCATATTAGATAATGTATAATTCTCTTTATTGAGTCAGAAATCTTGTACATATATTATATTTATTGATGTCTGTTTGTTACGATATACCTAAGTAATAATAATAATTGGATAATTTGTAGAGCGCCGTTTTTGTGAAAAATCACCTCAAGTACATAGTAAGTAGCGATGTAACGATGTTTTTGTTTTATTATTATGCGTAATAATAAAACGAAAATATAACATCGGCACTGGAATGACATACAGAGATAAATTAAAGTTGATGTAATGTAATTTTTTAAAAGTAAAAATGTGGCAGGTATACATAGCGTAGGTATGGTAGAGAAAAGTTCGAAGAAGACACGATCAAGAGAAATAAATACGGATGTATAATATGTGTAATAAATAAGTAAAGTAAAATTGTAAACAAAATATGGTGAAATTCATTGATGAACAAAGAGAGGGGTGTAAGGAGAACGTAAAAACTATACACTTAGTTTTTAGGTAGGTACACTAGAATTCAAAAACTTAAACTTTATTCCGTCCATTTATAACCATGAGCAATGCCGAATACATGTCAGCTTAAGATTTAATATTTAAGTTACGAGAATCTTATAATAGTATTTACTATCTTCTATATCAACATCAGATGAGAGTAGAGATGTCAGGAGTTCCACTAAAGAACACCAAGGAGTTTGTATACCTCGGGAGCAAAATAACATGGGACGGTCGGTCTAAAAGCCAGGTCGACAGCCGTACCTATTACCTATTCGCATTCAATAAAAGGTCGAAAATAATAGAATCGAATAATATAGACCTAAAACTGAGAATACTCCTCATCAAGACCTATGTATGGAGTATCTTGATGTACGGCTGCGAAACATGGTGCCATTCCGAAAGGGATAAACGGAGACTAGAGGCTTTTGAGGTGTGGTCCTATAGATATAGAAGACTATTAGGAATTTCCTGGAGAGACCACATTACACATGAGGAGGTTCTCCAAAGAAAGTCCGAAAGGCGTGCAAAGATGGATCGGCCATGTAATACGACAAGAAGGCTTCTTGCATGCCACAATGGAGGGTACGACCGAGGGGACAAACTCTAGAGGACGCCCACGCCGAGAGAACCTGGAGGACCTGCTGGTAGACATGCACTGCTCATCATATGCAGACTTCAAAAGAGCCACATAAGACAGGGAAGAATGGAAGAGAACAATAGAGGAAATTGCTGCAAACCAATCCCAGGATTGAAACCAGAGAGAGATATCAACAGCATTTAGAGCGTGTTCACACACAGCTATAATATGCGTGAGATCGCATATTTCAGCATATCGATCGCCATATATTCCAATAGGGAATGTCACCTGCTCATTTGGTACAATAATTGCGTAGTTCTTGATTAGAAAATTAGGTCTTTGTTTTTTCCACCATTTGTTGTTTTATATTTTTCTACTTCTCTGTCATTGATTAATTTAGCACCGGAATACAGTCAAAGGAGGCCCAACCACGTGCCAAACATTCGTACAAGGTTATCTTTTGCCGCATAATAACGGATAAATTTTGTGCTGTACAATTCGGAAGGGCAACAACTTCCTAACTATGTTTTATTTCACCACAATTAGAATCTATAATAACTTATATCATTGATGTCGCTAATCCAAATTCCTGTAATATTAATAAATCTGTTTCTGAAAAAATAAGATTTAGGAAATGAGATTAAAAGAATTTGGCATTCCAGGCTATAAAAATATTACCATTTGTTATTTCGGCTACTGGTATTATACCTAGCTCTCTCATTAAAAATTTAGGCATATTAGATTTGTCCAAGAATTTATATGTAAAAATGCAAAAATCGGTCATTTTAAATACACGTAGGATTACAAAAGATTTTTTCAATATTTGTATTGAGGGATCAGTATGATTTATAGGTTCAATTAGGAGTTCCACCGAGCCGAACCCCCTGATATGAAAATATCTGGAGTCGGTAAATTATTTTCCCATTTGGTCTCTGGTAGGTTATCATGTTGTTCTTGTATTATTTTGTATTTATTATACTTACATAGTGCAATTGCAAAGCGTGAATTGACTAGATGAACATTTGTGGAAAAGTGTGTGAAAGGGTTTAGTTTTCCCGTGGGGAAGATTTAACCCGGATCTCAAAGGCACGGATTCCACCTTCCCAACTTCTGTTTTACGTTCTCTGGGTCAAAAGAGCATCGAAGTAAACAGAGTTCACAACTAATTATATTGGACTTCATTTAAAAAAAAATATGCAAGGCAGAAGTAGTTAAACGGCTTTTTCGGTTTTTAATTAAGATTAAAGAATGCGTGATAATAAATTTCACCTTTCTGAACGAAGTTAAATGTTAATCTGATATACATTCTCATTATTTTCACATTCTACAACCATTGCAAAATTCAAAACACTTTTGTTTTTATTTTCACTACCTGTTGTTCGCTCAAAGAACACCTGTGTACACACGAACGACTGCAAGCATAAATACAGCTTAAGCCACAATTGAACCAAATAAGCTCATCTAAAACATATTACGTAACGTAATGGGTTCATTTACCAGTACATCCTCTATCAGCAATACAATGCGTAAACATGCGTGAAAGCGACAGTAGGAATTCAAACATTTGAACACCGAAACATCTGTTACATACGAGAATAACAAATGGGGAAAAAATGCGTGTTGCGCAAGTATAACAAACAAAAAACATCATATTCCTTTGTGGCCTTTAAATTTTTGTCTCCCATAAAAGGAGAGAATACCTTGAAAGTGGGCAACCTCGATCGGGCATCAATCGTGTGCCATACAACGTACATATTTCACTTTCTTCCATATTATGACATGGCCAGTAAAGTGGCATTAAACTTGTTAAACTGACATTGATACCATTTAAGGTAAGCCCCGGTGCTGTAGATTCATATTAGATACGATCTTGTGTAGATATGGTAGGAACGTAAAGATTTTTGTCACTTTGAGGCAGGGTCGGCAAGAATATTAATGATAATAATTGAGAAAAATCTGTCATTGAAGAAGAAGATAATAATAATCTAAACGAAAATATGAAAGAGAACAAGAAAAAGATAATGGTCGCAACTGGGACTCGAACCCAGAACCTCTCCTCTATCCGGGACGTGCGTTTACCAATGCCGCCATTGCGCCCTTCTGTCAAACCGTAACTAATTTAAATTAGTTGAAGATAATATTAATTATTATTATTTTTTAATTGATAAACTAATGTTTAAGACAATATTTTTATGCATAGCACAAAGGGTAACAATTATTATAAGCAATAATAATTATAAGCATGAAACACTCATCTACATTGAAAAAATCTCCCGAGAAAAAATACGTGCCGCCGACGGGACTCGAACGGAGTTGGTAAACGCACGTCCCGGATAGACGAGAGGTTCTGAGTTCGAGTCTCAGTTACGACCATTATCTTTTTTTGTTTTTCTGTGTCTTGTTCTCTTTCATAATAATAATAATACTCGGATGATTTATATAGCGCCGTTTTTGTGAAAAATCACCTCAAGGGCACTGTACAAACTTATAATACATTTCTAAAATCTAAAAAAACTACAAGCTAGACAAACAATTAAAAACAACTTAGGGATAAAAATTGCATACACCGGTTCATTGATCACCGATACGAAAATATATGTACAATATTTTGACTAATGAACGCGATGCTGCCTAAAAATTTATGAAAACAGGACCATACTTACCTGGGAGGTCGCTTGAAATTAACACGGTATATTGTTCATTTAAAGAAATTTAAAAAGGGTTTGCACGCAGAGGACATAATCGTGAACACATGTTATTTAATCCTGAAAAATATTGTAATATTAACATGTAATGTACTCTTTGATGAGTGTATTTTGGAAAGTAAAAGCAACATTTAATGGTGGGTGGTGCAGTAGTACCTATAAGGATTTGATCTTCCTAAATGTGATTCGTCAAGAGACAGATTGATGTGTAAGGACTCGAATAATTTTAATTCAGTAAGAAAAGTGTGATTTAGGCCCCCCGTTCATGGAGATACTTACAATCTACGTAATTGTGACGAAACCACAAGTACCCTGCTGATATACCACTTTTTAATGCTAGTCTCCGTACACGGCGCTATCCGAAATGAACTGAACTTGGTCATTTTTCACGTGCAGCCGTGGAGTGAACACGCTGTCATGCGATGTCATATGACTTTTTTTCCAACATCAATCCATGCATTCTCCATTAAATCGTTTCTTACGGATTCTGGTAAAGTATAGTTATGTAAACATGCATTTTTTCCACTTCCAGAACAAATCTAACATTACTTTCATGTTCCGACGCCATTTCTGTCAAACGTCAAACGAATAAGTATCGGACACAAATGATGCGAGCGTCGCGTGCGATCAGCACTGTCGGTATCGTGATACTGATTGGAATATTGGAATCCGACAGCCACCGCGTAGCGCCGTGAACGGGCACCGGCAAAATCGTACGGGGGGTACTTACGATCGGCGCGTATCATACGCGCACGAGGATCGAGTATCTCCGTGAACGGAGGCACTAAGCCAAATCATAGGCAATACAAGTATGATACTCTCGGATAGGTATATTTAAATTAAGGGTATGAGAGCCCAAAAAGGTAGGTTTTTAGTTTGGATCTATTTTCGTTTAGATTATTATTATTATCTTCTTCTTCAATGATATATTACATTGATGGGGATAACCTTCAAAAGTTATAAAAAGAGAGTTTTTCTTATAAAAATTGAGAAAAATCTGCCTTTGAATTCATTGCCAGTCTTTAAAAAGACGACCCATCATGGCCTCTTTTATGTAGATTATAAATTGGTATGTATTCCTTGAGCCAATGAATGAATATAAATAAACTAAAGGTATTTCTTACAATACAAATTATTATATTTGTGTTACCGCGGATCAACATATGAAAATTACGAACCCCAAGTGGTTCGCTACGTTTGGTGATTTAGCAGAGGTGCCCGGGTTCATGGGATGAGGTGTGTTTAGGTCTGATGACCAGGACACACTGAACCCCAGATTCCTACCCACCCCTTAAACCCTTTTCCTTCCCAGAACCCTCCTCTCCTCCCTTTCCCTAAAAGACCCTCCACACAGCATCCCTAAAGATGACATAGGCCCTCAGGGAAATTATTTGCCTCAGGGCCTCCTGTGTGGAGCTTATGTATAAAAAAAAAAAAAAACTAAGGAGAAAATGTGGAAAAGTTATTCTCCTCCTAAGAATTAGCATTCAGTTAATGTTTCTGTGATTGCGAAATTTTAGTAAAAACCACTAACTTTTGTGAAAAGAATTTACGAAATTCCCTCAGCATGATTAGATTAAAAAACACGGAAGTCGTTCCAAATGTAAAATTACAAAAATTAATAATTTTACAAATTACGTATCTGCAAAATAAAAAAAATTATTATCAAAAACGGAGATGGAAGGTCATCAATGAGTTATCGACATGTAATGTTAATCAATTTGGTCTGCTTTTTATCCTTTTATGAAAGTTTGGCATTACATCTCTTTTGGAGTTTAATATAACTTTTTATTAATTAATACGATAAAATATATCACCAACAGAAGTTAACTTTTACGTAGCTTATACGGAGAAAATATTTTAATTTGGGAGGTGGTTGTGGGTACCGCCATCCCAGGATCCATTTATTGGATAACAAAACCTCTGCCAAGCGGTTCGCTACGTTTGTTGACTTAACAGGGGTGCCCGGGTTCACGGGGTGAGGTTTGTCCGGATCTTGGCGGCGGATGCGTCGGCCCACCTGCGTGGCGGGCCGGATCGGGAGAGACAGGTTGAGGGAAGCCTTTTTACTTCTCAACCCTTCGCCTTGCGCCGTAAGTGGAGGGATGGATTCAACGTCTGTCACTCGACACTGACCCCCCCATATTCCTACCCACCCCTCATACCTTTTTCCTTTCCCAGAACTTCCTCTCCTTCCTTTTCTTAAAGAGACTCTCCACATAGCATCCCCTAAGATGACAAAGGCCCTAAGGGAATTTATTTCCCTAGGAGCTAACTATACAATACGATACGATTGTACCACCCCAGCCAGGAGTACTCCTATCCCGGTGAGACCGGTACACCAGGGGGCACTGATTTGTTAGGACTGGAACACGTGCTCTGAGGACGGGAAGGAGGTTGGAGTTCAATTTACCGGAATACACGGCAACCTAATTAGCCAATATTGGAATACAGGATGGGCAGGAATAAATGAATTGAATGAGCTTTGGTTTTCGTTTCTCGCCTATAGCTCACTTTTGCTTCCCGTTTCTTCTCGCTTCCCGCTTCTATCATCCCGCTTTCAGCTTCCCGCTTCAAGCTTCCAGCATCCAGTTTCAAGCTTCCAGATTCTCGCGTGATATTGTTTGGTTTTTGCTTCTCTCTTAGCCTCCTGCGTAGAGCTAACGTAAGAAAAAAATAGTACCACCAAATTATTTTATTTTTGTTTACCCAAGTCCGACCCAGTTAATTGCAGCAGGTTAAAAGCAGGATATCAATCTGACTGTGCGTCTAAAATGCATTTTTATTGAATGTAAATGTGCATAGTAATTGCCCAATCAGTTTCTCTCATGTCAAATGTCTTATTATGTCGAATTATATTAAAAGAGGAATTATTACAAACTAATAAATGTATTCACAAACAGGATTGAGGCAACATTTCCTACGAGTTAGTTACGTGGTTTGATTCGTGAAATATTTAAGTAACTAATTGATGTCAGGAATTATTGTAATTGATGATCAATAGGTTAAATCGACATTCGTGACTAATTCCTTCTTCGGGGGAAGTTAAAGATAGAGGTACACTGCAGCAAGACTTTCAACTTTATATATTCATAGGTACTAATTTACCGAAGATTGAATAAATTCTGATTTCGATGATGTGAAGCATCACGAGAATATTCACAAGAAAGATAAAAGAAGCGTTCCTTATAAAAAATGGAACAAGGAAGAATCTGCCTTATTTATACATATATGTAAATTTATTCGAGGTAAACTCCGAAACTAATTAACCGGTTTTGATGAAATTTAGCTTACTGTGTGTAAATTGGTCCAACATAAAAGATAGGACAGTTTTAATCACGATTGTTGACCTCAATATTATTAATTATTGCGAATTAAATATTTGTTATAGTACAATGCTTTGTAATTATTTGTAAGTTTCATAAATTTCTAACAGATGGCGGTGTGAGTTGATTTATCGACACAACACTTTTTTTCTAAATTTGGTAACCAAGTAGATGGCGTTGTTTCGTCAGTATTGTCTACCTCAACATCTGTATACATAAACTTTTCAACAAATTTAGTTTTTCTTTTGTCAATTCCTACTTTAGGTTTGTGCTATATAGATTGATTGATTATTGTATATCTTTGTTTAATTTTATTTTCTTCTTGTTTTTGTTTGTCTCTTCTTAAGTTGGTATCTTTGCTTTATATTATTTACCTCTCTTTTTTATTTTTGTAATGCAGTGTGAATGCGAAATTTATAATTTTGATTCCCCTTAAAATATTTAGATTGTATTACTTCTCACTTACATTTTATAAATTCTTCCCGTCCCAAAATGAGTTTGACAGTCGTAGCAAAAAAATAATAATACGTGTTTTTACAATGAAAGGATATCTTAATTTGACACCGCATAAGAAATCTACTACATAGAATTACCCGGAGCCAATAAAACCATGGTGCCCCATTCCATTCACGAACCACCATCGAAACCAGAATCGACACGTTGCTTTTCAGGTTGTCAAAACTCTTGTGTAGTATTCTCACAAAAAGAAAGAAAGAACGATGTGTAGCTTGGTTCCTGGTGGATATTAAAAAAATAACTAATTAATAGCGAATTCAAAGAAAAAATAATTTAATTAAGTAAACGTAAATTAAAAAGTTAAAATGCACCTATGCTTACTTTGGTTCATATGTTTGGATCTATTTTAAGAATAATAAATAAATAAAAGTCATGTTTAAGAACAAACGCAGTTTAAAACCAAATTTTTCACAATTTCTGAAACATTGTCTCCCACCCGGGCAAAAATATTAGCATCTTCCATTGTGGAACGTGGTATTAAAATATGTATCTCACCATTTTATTTTAATCCAGATGTGAACATTTTTTCAAACCTGGAATCAAGATGCGCACCGTATTGCCATGGAGGTCATAATTTACGTACGTACAAGAAAATTTTGGTAGCATTATCTAACCATGCATGATTGTCAGATACAAGGAGCACAATATATCTCAGAAGTTTTTATTTGATATTCGATAATCGGGGGTAGCTTTCTTTGATTTGAGCATTGTCAAAGGTTATGCCATGACATAACAATCATTATCAGCAGGTACTTTAAGGACGACCGCTACGAGTAACTTCATCCTAATATTACGCATCGTGATGGAGTATTGTTGTTCGATTGTATCTTACATCAAATCTCGAGGTCTCCTTACAGTCCTTAAGTATTATATAGAAGGCGCTATCTCCAGAATGATTGCATTTATTTGTCCTGTCAAACGCATTCCCATAAATAAATTTGCTGCATTGTACGCTGAAGAACGCAGAACATTGTATTTTGATGTAGGCCTATAGGCATTGTGTGATGAAATAAATTTTATAGTGCGTTGTGAAATCAAGCAATTGCCTCTTCTTGTACGGTAGAGAAATAAATAAAGTCGCGAGAAGGATCAACTATTTGACATCTTCTAATGTCAATGAAACTAAATGTCAGTTGCATTGGATGCTGCGTGGAGTCATCGATAGAATCTTCCTGGTAAATTTAATGAGGACTTTATAAAACGTTTAATATAATACACCTTTATTAATAATACGATGACATCGTAGGTAAATATAATAATAATAGAATAGGGTTTGGAAATTGTTCACAGTAATTTACTGTTCGTAGTACTCGCACGATCGAAAACGTAATTACTTTATGTTAAGGTTGAATTTAATCATATTTAAAGGGTTATAGGGTTATAATTATAACTAATATTAGTTTACTTGGTTCACTTATTATTATTTATCTTTGCAAAAATTAACCGCTTTTGTTCGAGTAGTTACACCTGAACATTTTAAAACTTTAGGTTTTCCTTGACAATCTCTTTTGGTTGTGTTTGTTTTTCTGTGCTTTATCCACTTTTGAATTATATGTTTTATGCACGTATCTTCTTATTATGACTAGAAGTTTGAAAATTAAATTTTATCTTCTTGAACAATGGTGAAATATGAAATAAACATTATGACATTTTGTGTTTTTTTGACAAATGAATTAATATTTCAAGCTGCTGTCAACTTAAAATAGTTTAAAAAAAGTTTTAAATATTAGACCAATATCTAAACAAAATACCTAAGAGGCACATTGATCCAAATATTATATCAAACATTCAGTCCAAACGATTATACAAAAATGGCAACCAAGATGGCCGCAACGCCGCGCTGGACCGTTACAATGGTTATTATTTAGTTAATAAGATAAATAATAAATATTTTTTCCACCTTGGCTGCCATTTTTGTATATGTTTTATTGGTATGTAAAGTCCTCTCTTGGGGTATTTTATTTAGTCATTTTATTAGACAGAGCAGTCTTTGCAATGTGCAAGAGAACAGAACTCACCTATCGAGATCGAGAGTATGGTTACGATTTTTTGTGAATACTGCACAAGATTTTTAAATATGCAAAGCAATTAGGATTGCGACATCATCAATTGACACGTTTGTTATGATTGTCGTGATTGTATTGATTGTCGTGGAGACGGGGAAGTGGCACGGAAGAGGAAGATTTGAAAGCAATTTATCAGATCTGGTCATCAAACACGGCTAACGCAATTCCGAGCAAAGTTTACATTGAGAGAATCTACCATTCTTATTAGGGCTATGGAATAACCACTGCCAAAGAATGGTCGAATCTTTCTACATATAATTCAAAAATATATCGGGGTTCATCGAAGAGAATGCATCAAACGAACTAAAAATTCAGATCGAAACCAGTATTCAATAAAAACGCACACAATACGTACCTACCTTCCGATTTATAGAGAGTCGATAAAGAACACCAAATGTCACAATTATGCACACAAAATAAATTTTTTAAATCAAATGGATGGAGTTTTGACTGGTTTATGGTCAGAGCAAGATTTACATGATCTTCGATACAGGCTTAAGCTGAGTTTGTGGGTAGAAATGGACCACATTAACAAAGATTTATCTCGGAGCGCTTCTGCGTCTACAATGCGCAGCATCCCGAATGTTGGCTTCGGAAGGTACTTTCTCTGACAGTGAAATATGGAGGGACTCTCAATAACCTCAAAGAACTGAACGATTTTGTTTATTTCTTTTTATCTTTGGCAGATTGTTAAATCATTTTTGCATTTGATGGGTGCTAAAACGAAACTGGTACTAAAAAATGACACTTGTCTAAAGCTAAATCTTTAACATAACTTATTACATCTTTTAAATATTCGTACATTACAGTAAAAGCTAAGAGATTTATTTAGTCATAAAAATTAATAATTTATTTAAATAAATGAAGACAATATAAGCGAATCTCAATCGAAAATCTGGAAACAGAAAAATCAGAAAAACATATTGACACCTCTGGGACTCGAACCCAGGACCTCTTGCTTTCCGGGCAAACGCGCTAACCACTGCGCCACGGTGTCGATATGAAATTCGGTCATGTTTAACTGTACCATACTTCGACTAAGAACCACATACATTATCTTCATTTTCTTTAACGCATATATTATTGGCAACTATCTTTATGTATGATTGCAAGATTCAAACCCGAACTAAATGCTCTCTAGATAGTGTCTGGATAAATCTTTATCCATTTTATTTAATATGCGACATCTATCGACTTTTCTGCAAGTCTAGGATGAATATTTTATTTTTAATTTTTAACTTTATGAGTAAAACCTCAAATTGTAATATTTAAATAAATGAAGACAATATAAGCGAATCTCAAACGAAAATCTGGAAACAGAAAAATCAGAAAACATATTGACACCTCTGGTCCTGGGTTCGAGTCCCAGAGGTAAATGAAGACAATATAAGCGAATCTCAATCGAAAATCTGGAAACAGAAAAATCAGAAAACATATTGACACCTCTGGTCCTGGGTTCGAGTCCCAGAGGTGTCAATATGTTTTTCTGATTTTTCTGTTTCCAGATTTTCGATTGAGATTCGCTTATATTGTCTTCATTAATTTAAATATTACAATTTGAGGTTTTACTCATAAAGTTAAAAATTAAAAATAAAATATTAATAATTTAATTTTCTTTATTTAGTTTATTACATTGTTTTAGATTTTTTGATCACCAGACTCGGTACATGCTCGTTTTGTAACGGTCGGTCGCTTGTTATTCTGTAGGAAATTTCTACGACAACCCAACTATTTTGCTAGCAACGTCATTTCCATCTTAAGCGAAGGGTCTGTGAAATATCAGTATAATTCGGAGAAAGACGATACCCCGAATTATTTGATTACCCCATACTCCATATCTATGATCGATTCAATCAGAAAAAAATATTAAATAATGGGTTGCAACAACAAGAAACTAATAATTTTTACAACAATTTGTCGAGTTTTTATTGGGTGACATCCACGGAGGAAAGAATAGAGTTATTCTTTCCTCCGTGGGTGACATCGCATAGATAAGATGTTTTTTTTATTAATATAAAGGCCCAGTTGCCTCGCAGAAATTTACGTGTAACAAAGTCAACAAATGGCAATTCAGCGCCATTTTGTTTTTTTTTGATATTTGAAAGGTTCCCGTTAAATGAAGATTGTCGTTTTCAGATTTTAAACAAATTGTGATCAGCAGAGGTGGACGTAGGTATGTCAGCTATTACAATTTGATAGAGAGAGGCAAACCTCCTAAAATCGGCGTTTAACGAAGAACTTTTATAATGTACAATAACAAAATGGCGCTGAATGACCATTTGCTGGTAATGTAACGTTTGGATTTCTGTGAAACAGCTATGTCCACGAGATCAACGTTTAATGTTTCGTCGTCAGTAGTTTTTAAACCTGCATATCAGGTCAAGATTGTGGTTTGTCCTTTTCAGAAAAAGCTTCTTTTTGACAAGCCCCACCAGTTTTTGAAAAGGAACCTTTACAAAACGGGCATGAAGTCAGCATTTCTAGTTCCAGATGCCAGGTTCAGTGACGTGACGCAGCAAATTGCTTCGTGACTACCGCAGGTCGTAACACTGGTCAGTTTTCATAAAATAACATTACGTTACTATAAATTAATTGTATTTATTGAGTGAAAATTGCCGCCATCAGAACACTACAGACATTAGACATTACGGGCCATCTAGCGGAAATGATAAAAGCAATTCAATTTTCGCGTCAGCGCTGGTGAGACGGTAGATAGACGGTGGACGGTGGTACGTGGAATGGTTGAACGGCATATTGTGGTGGAATGATGTATATTTAACATTAACTTCACACGGAGAGAACGGCAGACACTTGGGGGTAACTGTGGATAACTCGAGTGTAATTAAATTCTTGCAGGTAATTATATCACACCCTGGCACTATTATTTTGGGGTGACCAAAGAATAAAACAATTTTAATTAAATACCTACGTATAATCATTTTATGTATTTTTTTTATTAGCGACTATACTAAAAACGTGAACATACAAAATATTACGAAGTTCAAATTTTTTTTCTTAGGACTAAAATTATTTAATTTCATTTATTTAGTTTCGTCTTCCGTGTCTTTTTCTTCTTCTTCTTTGTGTGCCGTATCAGGTCCCCCCGACGTTGGCGATCACTCTTGAGAATGTCTCTCTGTCTTGCGTTGCCCGGAATAGCTCCTCCACACTTCTAATGCTGGTCTTTTTGAGTTATTTTATTGATGTATTTTAGCTAGGCTTTAATTCTTGACCTACTCATTAAACTTTTCTATTCTACCTGACACCATTTTAACAATAGAATATATTTTTGTACGTATTGTTAGCATTATTGATGAAGACGACCTCCGTGGTCGAGGGGTAAGGCTCACGACTAGCAATCCGTAGATCTCGGGTTTAAATCCGGCACTTGTGTTATTTCACAAATAATTCGACCACGATAACACGGGCATCACCTTAGCATGGTGGTCGAAAAATCCGCAAATAATGTAACCATAATAATTATGCAAGCCTTTTTACCAATTGGAGATGCCATAGTCTCATTGGCTCCAGATGGGAGCAGTTGGGAAGCTTATGCGGCATTCACAAAAAAAAAAAAAAGCACTTTCATATTTCCGTTTTTGATAAATTCGAATATGTCAAAGAAGAGGAAAATCAACTTCATAAAAATGTGATCAGAACTGCCAGATACCAATAGGTACCAATGATGTTAAGCTCCTAATTTTATAAAACCAATACAAAAAATGATTTCAATAAAATAAAAACAGTCAAAATACAAAAAAGAACTATAATATAGCCCTCTGGGCGTAAAATAAAATAAATAAATAAACAACTAAATAAATGAATGTTCTCCAAAACGAGCTTGGAAAAAATTCATTTGTCATATATTTGGTTTATAATTGTGTAATTTCTACTACTTAAGAAATTTTAAAAATTATAGTACTTTATTAAAATTAAATAGTCATAAATACATTGGGAATTCATATGTCATATATTGGTTTCTAAATGTGTAAATTCTAATTATACAATAGGCCACTTGCATCACATTTTTAAAAAAATTTTCCGCTTTAGGCAAATATTCTAAGACATTCTGTATTTTTTTTTTAAATCGTATTTTTGAAACCCTAAGGATTTTTTTGAAAATTTCAATCCGAAAAATCAGACCATTTTTTATAAACCGGACAGACGGGACATAATTTTATAGTGCGAAAAAACGATAATTACAAAGCCGAAAATCATTTTTAAAAAAAAGAACGTTTTCCACAAGAAAGGGCACAGGAGAATACGAGGCATACCGAAAATATTACATCTCATAAATATTTTTTTCCTTGATCCATCTTATTGATCATAAATCATTATAATCCATTATGTCCTATGATATGTCCACTTAATACATACAGCTATATGTTTCATGTAATGCGTATCATTCCCGCAATGAGTTTATTACCTCTTGGGAGTACAATGCTTTATATAATATACTATATTCTGTATTGTATTTTAATAAATAAATAAAAATAAATAAAAATAAATAATGTACAACGTCTATATTACTGAATCCAATGTAACATACTTGTACTTGTAAATTAAAATAATAATAAGAATATTATAAAATTTGATTTTGATAAAATCAGCACCATAACCATTATACCTCTAAAACACGTACCGAAATCTAAAATGTACGGGGTTCTCTTCACAACATCTGTCAAAAAGTCAAACCAAATGATATGTTCGCAGAGAACAAACAATAAATCTATTGAACGAATTTAAAAATTCGCCTGAAATCAAAGTGATGCCATATAAAAAAAATAAATCAATGTGGAATTTTACAAAATTAATAGGAACATATTCGGAGACGGGACATTTTCATGTAGTGACGTCACGAGCCCAAATAATGGATTTATTTATTTAAAAATAAATAAAAATGTACATTTCTAAAAAATTTTACTAACTTAGTAAAAAGATCTATCCACACCATTTTTTCCAAATCGTTATGAAATCCATGCAAGTGGCCTATAAATGTTCTCTAAAATGGCCTGGAAAGAATCTCCTACTTGTGATCTCACTGAAGAAACCACTCATTCACTCTGAATGCAATTATTAATGTTCTCCAAAATGACCTTGAAAAAAAATCACATCTTCTTCTGCGATTCTTTCAAAGACATAAAGAAACCATCCCTTCGTTCGAATATAATATTTAATGTTTTCAAAAGTTGTCTTGACAGAAGCTCGTTCCTGTGATATCTTGAACGGAAGCATTCCTTTGTTAAGAATATTATGAACTGAATATACAATTTGGCTGTCCTGAAACGGGTATCCTTCACAGTGGACAGACAAGGTATCATTTTGTAATATATTGTGATGTATATAAATAAATAAATATTGTGGTCACCCTATTAATGAGTTCAGTAGGAAGAACATGGCTGAACTATTTATTTTGATTTGTGAAGGTGTTAGAACCCTTTCATTCCATTCCATATTTACCATTGCCGCATTAACCACTTTACACCATGAGGTAGAATATTGCTGATAGGGCCTGAGGAACGATTTGCTCCGAGGCTTAACTTTATCAAGCTCGCAATTGCAATAGAAAGTTTAATAAAATTATATGAATTTATTCAATGAATTTGTTAAATGGAATTCACACTTCATTCGGTAATGCGCTTAACTCATGCGATCGTTGGGTCTGATTTCCAATGCAATATTCCACGCAATATACTATTACAAATAAGTAGAAATTTAAAATGTGAATATATGTCATTGTAATACATAATTACAAATGTGAATATATTTGTCATTTTGAAATGTGAATACAACACAGGAGTCTCAATTATCTGTCCACCTAGCACTACGATCGATAAGGATTGATAGGTAACTTCACATCATTCCCTAGCATGACTCAACTGTAGATCACCAACGAATAAGTTACAGTTCACAATGCCTTATTAACCTCTCCTGTGCCAGAACCACGCAGATCATATTTTCGTTTTTTTTTTTTAATACGATTTTAACCCTTATGTATAAAGAAACTGTGCGAAGGACAGCAAAATCTCACGTTACTTGAAAAGGGGGGGGGGGGAAGGTCTAGATTGGAA
The DNA here is from genome assembly GCA_929108145.2 of Limnephilus rhombicus. Lineage (NCBI taxonomy): Eukaryota > Metazoa > Arthropoda > Insecta > Trichoptera > Limnephilidae > Limnephilus > Limnephilus rhombicus. Next base: position 35,736,706 of record OV815278.1, read on the forward strand.
GAATGCCCTACTATGCCCCCTTACACAGTTTTTCAATTTGGAATATACAGTTATATAGGTCAATTTCAACTCCCAACGCAATTTCTATCGTGGGCAAATGGAGCTTGTAAATATTCATTATTCTTATACATTTTCCACTACCAGTGTGACGCAATATATTTTTTTTTACATTGGCTCCACACGGGAGGCCCTGAGGAAAATAATTCCACTCAAGGCCTATGTCATCTTTGAGGATGCTGTGAGGACGGTCTTTTTAGGAAAGGAAGGATAGAAGTTCTGGGAAGGAAAAGTGTTTTAGAAGTGGATAAGAATATGGGAGTCAATGTGTCCAGGAGTGACGGACGAATGAATCCATCCCTCCCACTGCGGTGCAAGGCAAGTCAAAGGGAATCCCTCAACCATTCTCTCCCGCAGACGCATCCGCTGCCAAGACACGAATAAATCTTACCCCATGGACACCTCTACTAAGCCACCAAATGTAGCGAACCACTTGGAGTGACCTATGGCAGAGGTGTTGGTTATTTGTTGGTGTTGGTGTTGGTTAACATTGCTTTAATTTCTTAATAATACAAAGAATTTGCAAAAAAAATTTATTGCATTGCAGCGATAAGGAATGAAATTAGTCATTACAAAAACGAGTTCAAATCAACTTAATTCGATCTGTAATAATTATAAATTAATATTAAAAGGCGATTAAAATATTTCCGATTTTAAAACGTCACGAAGTTCGTTCATTCTCGAAGGACGACGAGCAATCGATACTTTATAAGGAGCTCTCAAATTATGATTACAATAATTTTATCACATCACTGAAATTGAAAAGGCCTGATTACTTGAACAACCTTACACGAAGTAAATACGCCTTCCAGAAGAGGAAAAAAAAAAGAATTCATAAAAGTATACCCTGGTTGAAGAATATTAACAAAAGTTCAACGCAAAAGCTCGCTGTAATGGTTTCAAGGAATGCGCAAGCATAGTAGATGTAAGTGTGAAAACATTGAGCTTATAAGAAACAAGGGTATTTCGGTGATTTGTATGAAGATTCTTAAAATTGCTTAAAGTTTTGTTATTTTTTTGTATTTGCTGTGAGTGATCACTGGCCATCATGATCATCGTCATACTTTATGAAAACATTGCAAGATAATGACCTCATTTAGTTATTCATAACGACAACTGAAAAACAAGCTACTGTGAAAATTCAAATGTGATTACTGCAGACACATTAGTCTAGGGATATTTATATTTGCATTACCCACAAAAATGTTTTATAAATATCCTGTTTGTGTCTCAAATAAATAAATAAATAAACAATACTTATGACAACTGTTTATTTGAGAGTAGGTAACAAAAAATCGTATTAGAGAGTTAGTGCTGTCAATTGCTATATGTTATGTCTTAGTGTAGATATTTCCTATCAAGATGCGATGTTACTATTTTTCAATTGCAAAACCGAGGCATATAAAACTTGCGTGTCTTATAGCTTTACTTATATCGAATAAAAGGCATTTTCCGTGCTGGTTGTGAGCGGGTTTCATCATGCTAATGTGTTCGAAATGGTTTGATTTTATCGCACTTCCAGAGCAGTACAAAGGAAGGACGTCTCAGGTCCGACATTAAAAAGGGAAAAGATAAAAATGATAAATACTAGCGTTTCTGGGTAATATGGTAAGTTGACTGCCGGAGACTATTCACCTTGAAGAAGAGAACAATGCAGTTGTGTTTAATGGAGATTTTTAAAAATATGCGGGGCTGAGAGGTCCCGGCCTAGACATTGAGACCGTTCATTTGATTCTCATGGGTTCACCTTGCGAGAATTACCCACCGAGAATTATTACTAACCAAAGGCAGAAACAAGGCTTCCCTGCATTGCCAATGTTGGGGAAACGTAAATTGCCAATGTTGGGGAAGGATGGTGAAATGGATTCCAAGGGGATGGAAGTCACAGACAGGATATGCGCTTCGGGTTTCATTCATAGTTATAACACTCAGCCTTTCTGTATGATATGCTGGGTATTAATAAGCTCACGCGTTAGCGATGCGATGGAAGGAAAATTGCTTTACTGGTAACACCACATAACTTTCTGAACGGCCATTTCTGAATATAATCAAAAACTTTAGTTACATGTTTTCATGTTGCAATTTCACAAGAGCACGCAGGCACTGAACTTTTATTGTTCCGAGATACAGAACTAACCTGTCATTGGTAGTGCTGCTTGAAAATATAATTCTACTATTAAATTACATACTTGTCTACGCTATACGAGTAGATATTTTTCAATTGGACATTGAAAAATTTTAAAATCGTATGTTGTATAACTACATTTAATGTATGTTTATTATTGATTATAATTACTATAAATATAAAGAATTATGCAAATAAAATTAATAAATAATGGAAACCAGGGAAACGTGCCATGAACCATTACTAGCATGGAACCGCGTGCACAAAAGCATCACCAGTAATCATTTCTTTTTTTCTGTACATTAATTTCACATAGGAAGCCTTGAGAGAAAAAAAATCCCTAAGGATATACTTCATCTTCAAAATCTAACGTCAACTATAATGGCATATATATTATAGAGATAATAAAAAAAAAATATTAAAAATGAAGGAAGGTGGTGCTGTTGTCTGTTTTTACTTTTAATTTTCCTAAATTTAATTAAATTTGCTAATAAATGTAGTCCTTCAACAACTGTAGTGTAAATCTCACGTGAGGGGGGGGGGGAGTATAAATTGCTCACAGTGCTCACATAAGATCGGTTAAGAAGAAGAAGAAGAACCAAGGAAAAATTAAGAAAATAATGATTTTTGTTTTTGACGCACGATGAATAAACCAAGCTTTGAATCAATAGGCGAATGCTGGTAGGGATTTGATTAAACGAGAACTTTTATTTATGTCATGCGCACTGGAGAGTGCAATTTCCTTTTACTTTTCTTAGTTTGTTTGACAGATCCAAGTTTATTATTTAATCTGAAAACAGGATACTGCATGTATATTGCCTTCTTCTACCTCCATAATTCTCTTCGCAGGAAATACTTGACGATTTATTGCATATTAATATGAATCACTGACCGATCTCCCAGAAAAAATCTTGTCGCACTTCAGTGAGATTAATCCTTTGCAAGCTGGTTACTTACATACTTAGTACTTCGAGAAATTTTTAAATCTTTAGATTTACATGTTTCAAGAACCACTAAAAATACAATAGAGGAAGACGTCGCGTCGTACTTAATCACTTGGAAAACTATTTGATTGGTACAAGTGCAGTAGATATGTAAGTTCTCTTAAAGATGAGTTGTACCGGGCTGAAACTAGCACAGTGGATAATTTTCAGATGATCAATAACCTAACCCAATCGAGAAGAAAAACGATTTCGAGAAGATTTGTATACATGATAAAACAACATACCCCCGACGCAAACGACATACTGCATCATTGGATGGTATGTATAATATACTCATAATAATATAACCGATTCCATAAAATGTGCTTCACTGGTTCTTGCCCCTTGCATTCGCTTCCAATCTTCAGGTCTTCCCATTCTGCCTTGATCCTCCTCCACGGAATCTGCCTACTGCTTTCTAAGTCTGCTTTTTGGTTGCTTCCACTGTGGCAATCTTTTACTCATGATTTCCGGAGTCCTTTCATCTGCATTCTTTTCACATGGTCGACTTCGTTGTGGTCTACAAAATCTCAAGAAGATTGGGTACGGTATCATTGGATAGTATGTATTTAACCGCTTCCAAATGTTCTCCTCTGGTTCTTGTTCCTTACCATTCGCCGTCAGTCCTCGGGTCTTTCCATCCTGACCCGATCCTCTTCCACCGAATCTGTCGAGTGCTTCCTCAGTCTGCCTTTTGGTTGTTTCCACTGGGGCAACCACTTACTTATGATTTTCGGTGTCCTTTCATCCGGCATTCTTTTCACATGGTCAACTTAGTTGTAAACGACAAAATCTCAAGAAGATCTTGCTGCAAAAACGCAACGTTTATAAACATAAAAAAAAAATGAATACAGAATGTGGGTAATTAATTATAAGTATATATTTTCTTTCATTTTTGAAGAAATCAGAAAGCAAGTAAACCTAGGAATAAAAATAATAATTCCTGCTGCTTACGCAATAACTCTTGGCGCCAGGTTTATCGTTTAAATTTCCCGATTATCATGTTAACAGTGATTTGCAAAATACCTATAAACTGTGCTATTAAAGTAATTATTTCTCGGTATTTTGCGTCAATCAAATATTTTTTCACGCCACTAAACGTTGTCCAACAGATTACACAACGATTTAGCAGTTTTTTTTGTATAAACCTTTGTAAATTACACGGAAATATATTTATACGGAGTCAGAATTACTAAAAAGGGTGGAAATAAGGAAGAAAATATGAATAACGGGAAGAATTTAGCAATAAATTATCTAAAGCAATTTACAGCAACTCGTCGATAGTTAGTGGTTGTTTAAATGATTAATGATTACGACCTTTAATGCCCTGTTAATATTAAGGGTGGAAAAGCGATGCTATTTTGTACCCAATGACAACTCGGGTGGGCAATATTATAACCATAATATGCGATATTCTTTCGTCACTGCATGCCGGCAAAAAAAGATCTAATTCACAGAATTCCCGACGAATGCTTTTATTCTAAATAATTAGTTAAATCGTTAAAGCAATTCAAACCACTAAATGGTCAAGATAATTATCCAAATCGTAAATCAATCAGTTGTAGAAATTATGTAGTCGTAAAACTAATTAATACCCTTTTACATCAGTGATTAGATTCAAAGTACTGGTCTATTTCGATACAAATCAATTAAGTACCTAATACTGCGCATGCTAGGTATTTGCGTTTGATATTTAATTAAGGAGATACTTCGTGGAACTAGTTGAATAGACGACATATCAAAATAATACGAAGGTTTATACCGACGAACGTAACAGAAAGCGTTAGTAAGTCAATGCTCCCGATTCGGTGGTGTCGGTTTTGACTCAATTCTGTTTTTTTTTATCATAATTTTTGTTTTAAGTCTACATATAAACTTGTCGATTAAATCTTCATCAAACTTAAAAGAAAACCCGTCTGATTTGCTTTCCCAACTGCTTCCGTCTGCAGCCGGTGAGACTATGCCCCAATTGTGGCAGTGGGGAGGGGAAGGACATGGGGTGTAGGAAGGCGGGGAAGTACACGGCTATTCAGATCTATTATCCAATCACGCCTAAAACCATTTTAAGTTTCAATTCTGGAAGGTGGTTTTACACCAGGGCGATAGTGAGAGTTTTTTTCCACTCCTGATCGTGTTGCAAAAATTTAAAGGATTAAATTGTGAAATAAGACAAATCAATTAAATAAAATTTATTTGTACATGCAGCGACTTGAACCCGCGATCTTTGGATTTGAATGGAGGCCGTTACTGTTTTCAATGGGGAAATCTTTGATAAATGTGAACATTTATCGTGAATCGTACTTATCTGAGTTATTTACAATTCCTGGAAATTTTGTAGATAGTTAAGTAAATAAGTAGGTATATCGCTATTTAGAGATGTTCTAAAATTAAGGATTTTTACAAAAGAAAATTTTAAAAGCTCAAAAATTTTTTCCAAGCAGCGTATGAATTGGACTATTACAAAAGTATCAGGTTCAAACAGTATTTTCTCCTTGTTTGCAGTAATAAGTTAGGAGATTTGCTGGAATTTGCACTCTAGAATTCGACGACCTTTAAACCAGCAGTGAATAACCAACACCCATACATTATACATTGTACCGCCGCCCCGGGAACCTTTATTGGATAACTAACACCTCTGCCATAGGTCACCCCAAGTGGTTCGCTACGTTTGGTGATTTAGCAGGGGTGCGCGGGTTCATGGGGTGAGGTTGGTCTAGGACTTGGAGGTGGATGACCAGGACCCACTGAACCCCAGATTCCTACCCACCCCTTAAACCAGTTTTCTTCCCAGAACTCTCCTCTCCTTCCTTTCCCTAAAAAACCCCTCCACACAGCATCCCCAAAGATGACTTAGGGCCCGAGGGAAATTATTTTTCTCAGGGCCTCCTGTGTGGAGCTCATGTAAAAAAAAATTATATTTATGCATGTTTTTTGTTTATTCATTTGAAACATTAGCAGCAGATTTACAATAGCACGTACGACATGTTAGCTGACTACAATTATTCAAAAAGATCGAATAAATGTTACAATATTGTTAAATTGATGCGTTTTGAAAAAAAATAATTTAAAACACTTTTTCTTCTCTCATATTTGCTTGCTACATTATGAATGAAAAATAAGCCTAAAATCAAATCATTTTCGCATAAGGTATATAAATTTCATAGAACGTTAACAATAAAAACTAAAAAAACTAAAAAAATTGGACACTTTCTAGCAAAATTTTTATTTTTTCGGTTCACAGGCATTAAAAAGGTTGAAGTCAAAACACAACTTGCCAATAATTCATTTCAACATACCGCAAGAACTCGTAAGGTACCGCTTGTGCTGCCTTTGACCTTAATCGTCCTTAACAATGCTGAATAATATATTATCACTTGTTCGTAGAATTGTCAAACGAGATGCCATCTTTACAAAATGGCAGATATGCAATTATTATCATTTCATATTTTCAACTTTCAAAATTAGTTGGTTCCGCCTTCAGAGGTTTTCTCGTGACTACCATATAAGTTTATCTCGATCAATGGAATTCTTATTGTAACTACCTAGTACGAATATACGTACAATTTCATACTTACGATATAAACTTTCATAATATCATAAGGTTCTCATTGTGAAATTGTCATTGCAAATTTTCGCTAGTTTTTATTCTTGAAATTTCAATAGTGCACTGCTAATATAATAAACGAACGTTATTAATTAACCCAGCTACGAGTGCAAGTCAGACGCTACGCCATACGCGCCGCGCCATAAATAACATCTGTGTACGTGGAATTTCACCCAAAGCTACTGTTATAATTCGGTTTTGAATTCAAGAATTCGACACAAGATGTCGCTACTTCCGTCAGCAGGTCGGACGGGGACGTCTCCCCCCTATGTATAACTGCAACGAATTTGTAAATATGTAGTATCTCTCCTATATATTACATATGACGTCATTACTCTGTCCCGGTGACTAGCTACTGTGCTGTTTGAACGGGCTGTTTTTTTTAACAAATTCCTATAAGATTTATAAAATGGTCACCAACACTAACCGGCGAAGGCGAACCAAAAGCCGCCCGCAGGGCCTAGCAGTCAAAACGCTTTTTAACTGCTAGTGTAATATTGATAAGGTGCATTTATTTTCCCTATAAGAGTCCTTTTCATCAAAATTCTTTTAAGACTTTTCATTCGGCATGAGTTGTTGACATAACAAAACAACGATATTATAATTTAGATCTTGCAGTTAATCGGAGTTCATATTCTTCATTTGTCGTCTTTACGATTAATCTTCCGAGCAAAGACCTGCAGGAAAGTTCAAAGGCAAATATATAAGATAATTGGTAGGAGTAACTCTGGGAAATGGGAGCCCAATTAAGGAAGTATGTACATGTTTATTAGATTTACAATAAATAATATAATGTTTTATTACTTTTACAGAGAAAAAAAATAAAACAAAATTAGTTAGCAGTCCGTTAATCATAGTTTTTAAATTATGAACGTTCAATTTATTAAAAATGTTATTGATTTATCGTTTTCACCAAACCTTACGTCTCCTCTAATTTTCCAATTAGAACATTTTCTCAGCATTGCCACGTATATTAAATAAGCCAAAAATATATAAATCTTACCTTCTAAGTCTAGAGTTCCGGATCAACTGAGCTGTGATGTTGACGCCAAGGCCCCCCTACATTAATTACGTGAGCTCAAAAGGGGGGGGGGGGGGGTCCAGCAAAATCTCACGTTACTTGAAAAGAATATACGAAGTAGCCCAAATTTATCTCACCAAGGGGGGGGGGGATAAAAACTGATCACGTAATTAATTAATGTATGCCCCCTAAGAACACAAAAAATGCGTAAGAGTATGCGTGCCGGATATCATTTGAGGAAGCATTTGAAAAGCCAAATCTTCTTCTTAAGAGCCATTAACCAGCGGCCGAGAATTTGAATTTCATCGAACGATGATCTAGCGATCATACCCTTGCAACTGTACAGGGCGGTTCCAATGAGAAAGATTAATTATTCTCCATACCAGCATTTTAACATAATAACTCAATGTCGATACTCTCAGTATTGCCCTGGTGTGAGACCACCATTCAGAATTGAAACGTTGCTTGAAATGGCTTTAGCCGTGTTTGGTGACCAGATCTGAATAGCCAGATACTTCCTCACCTTCCTCTTCCCTATCTCCTTCCCCTCCTCACTACCATCAGCCTCACAACATACCCCAATTGGGGATGCCATAGTCCCACTGACTCCAGACGGGAGCAGTTGGGACTCTTGTGCGGTATTCATGTAAAAAAAAAAATTTCATTCAAAATTTGCTTTGATAAATACCTACATTCAAAAATGCTCAAACTCGTGATGACAAAACTATTAAAGAAATGTAGGTACTCTTTGTAATTATTTTTTTATCATAAGTATTTATAATTTTTCAATAATGTCTTAGCAAAATAAGAACGTAATTTTTTTTAAATATATTAGTTTGTAGGACCGTAAATAAATAGAGAACCTGAAGTATTTTCGTCAGAATACAATTTATTGATTTATTTTACTGCGTGATTTGAAATCTATGTAGTATAATACAAAATTTTACAAAATACTAAAAACAAACATATTTCCGGTTTTGTCTGGTTATTGCCTCTTGAGTCGGTTCCTCATCGCTGAGGATTGTGATCCCTACTCCAACTTTTTTTCTATGGTGGACAAGGCTTCTTCACTTATTCTTCTGTTCCACTGTTCTGCCTTTCGTGGAGAGCTGCGGACACCGATGTACTGAATGCCAGTGATACTTGGTCACTCCAGCGCATTGGCGACCTTCCTCTGCTTCTCCTAGCTTTCACTTTGCCAGTGACTGTGAGTTTCTTAAGCTGGAGTTTGGCGAGCAACGTATCCAAAGTATCTTGAAATACGTTGAGGAAGATAGTTGAGAGCCTATCGTGGATGCCTAGCTCTTCTAGAGTGGACATATTTGTGAATCTGGCTATTCATGGAATCCTGAGCATTTTTTTCCAGCACCACATTTCGAGGGCGTCTATCCGCTTCTATTCTATTCGGTTCTATTCTATTTAGAATAAAATAGAACCCCGGTGGTGAAAATCAACGCCCAGATGAGTTTCATCTTGGTGGTCTTGGTTATGCCTCTGCCACTGCTGTCACTCCATATCTTTTGCATTTTATTAATGGCTACTTTTGTCACACAAATGATTCTTTTCGACAACCAACCAACCGACTTCTGTTTGACAACCAACTTCGTCTCTTATAGACGAGCCTAGGTATATAAATTCATTTATTGTTTCTTAGTCTATGGGAGCATTATTTCTTCTTACGAAGGTGTTTGCCGCGACAATCACCAGTTTTGGCCTTGTTGATCAGTTTACCTATATTACGGCCTTCTTCCTTTATTATTTTTATCTATTCTATCTTTTACACTTCTGTTATACTTTTCACTCCCGTTTGACAACCAACTTCATCTCTTTTAGACAAGCCTAGGTATTTAAAGTCTATGGAAGCATTATTTGTTCTTACAAAGGTGTTTGCCCTGTCGATCATCAGTTTTGGTCTTGTTGATCAGTAGATCTAGATTATGGCTTTCTTCCTTTATTCTTTTTATCTATTCTATTCTTTATCCTTCCATTATTCTTTTCACTCCTGATTGACAACCGCCTTCGTCACTTATAGACGTGCCTAGGTATATAAAGTCATTCCCCGTTTAAAGGTCTATGGAAGCATTATTTGTTCTTACAAATTACAATGGTGTTTGCCTGTCGATCAGCATCAGTTTTGTTTTGGCCTTGTGGATTAGTAGACTTGGATTACCGTTTTTTTCTTCTATTTTAGCAAGGAGATGGCGATAAGAGAAGAGACGATAAGGGTAGTGTAAAGTAGAAAAAATATATGAGGTATTTGCTGCAAATTGAAAGTTCAGCAATACTGCTGCAATAAATTTGTCTGGCGTCAAAACAACACGCTGTTTTATCCTTGGACAACGATCGAGTAATGAAAACCTAGTCGCTAATAACCGTTCAAAGCGTCGAACTTGCAAAATATTTGGTAGGCACAAACATAATCAAGTAATTTATTCCAATGCATGTTTTCCAAGAGATAAAATTACAAGTCGCCTTACTTGAGGTCCGGGTCGGCTGAGGCCTTTGCAAGGAAGGTCGAATTAGGTAGAATTACAGAATAATTAAGCATAATTATTTCGGTGATTGGTGCAAGGGTAAGTAAGTAATGTAATTGTGAAATATATGTCTGCGAAGGGCTCAAAATTATTCAAGTTTATTGAACTTTTAATTTTCAAAATTAGAACTACATACTTATCTTATCAGACAAGCAATACCAAAATATTTTGGTAGAAAGTTAGTGGTTTGACATATTTATTGAAATAAAACAATTACTTTGTTTTGTAACCACGATTTATTTATTATATTTTTTAATACCAACCGGTTTCGCTTAGCACAAGCGTATATAGGATGTAAAATTTAACTGTTTAATTTTATACCCTGAGGATGCTTATGTTAAGCGAAACCGGTCGACATTAAAAATTAAATAAATAAATCTTAGTTACAAAGTATTGTTTTATTTCAGTAATACCAAAATAAATATAATAATTCTTTATTTTAAATATGATTTTATTTTTTATGTTTGACAGATTCTTACATGAATTAATAGAGTAAAGTTACGTTACTAAGACAACGCATATGGTTTCACTGAACTAGGCCCTTCGAAAATGCTTATGCGGGCCGTTCATATACACATATTCCTTGAATGGCTATCCTTTTCATATGCGGTGCTGTACTTTTTGTTCTATTAGTATGACTATAACCATTCCACGCCAACTCAGAATCACGTCAATTCAACACCTATTTGAAAAGTCATTAAAAGCTATAAAAAAAGGAAAAATAGGTCATAACCTAACCCATCGTAACCCTTTTAACCAATTTCTTATATACCCTTTTCAAGTGACTTTTCTGATAAGGTTATGAGTTGATTTCATTCTGATTTGTCCGGTCAACGAATATAACCCTATTTGGATAGAAGAAGTAATTTAAGTTTACCAACATTCGGAAGGTAAATTTCTTATTTTGAAATGCAATAATCCAGCAGCAAATATTATTTATAAATACTTTCAGCTTCACAAATCCTACAATAAGGAACTCCAGTGAAAAATATTATCGCTTTAAAAAATATGTTCATATAGACCAATAAACGCTGATTCTGAATATATAAGTTTTATTTCATAATATTAAACGTAGAGTTCTTAAAAAAATATTAAAAAGTGTATTTTTTAACGTCTCGTTAAAATACACTGTAAAGTTGGTACGACTGAATGGTTAGCGCTGACGTCACGCTTCACCAGTCATTGTATCACATTGTATTGAAATCAATTGAAATGTAGGTATGGCACAAGCCATCAGTATTAACAACATTTCATGTTATTCTTTTTTTCATGCTGTTTATAGAGAATTAGGTGTTGTGTTAATTGAAACAATATTTAAGCCTTAATAATTCAGTATCAAAAATAGAGGTACCTCTATTAGTTTATCTCAATTATTTAAAATATTCAAAAACTACTGCACAAAAAAATAGTAATGCTTCTTCTAGGGAGAATACTTCGAACAACGGAATTTCAAAATGGCGGTAGTTGATCAGCTGATTTCCCGATCCTATACTAATTTTTCAGGAGTGATGACGTCACACGATTTACCATATTTCCGGTGGTTATCGGGGGGTCTTGAAAAATTAAAACTTTGACAATTATTTTAACTATTAAAACTAACTCTAAAAATAAAAATTAAAATGCAGTTATTTAAGTTAGAAGGTCATTATTTATAAAAAAAATAAAAAATTGGACTGGAGTTCTCTATTAATAATTATAATATTATATATTAAATTAAAAAAACACACTTTGTAAAGCACCACTTTTTATTAGAATTGATATTTAACAGCCAACCAGGTTTCGCTCATCTCGAGCTTCATTAGGGCTTATTATAACAATTAAAGATAATTATCTACAGACATACACATATAAAAGAAATTAAGAGAATGAGTGAAAGAGACAGCAACAGAATAGGCAACACCCTATTGGTGCCAGAAAGCGATACAAATAGAAAAGAGGGAGACAAAATAATTACAGGATGGGTAAGTAAGTTAAATATCAATTCTAATAAAAAGTGGTGCCTTACAAAGTGTGTTTTTTAATTTAATATATAATGTCACACCACAAAGTATTTGCTTCCTTCGATAATATTATAATATTATATTATAATTAATAGAATTTAGGACAAGATCACAGAGCTTGGATGGCGGTGTGGTTTCGTTATTTGAATTCGTGTCTGGTAGCCATCGCTTTATATGGGTGTAATAAATATTATGATCAATAATCACTTTTAATCAATACTAAACCACTGTTTGATATCTTATTTTCAATGAACCGAGGCGCTTGCACATTGGTAGGACTTTTAATACGAAATTAACTGGCAGATTAATTTTTATGGTCGATTTTATTGCTTTGAGTTTTCAAATGACACTCGGTTATTTCCCGACGTAATTACTATGCCTTAGGCCCTTTCCATTTGCTTATTCAAGTACACGTCTACCCTATTATAGCTATTAGAGATACCTTCGTAGCAAATTACTTAATTAAAACAACAGAACCTCAGGTTAAAGATGTGCAGTAAGATACAATCACATGGGAGATAAATATATCTATGTGAAATGTCAAAAGCACCACACTTTGTGTCAAATGCATTTTTAACTAAAATTGAGTTACTCTACAGGTTCGAAGCAATATTTTTAGAAATCAAATTTTTGATAAGTGGCGCTTTTAAGGGCCTTTAACCAGCCAGGGGCCGAGAATCCAAATTTACGTTCTTACGATTGTACGGGGCGGTTCCAATGAGGAAGATTAATTATTCTCCGTACCAGCTTTTTAAAATTATTATTCAATATCGATTTTATTTCATTCAAAATTTGCTGTAATTTATACCAACATTCAAAAATGCTGAAAGGCGTGATAATAAAACTATTAAAATTATTTACTTTTTGGAATTATTTTTTGATCACGAGTATTCATAATTTTTCAATAATGTCTAAGCAAAATAAGAATGTAAAAAAATCTTAAATATACGACCGTAAATAAACAGACAAACTGAAGTATTTTTGTCACACAACACGTGTGGGGATCTTTTTTTTAATGATTTTATTTAAATAAAATTAAAATTCAGAAACACAGCTTTCCCAGATAATTTATTGATTTATTTTACTGCATGATTATGTGATTTAAAAAGTGTGTTGTATGATACAAAATTTTGTTTGAAAATTTAACAAATCTGCCAACAACCTACGGTTGTAACCTTATTGTGCTAAAAAATTAACACATTTTCTCATCATTTAAAAAATAACTTTACCAGATAAAAGAACAATCTTTCGAAATCAATTTTTACTTTTTTTATGAAAAAGAGTCAATATGGCTAAAATTTTATTTAAAATGACACATTTCCGGTTTTGTCTGGTTATTCCCACTTAAATAGTTTTATGAAAACAGGCATGGAATTTAGATAGGTACTTTTTTCATTAGCCTCACACAGGAGGCCCCGAGGAAAAATCTCTTAGGGCCTTTGTCATCTTTGGGGATACTGTGTAGAGGGTATTTTAGGGGAAGGAAGGATAGGAAGTTTTGGGAAGGAAAAAGGTATGAGGGGTGGGTAGAAATCTGGGGGTCAATATGTCTATGGAGTGAATCCGTATAGTGAGGGCGTAACCACCCCACTGCGGGGCATAGCATGAATCGCGAGAGATTGGCTGAAGAGTTCTAGGTTAGAACTCCCTCAACTAATCTCTTCAGTTCCGAAAATCCGAAATGAAATTTTTTATAAAATTTAATTTTTTGTGTTATTTACCATTTTCAAACCAAAGTTGTTTTAGATATTAAACTAATTTTTTTTACATTAACAAGTTTTTTTAATATGCCACTTGCATGGATTTCATAACGACTTGGAAAAAATCATGTGGATAGATCTTTTTACTAAGATTAAGAAAATGTTAGTAAAATTGTTTAGAAATGTAAAGTTTTTTTTATTTTTAAATAAATAAATCCATTATTTGGGCTCGTGACGTCACTACATGAAAATGTCCCTATTAATTTTGTAAAATTCCACACTGATTCATTTTTTTATATGGCATCACTTTGATTTCAGGCGAATTTTTTAATTCGTTCACTAGATTTATTGTTAGTTCTCTGCGAACTTATCATTTGGTTCGACTTTTGACAGATGCTCTGAAGAGAACCCCGTACATTTAATGATGTATGGGGTTCTCTTCAGAACGTGAAGATGATGTCGGTACGTGTTTTAGGTATAATGATTATGGTGCTGATTTTAACAAAATAAAATTTTATAATATTCTTATTATTATTATAATTTACAAGTACAAGTATATTACATTGAATTTTGTAAATTAGACGCTGTACATTATAATGATTTATGATCAATAAGATGGATCAAGGAAAAAAAATATTTGTGAGATGTAATATTTTTGGTATGCCTCGTTATTTTCATGTGCCATTCGTGTGGAAAACGTTCTTTTTTTAAAATAATTTTCGGCTATGTAATTATCGTTTTTTCACACCTATAAAATTATGTCCCGTCTTTCCGGTTTATAAAAAATCCCCAGGGTTTCAAAAATACAAATAAAAAAAATACAGAATGTCTTAGAATATTTGCCTGAACCGGAATTTTTTTTTTTTAATGTGATGCAAGTGGTCTATTACGGGCTGGTGTATGTACAGAATGTAGACAGGTAGATTTTTCCTTGATGCATTTAACGAAAATATATACTCTTATTATTCGGCAGTACACTTAGGTATATTTTCTGTAAGTAAGTATACCGTATTTTCCCTAAACCGACTGCGTATTGTAGGAAAGTATTCCGGGGGACAATTGTCGGGGGATCAAATATCATGGCATCATAATCTTAATATATAAAACAAAGTCGGGTTAGTTACACTATTTATAACTCGAGAACGGCTGGGCTGATTTTGATGATCTTTGATTTGTTGGATTTGTTTCCGCCCCGGATAGGATAATAACTATTAAAACATCACAAAAGTTAACGAAATAAATAGTTATAAAGAAAATTATTTTCCCCATACATTTTGTATGGAACGAATTCTCCTATTTTGAAATAACTGCAGCAATATTGTGAGGGGTATAGTATTGAACTGTGCATGAATTCCAAACATTCAAAAACGTCAAATGTCAATGCGTTGATTGTTGTGCATTTGTTTTTAATCATATAATGCTGCCCTTCTTTCTTACACACTCAATGTCAATAGTCGAAAATGAGACAAATGGTGAACGTATGTCTGCACACCTCCAAATGAATAATACAATAATTATAATAAATCTCTGAAATGGAACGCATTTTTTTACATAACCTCCACACAGGAGGCCCTGAGGAAAATAATTTCTCTCAGGACCTATGTCATCTTAGGGGATGCTGTGTGGAGGATCTTTTTAAGGATTGGGGAGGATAGAAAGTTCTGGGAAGGAAAAAGGTATGAGGGGTGGGTAGGAATCTGGGGGTCAGTGTGTCCGGAAGTGACGGACGTATGAATCCATCCCTCCAACTGTGGTGCAAGGCAATGGGTCGAGAGAGTCCTGCTGGAAAGGTCAAAAGGCCTCCCTCAACCAGTCTCTCTCGATCCGGCCCGCCACGCAGCAGGTGGGCAGGCGCATCAACTGCCAAGACCCGGACATAAGTCACCTCATAAACCCGGGCACCCCTACTAAATCACCAAACGTAGCGAACCACTTGGGGTGATCTATGGCAGAGGTGTTGGTTATTCAATAAATGGTTCGCGGAGCGGCGGCACCCGTATCCGCCTCCCGAATTCCCATAAGTAATTGTAAAAGTAAGAAAATCATAAAAATATAAATCCGTACACAACGCCATCTCTGATACTGACAAAAACAAAACACGGACAGTTGCGCATTGATAATTGCTTCATTGCGTAATTTTTAACTTAATAAAAAAACTGAATTTAATTCAATAGCTGTTGATTCTGCGGCGGTACGAAGTTCGTCGGGTCAGCTAGTTATAAATATGTTAAAGAATAAATAATAGTTTTACATTTTGAAATTAATGCTACATACACAAGGAATAAAATGTTTTGTTCATCAGATATGGGAGAGTAAAATAATATGAGGAAATAAGACGATTTCTCTTCACAAGGACATCTGCGTAATTTGCACGAAGAGTAGGAAAATGATAAGTATGTTGTTCCAAGGTGTGAGATATAATGCAATCTGATAATTAATAATGGTTCGGATGAAATTGAACATAATTTTATGGCAAGTAGGTAACTACATGGTCATACAGCGATACGTCTTAGGTAGGTATTCCATCTTGTTTAATGTATAAGGTCTCATTTAATGAAAACCACTCCAGTTCAAAATAAGTATTCGAAATTTATTAACAAAGTACTTTTACCTTTTATCACGATTTCCACTTTTTTCAAATAAAAAATATCATTTTTTAACTTTTATTAAAAACTAGTGAGCTCCCGGGATGCGTTGCAGTGCCAGTAATAAAGAAATTGTTTCTCCCTGCTTGTCTTTTAAAATTCGTCCCGTTCCCCTTCCACCTCCCCTTTCCCTCCCATGTCCCCTTCCCCTCTCGCGTTCCCCCTCCACCTTCCCCGCCTTCCCTCTCCCCTCTCCCCTCTCCCGCGAACCCCTTTCCCGCGTTCAATATATTCAGATTTTCAAACGGCTCGCGTGCGTGCTATTCGAATTTTTTTTACAAATTTTCATTTTTCATATATTACAAACATCCATTTTTGTATATCATAAGAACAATCAAGCAAATTTGGGACCTAACATAGGTACATATTTAAAATAAATATAATTTTTGATTAGAATCAAAGTCTTCGATGTTGGTTGGTACTTCGATTAAATTCATTAATTGAAGAGTTTATTCGAAAATTGAATTTTAATTTAACAATAGATGGTTCATGCAAAAAGTCATTCTCAAATTATGACATTTTTGACAGTTTCGTAAGAGTTTTTGTAATGATTAAAAAAAGCTTTTCTGATTTATTGTCACGTGGTTTTAATAATCCAAAAACCTTCGCGAGAATGGAAAGAAGGTATGTTGAAAGTTTCAAACATTTCCTATGCTAAATATAGCAAACATAGACAACAGAACTCACTTACATATTTGCATATTTTGATATTTATATATATAGACGAAAACTACATAATAAAAATAACAAAAGTGTTTTTTTTTTTAAATAATTAAATTAATAACACCATCCACCTACCCACACAAGCATAGCTTTTTATACTGGTGTACTCTTTAAATAAATAAAATATAGATACAAAATTATGAAGACAAATGTTTCATATAATACACATGTAATTACTTTATTACTCTGTTATCAATTATGTTTATATTTCGCAAAAATAAATAGAAAGATCCGACGAGTCACAAGAAAAGTTTTCCCATCCTAGACATAGTTTAGGCCAAAAGATATTTCAAGTCGAAAGTGCACTCGCTCTCTTTCATTATTTCAAAACCTCGGAAACCGGAAGGAGTAGCGACAGGCGTTATAATAATATGAAATATGTCTGTTAATTTTACTTGAATTTAACATAATATGTATCATTAAATAATTTATATCGAAATGATTCCGATCTGTAACAGTGTGACAATGATTTATATCGAGAAACGCGGAAAAGAAAGGAAAAACAAGACCGTCCAAAGAACTATAAAAAAACTTGGCTGGATTGGATATAAAACTGACCGCAGCAATACAGGTTTAGTATATCGTATTTATTTTGTTGTCGGTTTGAAGAGCCAGCTTGACTCAAGATGACCACTTAATCTCCAATTGACTCTTGTAAAAGTCACGTTTTTCTGCGAACGATCCATTAGCGGTCAATAAAACAATCAAGGCGCCAATAAAACATACCCATTGATTGTGTTTATTTATGTTTTATAAGCACAATAAAGTACACAATATTTCTTTAACGCATGTATTCAAATCACGCTGCGTTAATGATCCATTTGAATTTGCGTTATCATTAATTTAAATATGGACGACTTCTGAACGAATATTAATCATGAATGCGAAAGATTTATTTATAGTTCAGATCAATTATGTTTAATAAATATATTGCCTGCAATGAGGTGGTTGGAAATAGATCTCGGTGAGATTAAACATGACATGGCACGATTGAGAACTAAATACTTTGGGTTTGAGAGTTTACATTTGGTTCATAATGTTTACATTTCTTTACATAAGGGTTGGTAATAAACGATAGGCCTAATAATATACCCTAAAATATATTCAGAATCTTAACGACGTAAGTAAAGAAGCCGTGTATACAAATTGCGACTGGCGATCCGTGTATTGGACGGAGCTACTGTCGAATTTGCTCTATCAAAGAAAAGAGGAAGGGAATAATAATGTGGGAATCTTACCTACCTAAGTAAAGAAAGAGTGTAAACAAATATACGCTCGCGACACGGCTTATTGGACGAACGTACGGTCGAATTCACCCTAGCAGGCCTGGAGATTCGACCTTTCCGCCGCGTTCATTTTAATTAATTCTGAAGAACGTGTTACTAATATTTGAAATGTGTCTTCATGTCTCACTCCCGAAGTTATTAATTCATTATCTAGAAAAATAAAATCTGGTGCTTACTGCTAACTTTATAGTTGAAAACGGGTTATAAAGTTTTAAAATCGTTGTACGTAAAATATATTACTGGGAAGGTATTATTTTTATTAATCTTAAATACAAAGAACTTACATCCCCAGTGTCCTGTTGGAATAAAAAAGTTTCACCGGGAATGATTAAAATGTGAGTTTTGAGCAAACAAAAATAATTAGGGTTGTGTACCGCCTTAATAAAAATAATCTCTTACATTCCCATATTTCTGAGCATCTCAAAAATCTTCACTAGCTCAAGTGCCTCGAGAGAATCCACTTTAAGCTCTGCTGGATGGTATTCAAGTCCCTTAACAGAATGGCTCCGACTTACTTATCGGAAATGTGTATTCCTGAAAATTCCAATTCTCGACAATCAACCCTCAGGTCAGCAGCAACATCAGCGATCGGAAGGTTGAAGGAACCAAAGCGCAAACCAGATACCAAATTCGGTGAGCGTGCTTTTGGAGTGTCAGGACCTAAAGCCTGGAATGGATTACCACACGAGTTAAGAATGATTACAGATTCAGCGGAATTTAGAGCCAAACTTAAAACTCATCTTTTTAGACAGTCGTATCCATAAGTTAAAGCAAATTCTTAAAATTCTCCAGACTTTCAAAATAAATATTAACTCAACTTTGGCATTAATCTTCTTATAAATATAAATATAAATGTAAAACCAACAGTGATGAGGGTAGCAAAGGTAAAGTCATGCAATGTCCAAAATAATGTCCATGCAATGTTTTAAATATAATGTCCTCCACGTGCAAAGTCGTATCTTCCCCAAGCATAAACTTTCTAATAAAGTGTGTTTTATCGGAAGTGTCCTGCAGGTTAGTATGTTTCTGTATCTATTTGTAAATAATAAAATTAGATAGAGCCTAAGATTCATAATAGATTGTAGAGGGCCCCCGAGGTAATTTTTCACAAAAACAGCGCTCTACAAATTGTCCAATTATTATTATTACAGTGGTTTACATACATTTGAAGAAAATAAAATTATATCAATAATTAACACAGAAATTATCACAAAAATATGTTAAAGTAAATAAAATTGTTTAAGTATGTTTAAAACGTAGAAATGGTTTCATTAAAAATGTCAACATCATTTATATATTTGTTTGCTAAACTATGAAAGCAAGGAATTGGCGAGTTTGCCACAAAATTAGTTTGTAAATGGTGGCATTGAAATAGGTCATTATACCTAGTCAGTCGAACTCTTAAATTGACTATACTCAACAGTTCGCAACAGTCGAGCTCCGAATGTACAATTTAAAGTAAAGAAAACAAAATGATGAAGAACTATTAAATATTAATGATGTTAGAGAATTTGAAATTATTTTTTAAGTGGGTTCTATACAAAATGCTAGGGATATGAAGGGAGATTATAAAATTCACAATAAAACAAAAGGCTGCTTTCTTCGGAACTCTATAAATGATAATTAACTTGAGTTCCATCCTGGGGGGCAAATTCTGAATGAGTGCACCATTGGAGGTTATCCACCGCTTACCCGCCCTGGTATAAGTAACAGATGGTTACTCCTTCAAAGCTCTCGCAATATTCTAATTTTTGGGTTAAACGAAGCTACATTTATTTATTTTGAGCGAATCTAGACCTCCAGTGTCCCTGCATACGTTGTTAGTAAGCAGTATGCAAGATAAGTGCACTAGAGAGATAACGTTAGAAGTAGAAGTAGAAGGAAGAATTTATGAAGGAATCGACCTATTATGCCAGAGGAAATGCAGAAGCGTGTCGCTGACGACAGGAAGAAAATTCGACTTCCGGTAGCTTCAAGAAAGCGGCATGATGACAAAAATGTAAGAAGTCCAAGATCAGAAAATGAACAAAAATATTACAGATAAATGAAACAATGTTACTTTGTTTGAACCACTTGTATAATAAAACAAATTGCTGTATATAACGGATATGAACCAAGTTTAATTGATAACATCTTAAATGAAAAACTTAGCAAAATTAAAAAAAATATATATCTAAGTATACAATTCTAATAATATTAATGATAAAGAATGGCGTAAAATTTTGTGTATTTTCAGATCAATGTTGCAAAAATCTACCAGCTTTTTATACAAGAAATAATATCGGTAATTTTTTGACAAGCTAAAGATAAAGACTATAAATTGACTGATTCCGGAATATATAAACTCAAATGTAATGACACTAATGACTGTCCCTCATTTTATATTGGAAAAACAACTCGTAATTTTGAAATCAGAATCAAAGAACATTTAAGGTGTCTTAATAATAATATTTTTTCTGAATTCGCTAACCATATCATTGAAAATAACCATAGTTTTGAAAAAAATACGGGGATAAATATTCTTCATATTAATTAAATAACCTTGGAAATAAAAAAAAAACCCTTAAAAATAATGAATCTATTATCTACAAACAAAAAATATTGTCTTACATCGCAATCGTGGATATGTTCCCCTTCCCACCCACTCTTCATTAATACCTAGCAACGGCTCCACCCCTACCACAATCCTTAGTAATAATACATTGTTCCCATCCACTATTTTGTAACTGTCAAATCAGTAGACATTTCTGCCCTGAAGAAGGAACGGTCGTTCCGAAACCGGTCGGCTTTACTCAAATATACAAGTGGTTCAAACAAAGTAACATTGTTTCATTTATCTATAATGGATAACCACAAAGTTATAGCTACATTCAAAAGTATAAAAAATATTACATGTCCTGATTACCTAAAAGAAACATGTGACGCCACTAAATTTACTTCCATCATTTGGATCGCCGCGAACATGACGGACAAATGTACGAATAAGACTTTTAAATCATTATGAATGGAAACAAAAGTGTGAAAAGCTAAGACTGTGAAGGGTCTACGATAAATCTCACTCTAAGACTATACTTCTTGGGACGTAAAGGTGAAAAACAAATATTCGGAAAGGCATGTTTTATTATGTAAACATTAACAAATAAAGCCATGGAGGCAATAAGGATATAATTATTTTCCGTAACAAGCAATGTTGGAACGTTTCGGTGAGACCCAAACGGTTGCACTGGACATATCCAAGGCCTTTGACCGGGTTTGGCACCGAGGACTTGTCAACAAACTGCATTCTTACGGACTTCTCGCATCCTTGTGTACGTGGATTGCCGACTTCTTGAGGGAGAGGTCGATTCAGACGGTAGTCGATGGTTTCACCTCTTCCTCTCACTCGATAAATGCTGGCGTCCCGCAGGGATCGGTTCTGTCTCCAACTCTGTTTTTGTTGCACATCAACGACCTTTTGTCATGTGCACCAATTCACTGCTACGCGGATGACAGTACAGTTCATGATAGCTTTTTGTTTGACAAGCCCCCAAAGGGCTCACAAACTCCAACAGCTCGTAAGGCTTTGAAGCAAAGAATGGACGGTTACCTCGAGAGTGTTTTCTCTTGGGGTAAAAATAATCTCGTTGAATTTAATGTTTCAAAGACCCAATCTTGTCTGATTACGTCTAAAAGGGATCGCAATGAAAATCTAGTCTCTTTCAACGGAAGCAATCTTCCGAACAGGCCCTCCATTGATTTGCTTGGTGTAACCCTAAGTGACCAGCTCAGGTATGGGGGCTCCATCGAAGCCAGAGTAAAGTTAGCCTCCCAAAAACTAGGCGTACTGTACAGGGCCCGCAGATACTTTAAAAGTACACAACTGCTAACCCTGTACAAATCGCAAGTGCGCCCCACGGTTGAATTTGGCAGCCACCTCTGGTCTGGAGCTCCAAAATACCTGAAAAATACCCTCGACTCTGTGCAGAAACGGGCGGTCCGTTTGATAGATTCTCCCATCTTAACAGACGGATTGCAATCTTTAGAGCACAGGCGTCGGGTGGGAATGCTATCCTTGTTCTACCGGTATTACAATGGAAGATGCTCCGAGGAACTAGCATCATTGATCCCTTCGGCACCGGTGCATAGTCGGGAAACACGCCAAACGCGTGCCCAACATTTGTACACAGTTGACATTAGTCACATGAGAACGGGTCGTTTCTTCGACTCGTTCTTATGTTCAACAGCTCGGCTGTGGAATGATTTGCCGGCCTCTGTGTTTCCTCCTTCCTACAACATGGGTCTCTTCAAGACCAATGTTCATTCCTTCCTCTCCTCAAAAAGACCCTCCACACAGCATCCCAGATGACATAGGCCCTGAGGGAAATTATTTTCCTCAGGGCTTCCTGTGTGGAGTTAATGTAAAAAAAAAAAAAAAATGTCCAGTTTCCACCAATGGAGAGATAAGAAACCGGGAGAAACTTTGCTCAAATATCCTGTCCCACATAATTAAATACCTACTTGCAGTCGTAACTTGTCCAGTATGAGCTAAAATAATTGATATCCGCAACGAATTTATTAAAGCATCATTGATTGCTGTTTCCATGCATTATCTCCGGTGTCGACTTGTCAATCTGAAATTAATTGCCAATCAAGATCGCCTTGTGAAGATTTCGCATAACCTTTTGAAATAATAACATCCCATGATGTTCAATTCATATCTCCGGCGTTCAACACGACTGCGACTGTCCGCTTTCAATAATATGAACTTACTTAATTATTTGCAAAACGTTTATTATTTTCGTGAAAGCAACTGTTGAGAAACAAAAATTAAATATTATTTTAAAAATAAAGAGTTTGAAAGGTTCCCGGCTGTAACTATGACTATTGATGTAATTGGCAAAGGTCAGTTATTTTAAGAATAATTGAACTATGATCCTACGAATTGAAGAAACGTTGTGTATTTATCATATTATTTATTGTGCAACCATTACGTAATTTTTTTTAAAAGATTCATGACAATGGTAAGGGAAAAACGAGAAAAATAAAGCACTTCATTCTCAATTAGCTGTTTTCTCTGTCGGTGAAAGAGAATATAAATACTTTACATTACAGGGGTCATAACCTATTGACCGCTGTGGTAACTTTATAGACATTTCAAATAATAAAACTTTGATTAACATTCGATAGTTCAAAAGTTTAACATTGAAACTTGTGACGAAGAAATGAACTGTTCGATAAGATTAAAAATTGATAGATTTTTTTTTTACATTAGGTCCACACGGGAGGCACCAAGGAAAACAATTTCCCTAGGGACCTTTGTCATCTTTGAGAATGCTGTGTGGAGGGTTTTTTAAGGGAAAGGAAGGAGAAGAAGATATGGGAAGGAAAAGTGGTATGAGGGGTGGGTAGGAATCTGGCGGCCAGTGTGGCCCGGAGTGACGGTCAAATGAATCTATTCCTCACACTGCAGTGCAAGGCGAAGGGTCGGGAGAATCCGGCTGGAGAGGTCAAAAAGCCTTCCTCAATCAGTCTCCTCCGATGCAGCCCACCACGCAGTGGTTGGGCAAACGTATCCGCCACCAAGACCTACACAAACCTCATCCCATGAACCCGGGCACCCCTGCTAAGTCACCAAACGTAGCGAAACACTTGGGGTGACCTGTGGCAGGGGTTTCGGTTGTCCAAAAAATAGTTCCCCGGGCGGCGGTACCCATACCCGCCTCCCAATTTAAGGCGTATGTATGATAGATAATACTTAAGGCCAGTTGTTTCGCATAACTCGAACAATTCAACAAATTTCAAAGCTTATATTTTAATTCTGTGAAAGTTCTATAGAAATTCTGTAACTGGTCCGTAATGGAATAGTAACAGAACTTGAATAGAACATTTACAGAACAGGAATGTTAACTTTTGAAATTTGATGCATTGTTCAAGTTCTCATAAATATTATTCAAAAGTAGGTATATTTAAATTGTTGGGTTTGTTTATTTTTATTACCTGCGAATTGATTAGGTGCAAAGCAATGAACTCATCAGAGAAAATAGGGCGACAAAACTACAATCATTTTATAAAGCAAAGCCAAATTTCTTTGTTATGATTTATCGCATTTTTCTCTTTATGGATCAATAAATCATACAAGTCCAGTTTTTCCTATTCGCTTCTTGTGCAAAATTAGAAGCACGGTTCTTGAGGTTTATTGACATGAATTTATTAAAAGAGAAAATTTAAAATAAATCAGTTGATACTGATAAAGAATATATACAGTGCCTTCATGGAAGAGTGGTTGTGGTTGAGACGCTAACAATTTAATTTGAGGCTGCGTACAAACTTAATTTAATTGTTTATTTATTTGAAACTCTTGTCTCCTTTGTTGATGAAGATCTAAGCACTACACTTTGTAGTTTCACATCACCCCAGTTGTTGGGAGTGGAAAGTAGGTATCATCAGCTGTAGGAAAAGTTCAGATGATGATTTTAAATACCCATTTATCTACTTCTACAGTATCATGTCCCGCCTCGACAACAAGAAGGGTCAGATACATGAGGAGCTACCTCTTGGAACCTGAAAACATCGCCGAAAAGAATCTTGATGAACTTTATTAAATTAGCAGGAATACTGATAGGGTGACAGATGCTACTATAATATCTAGATATAATCTATTCGATTGCGGGTATCCTAAATATTTATAAACCTCATCCCCTTTCATACTTTTAATTTTGAAATTTCTAAATATACCCTCGTCTCCATCTACAATTTTGCCTTTCTCTATATGGATCGTTTTACATTTATCTAAACCAAAAATCATTTTAATATCATCTGAAAAAATTTTAACTACCTTAATCATTTATTATTTGTTATTAATATTATTATTTGTTATTAATATTATTATTTGTTATTAATAATATTATTTGTTATTCACAATTGGATAGGGTTCTACCTTCGCCTTACCATGTTTTGAGGTTTCACAGTTTGAAAAGAGGAATTTTCGTAATCTATTTAACAATTTTTGATTTTGAGATTCAATCTTATGTTAAGTATTTTAGTTTTTACTTAGGTCTTTTAGGTAAAGAAGCGCCTTTGTCCTAAAACTTTATACGGAAAGGAATTTCCTAGACCATAATTTTTTTTAATACGTTTTCGAGTCAATACAGGAAACTCCACAATATAGGACTGATCGCGGATGGCGCCAGCAAAAAATCTCACTAAAGGGAAGCTAGCAGTCCACAATGGAGTGCTGGTAGCAACCTTTTGATACGGCAGTGAGGCATGGAACTGGCAGAGGAAGAATAAATGTTGACTAAATGCCGTAGAAATGAGATCTCTGAGGCGTATTTGGGGTAAAATCATTTTATATATGATCGTATGAGAAATGTGAAAATTCGCAAAGAATGCAAGGCTGATGTAAGCGCAGTAAGATTAAGAAAGGGACAGATAGGTGGTTTGGGCATGTAGAGTGAATGAATGAAGAAAGACGCGTAAAGAGAATATGCAAGTAATGGTAGAAGAAGTCGGGGGGACGCCCAAGGAAGACATAACACGTTAACAAGTTAACCAAATACGTGAGATTCGCCATGGTCATAGCCAGAATAATAGAGTTGTATGGGACGTTGTATGAATGCGAATGAAGCAAAGAGTCTGTGCCAAGGCAGAGCATCCTCTCTGCCTATCGGTAATACGGCGTGTCGGTTAGTTAGTTATTTTTTGACCGATATTTGCGCCTTGATTTTTTTTTAAATTTAAATTATTATATATTTTTTAATGTAGCTATTACTTTGTGGTTATCCATTATAATAAAATGAAACAATGCAACTTTGTATAAACCACTTATAAAATGTGCAAATCCGACCGGTTTCGGAACAAACATTCCTTCGTCAGGGAAAGCTTATACTAATTTGACAGTTTAGAACAATGTTTTATTATGGTAGGGGTGGAGCCGTTGTTAGTTAATAATGTAAAACAACTCGTAATTTTGAAATCAGAATCAAAGAACATTTAAGGTGTCTTAATAATAATATTTTTTCTGAGTTCGCTAACCATATCATTGAAAATAACCATAGTTTTGAAAAAAACACAGGGATAAATATTCTTCATATTAATCATAAAGGAAAACGTTTAGATAACTTAGAAGCTTTGGAAATTAAAAAAATCCCTTAAAAATAATGAATCTATTATCAACAAACAAAAAATATTGTCATATAGCCCAATCATGGATTTGTTCCCCTACCCACCCACTCTACACTAATACCTACCCACCCAATCTACATTATTAACTAACAACGGCTCCACCCCTACCATAATAAAACATTGTTCTAAACTGTCAAATTAGTATAAGCTTTCCCTGACGAAGGAACGTTTGTTCCGAAACCGGTCGGATTTGCACATTTTATAAGTGGTTTATACAAAGTTGCATTGTTTCATTTTATTAAATTATTATACTTTTTTATTTAAATTATTATAATATTGTATACCTTACATCAGTTATTTTGTAATCTTCGAAATACATCTGAATAAGTAGTATAAGCACAGTTCCAAAGGTTTATTGACACAGCATTGCCAACGCGAAAATGTCAAAGAAGCCCGTATTCGTGGGAGAATAAACTATAAAGGTATATAAGTACCCGTCTTATTGAATCCGCAGCGCTCTCCATATAAAGTAATATAAAGTCGAACAATGTAGCGGCCCGCAGAAATATGATTTAGTTTAGAATATTGGTAATACTCGTACCTATCCAGGTACCTGGTACTCGTAGGTCCCTTACCTACCAGGCTTCCGTATTGAAGATAGAATTTATGACCGAAGCCACTTCGCTTCGGAAAGGTACCCACCTATTTTACGACACGTGGGGAAAATTGGATTTCTGATCAAATGGATTTATTGAAGTGCTCCGACACTAAAATATTACGATGAAATATGATGATTTGATAAATACTTACATCAATTACTTTGTATAGATTATTACTCAATATAATATAAAATCTCAAGTAAAAATAATTGAAAGAAACAAAGAATAACCAAATAATAAAACATGTCAAAATACTCATTTTATTTAATAATATATCATTGACTTCGCTCCAAATTCCTGTAATATTCAAAAATCTGTTTCTGAAAAAATAAGAAAATATACAGATTTAGAAAATGAGATTAAAAGAATTTGGCATTCTCAGACCATAAAAATATTACCATTTGTTATTTCGGCTACTGGTATTGTACCTAGCTCTCTCATTAAAAATTTAGGCATATTAGATTTGTCAAAGAATTTATATATAAAAAAGCAAAAATCAGTCTTTTTAAATACATGTAGGATTACAAAAGATTTTTAAAATATTTATATTGAGGGATCAGTAGGATTTATAGGTCCAATTAGGAGTTCCACCGAGCCGAACCCTCTGATATGAAAATATCTGGAGTCGGTGAATTATTTTCCCATTTGGTCTCTGCTAGATTGGCATGTTGTTCTTGTGTTATTTTGTATTTATTATACTTATATAGTGCAATTGCCTAGCGTGGATTGACTAGATGATCATTTGTGGAAACGTGTATAGTTTTTCTTGTGGGAAATATTTAACCCGGACATAAAATCTGAAGTATACATAGGATACGTTTTTTTTTTCAAATTAAACAATTGAAAAGCATATCGATCACGGAAATTTGAAATGCTAAAAATGACACAATGGTAATTGTTCAGGAGAGCGAAAAGATTTTTTTTTTCAAAATCCCTTTTTCTTTCTGATTTTGTACACCTGATTTTTTTTAATTATAAAATAACATTGAATAGATCTTTCTGAATACTTACATTTTTTTTTTTAATATCAGTAATCAATTTAATTTTAATTTTTCAGAAAAAAAGTGCTCTTAACGCACTTATTTTCCTAGAAATATTTCGACGACGCTGGTCGAAAGAGAAAAAAGCATGGGAAAATGACATATTTTAGGCAATGAATATGCTAATATCGATCACGCCGCCAGTAATCTGGCTTCATACAAAAGATGCGTTAAACTTAATTTGTTTGCTAGTACCACGTAAATATAATTCATCATGTAAACATAAAATGCCTACCAGTACTTCACTCTAAAACGATTAATGCACTAGAAATCATAGGTACTTGTATAATTTATCATATCGGTTAACATAATCCAGGATTTATTACTTTTTATATTTTATATTTAAATATTTGTAGCTACCTTGCGATAGGTATTTTTTATTTGTACATTTTATATTTTATTGTTTTATTTCTCACTTTAAATTTTTATTTTTACTTTTACCTAATAATTTATAGTTTGTATTTAATACTTTATATTTTATACCAT
This sequence comes from Limnephilus rhombicus, assembly GCA_929108145.2. NCBI lineage: Eukaryota > Metazoa > Arthropoda > Insecta > Trichoptera > Limnephilidae > Limnephilus > Limnephilus rhombicus. Next base: position 35,765,672 of record OV815278.1, read on the forward strand.
TCACTTTATAATTTACTTTTATACATTATAGTTTGTATACACTACTTTTTACCCTTTTTTTAAATTTTACTAACATTCATACTGTTATTCTTCATGTTGTACTATTATAAGTATGTCAATTATGTTAATGGCACATGTAGAGTCGTATATGTGTAAATAAATAAATAAATATTTAACTAATTTTTGGATTTATTGTCTTTTACAGCATTTCAAATTTCCGTTATCGATTTAATTATAATTGAAGGAAGTCAATTGAAATTATTTACGTTGACCGAGAAATACCATGAAAATACACGCTGATCAAAATTTTTCTCTTATTTAACAAAAAATCAATTAAATTAACCTAGGTACGAACGAATAATCTTTTTTGGGATCTCAATTCTTCTTGGAACTTTATTGACTATTTAATTGCGTTGTGGGATAATTCCGGTAAAAATTGAAAAAAACTACCAAAATAAATACGCTCGAAAAGAAAACACTGTTTACTGCGCTAAAATCACATTTTACTATTTCATGATCACTTCGTATGTTTGCGAAAAACTGTACTGCCGTAAAGTTTGGTTGCACTTGGCAGAATCAAATGCTAACCGAACAATTTACAAAACTACTTGAAGGTAGAAGGTATTCACTTTCAACGATCATGTTATGTATGTCTCTTGAAGAGCTTTAGCCTCCATTGATACCATTCTACTTCTGATGATCCTTTGCCCTTTGCTTCCTGCAATCCTTCTTTTTCAGAAACCATCGATGTAGTCATACATTTGTCGATAGGCCTGGCAGAAGTACTGGCTTCGTTCCTTGTTAATGGTTCTGTTCTCGCCAACTAGACATACAGTATGACTAATGCAGCTAGTCCACGACTCTCACGCTGCTGGTTGTGAGTGTTTGATGGGTCGAGGAACGCATTTCTTGGTTGCTTGTTTAGTGTCTCCTGGTATCTATTGTGATACCTAGGGGGGTTAGATCAGTTCTCCCCAAGGCCGCTAATTTTCAATCAGATGAAACATCGATGACTTTCTTAAAATTATATAATATATTGCTTCTTTTAGTTTGACGGTGGATGTCGAATAATAAATTTTCGTTACTTCTTATCCCTAACTCCCAGAAAGAGCTTTGATCTGATTCCGTAATATCATTCTTTATAATTTCTTTATCTTTTTTCCATTACCGATCTGTTTGCAAAATAGAAATGTCTATAATATTTCAATAGTAAATTAATAGGCTTCGGATATGGCGTGTTGTAATGGTATTACTTAATACCACCAACCTTTTCGCTAGGGCTGCTGAAAGTTACCTTTTATATATTAGATATTTACTGTCAAACTCTGCTTCTATTTCTTCACCGAGAAGAAAAAAAAAAGCTTTTTTTAAGTTTTTTATTGTAGAAAAAAGAAAATAACATTTTCACTTATGTAACTAAAAATTTATAAACCAAATACAGTTTTCTTTACAACAGAATATTATATTCAATTTCATTATTTTCTTATTAATTTTTTTTCCAATCTACCTAAACTTTATTTCATTTTTAATATTTTCTGGAAGGCAATTACGTAAATTGCCCCCCTCGTAACTAATGATTACCATAGAGAGTATGTACGGTGTTTAAATGTATGTTGTCGTATAAATTTAATTTTAACTTTTTAGTGTTCTTGGGAGATTTTAATAAATTCTGTATTTGTACAATGTATACTGTTTTTTTTACATTCATTGTTAGGATGTTTGATTGGAGCCAACTAGTATTTTTTTCTAGGTCTCTGTGCTTTATCTAGCAAGATGTCTAAATCTTTACCCCAGTAGGAAATTGCAGTATCATCTGCATACAAAATTCGCCATTTAAATCTAATTTCAAAATATCATTGATACAAATTTGGAACAGTAGTGATCCTAGTATGGATCCCTGCGGAACTCCATAGTTTATTGGAATGTTGGCATAATGAACCTTGGCATAAGAATCTACTTGAAATGACTCCGAATATTGTATATTATTTAACAAATTATACATATTTAGATTGTACTAAAATATATGTAACAAAGAAACTTGTATGTGCATATAACATAACATACCTATTTTTGCATCACAAGCCAACGATTCACAATGTTTATATTTTGGCAGAAGGCAATCACTTTGTGGTTTGACATATTGATGAAATAAAATAATTTCTTTGTTTATAACCAAGAAATTTATTTAATTTATTACGACTGAACGGTTTCGCTTAACTCAAGCATCATCGGGGTAATTTGCATCCTTTTGTGATTGTAAACGAAGTAATGGTTTTATTTTATCAATAATATTTGTTTAATTTTCATTTTACTTATGTATGTACAGGTTGTTATTATTTTATGGTAAGTATCATAAGAACCCCACCTATTATGTTTATTTTTTTTTCTCTTTTTATATGTAATAGTTGTATTTATCTCACGTAACATGGCAGACTTGAATTAAAAACTAAAATTAATAATTAAATCAATTTGGGAGGCGGGTGTGGGTAACGCCGCCCCGGGAAACATTTATTAGATAAGGTGACCGGACAACTCAGAAAGAAATCAACTCAGAAGCAACTCAGAAAGGTCATTAAGAGTGAGGATAAAAAAAAATTTAAAAAATGATTAAATAGGTTAAGTTAGGTTAGGGTTACCGGCTATTTTAAAATATTTTTTTCATAGCTTTTAATGACCTTTCTGGGGTGTTTCTGATTTGATTTCATTCTGAGTTGGCATGGAACCATTAGATAACCAACACCCCTGCCGTAGGTAACCCCAAGTGGTTCGTTAGATTTGGTTACTTAGCAGGGGTGCCTGGGTTCTTAGGGTAAAGTTTATCCAAGTCTTGGCGGCCGATGGGTCTGGATCGAAATATACTGGTTGAGGGAGGTTTTTTATCCTCTACAGTCAGAATCTCTCGACCCATACGTCCGTCACTCCTGAACACACTGACCCCTAGATTCCTACCCACCCCTTATACCTGTTTCCTTCCTGGAACATCCTCTCCATCATTTCCTTAAAATAACCCTCCACACAGCATCCCCTAAGATGACTGAGGGAAATTATTTTCCTCGGGGCCTCCAGCATGAAGCTAATGTAAAAAAAAAAAAATTAATGCACGCTAGCAATCGAATTAAGCTTGCTCTAAGATTAAATTGCAAAAATTTAGATTCAAAATTATAACATGAGTACAAATATACATTCTGCAAGGCAGGAATTATTGCCCCCTTGCAACGTGTCAATCAATCAATTACAGCACGCCATCAGTCGAATTAAGCTCGCAATTCAACATCGGATTAAGCATAAGTCGCAATCATTCCTCAGTCGCCTTCCTCATATTATGTAGAAAGCTCGTCATATTATTTTTGTTAAATTGGGCGTAATCTGTAATTTCATGGCCGCGTCACACCAGAGTGACATTTGAATACGTAGCTCTCTGTGATATTATTATACTTGTGCAGCAATCGACCGGCCGAGCGCAACCGACTTTCTTTTCCATCCACTGTTACTTAAACGCCGATAAATGACATGTTATGAGTCAAACTATTTACAAGTATTAGGTACTAGAAAATAAATCGATACTTGTGGCGGATTTAAGAAATACGTGGATGCCGTTAACTATGTATTGTGCTTTTGGTTTTTGATCGAGGAACGAAGGCTCCAAAAAATAAACTAAAAATGATTTTTCACGTGACACCCGACCAAATCACACGAAGTTTCAGTTTTTGCTTTGCTGTGAGGCGGGAGGATATTTATTATAAAGAGGAAAAAAGAGGAGAGTAAGGTTGAGAAGTTCCTGATTCTTCATATTTTAGAGCTAAGCATCAAAGGTTTGTGCTGTTGTGACAATTTCAAGCAATGTGTCTACCACTTTTTACTTTGCAGTAGTTTTTTTTATGTGAATATAGTACAAGAGTCCCAACTGCTCCCAACCATCTAGAGCCAGAGTGAGAGTGAGACTATGGCATCCCTATTTTTTTTTGTTACATTATCTCCACACAGGAGGTTCAGAGGAATAAAATCCCTCAGGGCCTAGGTCATCCTTGGGGATGCTGTGTGGGAGTTTTTTTTATGGAAATGAAGGAGAGGCGAAGTTATGGAAAGGAATGAGGGGTGGGTAGGAATATGGGGTTTAATGTTTCCAGGAATGACGGACGTATGAATACATCTCTCCACGCATTAAGTGACCTAGACAAATATCACCCTAAGAACTCGGGCACCCTTGCTACGTCACCAAATGTAGCGAACCACTTAGGGTACGTTACGGTAATTAGGGCACTTTATGATGCTGGATCAATTCACCTACCTGGATTCCAGTCTGACAGAGAACAATGAGGATCCAGCAGAAATCAGAAGGAGAATCACAGCAGCCAACAAAACATACGTCTCTTTGCTTCCAGTGTTTAAGTCACGTAGTGTCCACAGAAAAACCAAAATAACCATATATAAGACCATTGTTAGAACTGTATTGGCATATGGATGTGAGGCGCTGACACTGGCGGTAAAGATGGCTGAAATGCTGGATACCTTTGAAAGAAAAGTGCTGAGAAGAATATGTGGACCCGCGAAAGAGGGTGAACATTGGCGCATCCGGCACAATACAGAATTGTATGATATATATAAGGCCCCTAGCATCTCAGCACATATGAGACTCCTCAGGCTGAGATGGGCTGGGCATGTACAGAAAATGCCGGATACACACGTCCCAAAAAGAATTTTTACTGGACACCCAGGTGGAAAAGGCCCAGACTGAGGTATGAAGACGAAGTAAGAGGGGATGCAGCACAGCTTCTCCAGGTACCAAATTGGAGGACAGGAGGAGTTGGAGGCGACTGTTGCAGGAGGCCAAAGCTCGATATGGGCTGTAGCGCCATCGAAGAAGAAGAATGAGGCTGAAGGCAAAGTAAGGGGAACGATGTGGAAAGGTGGCAAAATTCATTTCAAACAACCTTTTAATTCTGAATGGTGGTCTTACGCCAGTATCTTACTGAGGGTATCTTCCATTCTGAAAGTGCAGATATACCTACTGTCCTAAACCATAATACATTTGCCGTGCTTGTTTTTTAGCACTTGTTTCAGAGCGAAAATCCGAGCCTCCCTCCCATCGAATTCACCGATTTGACACCGAACATAATGTTCACAATTATTGAATTTTTAAGTTGCCAGCTTTGTTCCTAAAATGGAACCATTATTTTATTGAACCATTATTGTCTAGTCGAATCGACATTTAAAAGAATCACCGCAAAACCAAGTTAATTATTCAAAGTTTTTATTTCAGAATGTGGGGATGCTTACGGATAAAGTCAAAGTGGCAAAACTAGCAACCATCATAGCATTTTATCTCAATCCCGTCCATAAATACAATCTAACATTTTACTTAGTCCAGGTGAAATAACCACCTTGTTTGTAGATGCTAGGTCTTGAAGTAGCAGATTATCTAGAATGACCGAGCGAAACTAATTTTGAAAAAGGTCAAAATCATAGGATAATCGGCTTTAAGTAGTTACGGAAACAAGCGAACCTAACACACAAGAAAGACAGGAAGCGATGTTCGTGTTCTATCCGGTCTGTCTGTGTTTATTGGACGAGGTGCTAAAAATAATGTAAAAATAATGCAAAAACACTAATACTATTTTTGGGTCTTTTTACTATCTGTTTACCTAATGTACGCGTTTTCACTCCCATACCGAGGAAGTAATTTTATTGTAAAGTTGTATCTATTTTTGGAGTGCAAACTTCTTTAGCACCGTTGTGATTTGATACACGATGAAACGGAAACGAGCGACACTAAACAGAGACAAACACATCTATACGATTTAGCCTGCGAGAGAATGAAATAACTATAAAATATTTATGTAATTCACGGGCATTCGGTTCCAATATAATGCAATAAATCGACGGTCCCATTCATGTCACCTTTGATGTAGTGGTATAAAGCGCCTGACAAACCTCTGCAGACATTTAGCACACCAAGGGTTAAATCCTACGAAATCCAAAAAAATGTATACCTACCTACATATTTTTATTAAATCAATATCCAATCTTCAAACCACTCCAAAATAAACAGGCAAAAAAAACACAAAAGAAAGCGACATCTAGCTATTCCGACACTGGAATTCGACGATAAACATGGAAAAAATCATCCTTCACATTGATGAAAAAAGTGATTCGTACCTTGTCCACTTTACTTTTCTGCAGTTTTCACTTCTACCGCGAGTGAATTGCGCACTCTGATTTAAAAAAAAATCATTAAATTCATTTTTACAAATTACTTTTTTTGCTATAATAGACCTCACTCGGTATTATAACTGTTCTGTTTACAAAGGTTAAACGCAACAAATTGTATTAGGATGTGTTTGCACAACAACTTGAACAAAATAACATTTCAAACGGTTATTCTCACATTTAGGTTCATCTCAACTGTGTACCGTACCTAATATATATTATTATGCCGATGAGATCAATGAAAATAATTTTTCGCAGCAATTTCGATTGAAGTACCCGTCCAATAAACACAGTATTTTTACCTGTCATCAATGAAATAAAGACTGAAAGATGTACGCTAGCAGCACTGTTATATATAAAAACGATTTTTACAACAGATTCAAATAAGGTATGAAGTGTTGAAAGTCAATTTGACTTCAGCGGTGGTCGATAAAGACAATTTTCATTTATAATGTTTGACTGCAGACCATTAAAAAAAAAGAAAATCATTAAATTGGATGTCCACTGATCCTGTTTTATTGGGTTCCACTTAAAGAAACGACAAAATAAAAGTCACGCTGTAAAAATAATAAAAATCGCATCAGCGAGAGAACACACATGAATTAATGTTTAACAAAACGTCAATCATGATTTAAAACGAAGTCGGGACGATTTAACGTGTGTATTTTTTGTTTTAAATTTATTACTCTTGTTCGAAAGCAAGATCCCTACCTTGCGGATTCAGGGCCCGAAATTTTACGGTTTAATATTTCGTGAAAACAACAATTATAAGTGTTTACCAACTTTTATGAGTGATTAGAGATATAAATTTTATAATATATTCTTCTAAAAAAATTATAATATATCGCTTTTACTCCACTTATTTGAAACAGAAAAATCAGAAAAAGGTTCGGTCGCACATCGCATCTGTAAAATTGAGCCCAGGAGCCTAGCCTTGCCAGGGCTCTGCTCTAACAACTGAGTTAATTCAGCCCTATCCCCTTGGATCACATTTAACTGTATCACACTCCGACTAAGAGTACCAACATTATCTTCTTTTTCTTAGCCTATATATTTTTATTGGCTGCTATATGTGCGTATGATGAAGTCTAGGATGGATATTTGTTTATGGGATTGGGTCGATTTAGCTTTGTGGTTAGAGCAGAGCCCCGACCATGCTAAGGTCTTGAGTTCAATTCCTCCAATCAACTGAATCTTTTTCTCATTTTTCATTTGAGTAATGAAGTCTTTTAACATTTAGGAACAGGTTACTGAAAAAACCTGATCCAAACCATGAAGTTGTACCATAAAAGTCGCTGAAAACTTATCCAAAATATAGTCCCCTCAGCGCAGGATCTTCGCAGGACTTCTGCCGCAGAGAGTCCCTGCATGCGTCTCGTTCTAGCAGCCCTTTAACAAACGAGACAGCGCTAGTTCGCTCAAACCCACGCTCTCTGCAGGCACTGCCTGCATGCCAGCAGGCAGTGTCGTGTGGAGGGCCTATTAGGTTTTTAGTCACCGGGGTGGGGGGGCGGGGTTAAAATTCGCAAAAAGTGGGTCACGTAGTATGGGTACGTTCCCTAAGACATGAAATAAAAACTTAACAGTAAATTATCTCTTTGTGAGTTGTTATTGGTTTTTCAAAGGGTTGCCTACTTATTCGTTTCATTTCTTCTAATATACTGTAGGTATAGGTACATGTCTTTATATTTTATATTCAAATATCATTTTCAAGTTTCCTGATAAACAATAAATTTATTTCTAAAGAAAAATAAAATATATTTAGCAAATTAGTATCGTCATGAGTCTTGATGAAACATTCCTTAATGAAAGCTGTATGCACCATTGCATTCACAACTTTATTTATAGCTGTATGTCAACCGGTTTCGACACCATGGTACCTTCATCAGGATAACGTTAATTATTTTTAAAGGTATTTAGAATCAGCAACAACAAAAAATCAAGATGGAAAAAACGAACAAAGGTAAAAAAAAACAATAAATTAACGTTTGAACAGAGTTGTGTCTTCTCACCTATTAACGAGGAGAAAGCAAGATTTTCGTAATAATAAGACTTTTCCTTTACAGTAAAAAGTTTCACTAGAAGATTAGCATTCAATCATCGTGTACGATTCTTACGTATTCAATTTATCGGGTTTATAAAAGACTCATTCATTTAAAATTATCATTATTGTTGATAAGCCAAGCGTACAATAAATTTCGAATATTTGATTTCGTGAACGGCTTTGCATAAGGTAATGATGTGGGTACGTACCTACGATCTACCTACTAAATTTGTTGTCTATTTAATAGATTGGTTGCCTATATTCCTACATCGTTTCAATGGAAGTGCGTTTATTGCATCTATTTTCTGGCAGATAAAATTAACATTTTCAGTCACTGCTGAAAACCAGCAAAATTTCAGGAGAAATCTGAATGTATATAGCTGAGCTGTGATTTTTGTGTTAATAGAATCAAATTGTGTTAATATTATGAAATTGAAAAAAAATATTGATGAATAAATGTTTTTTTATTATTCAACTAGCTGGTTCCCGGCTTGCGTTGCTATGCCATTTAATAAATAAAAAATCTCCCTGCGTGTCCTTTCCCATTTGACCGGTTCCCCTTCCGCCTCCCCTTCCTCTCCCGCGTCCCTTTCCCCTCTCGCGTTCACAATCCGCCTCCTCCACCTCCTCTCCCCACTCCACACCCCCCTTTCCCCGCCCGCGAACCCCCCTCCCGAGTTCCCCCCCCCCCCTCCCGTGAATCCCTACCCGAGTTCCCCTCCCCCCTCCCGCATTCCATACATTCAGTCCCGGTGGATTCAGTTTTCAAAGAGCTCGCGTGTCACCTATTGCAATTTTTTTATACACATTTCTTAATGCCAGAGCTCACCAGTAGTTCTATACAAACCTTGTCCTGATAATAACGAATACAAAAAAAAAGAATTATCCAATTTGGTGCAGTCGTTCGGAAGTTATGCGCGTACATACATTTCGGCGATTCATTTTTATTTTTATAGATTTATATAGATATACATATATAAATGAATCAAATATAATATGGTTCCGCGATTTTTCATCCCGCGACAAATATTCTCCATCACCCAGTAAAATATCTACTAAAACCTAACCTAACAAAAAATGGGACAAAAAAAATACAGACATCCTGTAAAGACAAAAAAATTATTCTTAAAAAATAGCTTTAAGAGATTGTATAATCAAAAAAAAATAGTAAAAATAGTAAATAGATATTTCGCCGGAGGATAAGATAAAAAATATATTAAAAATTGGTTAAATAGGTTACGTTAGGTTAGGTTATGGGCTACTTTTCAATATATATTTTTTCATGGCTTTAAATGATTTCAAAGAGGTGTTGAGTTGATTCTGAGTTGGCATGGAACCGCACGAGACGATAATGTGAATGAAGCAAGGAGTGTGTGCCAAATAATAGTTGTGTGGCGGTCCATCCTCGTGATGGTTAATTTAGATAAGATGGAAGACTGTGATTGTATTATTACGGTCCTGCCACTGAGTTGTCCATTACGATCCGTATTTCTAAATAGTTCGTTTTTGAGAAAAAAATGAGATATAATTGCAGTCGAGTTAATAGCGGTATCCTTAGGGGCCATCCATAAATTAAATCACACATTAAGGCGGGGGAGGGAAGTAGAGAAGTGTGACATTGTGTGACAAGGGGTATGGGAAGGTCATCAGCTCTGTGACGACACATGTAAAAATCCAAATTATTAAAACGCAAAACTTTTTTAGATGTAAAATTGAAAAATATGTGACGTCGCACTAGGGGAGAGGAGGTCTTACAAATGCGACGAAGAGTGACAGGGATGGGGAGGGCAAAAAATCATGAAATTCGTGTGACGTAATTTATGGATTGCCCCTTATAGATAACACCCGTCTTTTTCGGAATTTCTAGAATACGCATCTTAAATGAAAAACTGAATACAATTTTTGCAAACCACGATGGCGTCTTGCCTTCTTTTATAGCACACGATAGAAATACCAGAAAGAGCTATGCTAAATTCTTGAAAGCAGATAAATTTGGGCACAATAATTTTAAAATGAAAACCAGATTTTCTGATTTTATTGATATATACACGCTGTCCGAAAACTCGTAGTACAATATTGAAACTGGTGAATCTGCATCACATTTGGAGTTGATTTCACAATATATCAAAATATATATTTTTAATTAGTTTCCGGCTTGTAGTACTAGTTTCCGGACAGAGTTTAATAGGAGGGATAAAAAAGTGAGAAAGAGAAGTTAAAACGCACTACACATTTTGATAATTACCTAGCTTTTTATATCTAGTCATTAAACTTTTTACGATTTTTCCTCTATAATAATAACCGAAAAAGGGCAAAATATGTTTTACCTACTTCATCAAACAATAATAACAGCACACAAATGCGCTCCGTGTGTTTGGGTAAATCAGATTAAAAATAATACTGATCATAAATTACAAAAGAGTGTTGAGGCATCCACAATAGTGGACAATGAAAATCTGTGTAACACATTGTAAAACTATATTTCATCTCATTTCGTGCAACATTTCTTTACGGTTTATGGTATTGTTGCATGATGGTAAAGATGTTTATATAAGTAGTTGCATTGTGTTGGTAATATGTCAGAGGGATAAAACAAACAAATATATTATAATCTTTATAACAACCGAATAATCTGGTTCGCTCGGGTCGAAAAGCGAATATGGAGAAAGTTAACGGTGAGCTTTTGACTTTTATAGCACGATTTTTATTTATGTGATCCGAATTTGTCAAATCATTACGAGATTAAAATGATTACGACATAAATTATGTGTATTTTACGGCTCCAAATGTTATGGGCTGTTGTCTCAGGTTGCAAGCGGTGAAAGTCAGTAAATCATAGCTAGTTTCCATGTTTTGAAACATTTTACTTTTGCAGTATTATTTTAAGCATTACGATTTGCACTTTCCAGAAAAAAATGCATTATATGTATATATGTCAAGGTTTCGAGACAGTTTATTTGTTCCTGAATGAAATAAAGGTGTTTGGTTTATTTATTTTGGCATATTTATGTGTACAACGTGCAACTTATAACTTGCACGTGGACGCGTGAGTAAAGCTTTAGTGGGTAACCCAAAACTAAATGATATATATGATAATGTGATCTCAATCTCAAAATGCTTAATTCCAAGAAGGCCCGGTAGTACCTGTTAAAAAAGAAGAAGAATGAGAGTTACATAAATACTAGTAGGGGAGGCATTGATGCTAAATGTGTAGTTACTCGAGCGTCGTGGGGACCTATGGGATTGCAAAGATTAGATGCTAAAAAGAAAAAAAGTTTATATGAAATATGCCATTCCAGTGGTGGGGAGAGCGAGTATAAATTTTCAAACATGTAAAAAAAAATCGTCACCATGACATACTCGAGCTCGTCAGATTTTAATAGCGTATACGCCCTACGTGTTTCTGGTAACGGGGAGATATTAATCTGACGACTTGAGTGGTGGGGGTGGCCGTATGAAGAGGTAGAAAATTGAAAAAAAAATAGATTTATTCGAGCGTGTCAGATTAAGGTAATGTGAGTTAATTACATGCAGAAAAGTTTACATTCCAATAATCTGACGATTTGGACGTAACCTAAACTCATGGCTGATTTTTAAAGATGTAAAAAAAAATCGTGACCTTGACTTACTCGAGCTCGTCAGATTTTTATACAGAAGGTTCAGCGTGATGTCCTTGTTGTGCTGACCAATAATCTGACGATTATGTGGAGGGATTTTCTTAATCTGACGGTTTAAAAAAAAAAATTTTTTTTTTGTTGTTTTTATTACTGAATAGAACAATGAACAAAAAATAAATACAATGAACAAAAAATAATATTTTGTATTTCACTTATTAAGCTTCTTTACAAAATTAATTAACCAAATCGTTGTAAATCTACGAATGCGAACGCGCGACCCAACGGTTAAATAGGCTCTGGCTGCGACCATTGACGTAATGGCTGCGACAGAATATATCTACCTAGAGAACAAGCGCCCTAAAGAAGGGAACCAAAGCGCGGAGGGGGAAATACAAAGTTTAGCCACTTCGGCATGTGGAAATCGTCAGATTATATTATTTCCATGATCCTTACATTATTTCCTTCAAAATAAAAAAAAAATTAACCGCGCTCGAGTAAATCCACGTGACGTTTTTTTTTGCAACTTTGTGACTCGCTAACTTTCTTACGTTACGTTCAAATCGTCAGATTATTGAAATGTAAACTTTTCTGCATGTAATTAACTCACATTACCTTAATCTGACACGCTCGAGTAACTACAGGTATCGATTTTTTTTTACTAATCTGATTGGTTGTCCTAGCCGCACCCACCAATATTATGGGTTCATATATGGTGGTAGTCCATAACAAGGTCGTGAGGTATCTCCCCTTAGTTAATCTGACGCGCTTGAGTAAATCCCAAAATCCCTGCTTCGCCTCCCCTACTATACGAATGTTAGAAAGAGTGCGCTAATATTACAGAAACGATAATATTTAAGAGAAAATTGTGAAAATGTTTAATAAAACACGACTCGTTTAAAATATAACAAAAATCTCAAGGGGAATGCCTAAAACATCATTTAAATAAATACTGTGATTTTTTTCATACATATAACTTGTAAAATAACTGAAAAACGTGTTTATAATAATTTTCAGAGCATACTCGGCGATTTTTTTCTATGGAAGGAATTTCATAAAATTGCAGTTTTGGTGTGAGGAATGTATAGATATTTTCTTCAAGAAAACATATATTGTTTTGAGAGCTTTAAAACTTAAAGTTTTTGAGGAAAATATGTAATAAATCGGTAGAAATGCGGGAAGCCGGGTCTTAAAGATAGTGTTTCCGCACGTTGGAAAAACTTAACACCATAAACAAAATATTAGTGGTATTTTGAAGTCTTGTCTTTCTGCAAAAGCGCGACGAATATCATAATTTTGAAGCCTTCGCCCTTCTTAGGCTTGGCTTTAGCTGATAGTATGAGTAAAGCCAAAGTGACGTGATATTTTAATCCCAGTTAGAACGAATTGATTAAATTCCTCCCAGTTTCCATCGAACATGTTTTCTCAGGATTACTTTCAACGAATATTGACGATGAATTAATAAAGCCTTTTAATATCAGCACAGCCCATCTTGCGTACAGTGAACAGGTTTAGGTTAATTAAGTTCTTCGGAAAATAGTGATGAAGAAAGAAGGTGTCACCAACCAAGGAACCTTGCCGATGTAATGGCGCTTAACTTTTCGAAAAGCAGGAAGAAAAGCACAAACATATTTTTAAGGCTCATGGAAGAAAAACACAAGACTTTAAAAAAATCAGAGTGTGCAATTCGCACGCGGTAGAAGTGAACCCTTCAGAAAACTAAAGTAGACAAGAGTTCTATGTGAAGGATGATTTTTTCCATATTTTTGTCATCGAATTCCAGTGCATCTTTTGCTATCATACATTTGGTCATCTTATTAGTGTTTGTGGTTTCTTCTTCGTCGCTAGATGTTGTTTTCTTATGCCTGTACGTTTTAGATTGGATATTGGATGATTTTACAATTTATTTATTTTTTGATTTCGTAGGATTTGACTGACTGATATGAATGTCTGCAAAGATTGGTCAGGCGATTTATACCACTGCACTAAAGGGGACTTGCGTTGGGTCGTGGATTTATCGTATTATATTGGAACCGAGTATTCTCTTTTACACTAATAAACTTTGTTTTCAGCTATATCCAGTGGCGGAGATGAGACGTGATACTGTGAAATAAATAACTACAACATGTAAGCACTCGCATACTGCCTGCTAACAATGTTTGCCCGGACATTGGAGGTCTAGAGTAATTTTAATAAAAAATAGCTTCTTTATAAATAAAAATTAGAGTCCTGACGTGTACGGTGAAGGAGGAAACCATCTGTTTCTTTAGAACGCCGTGGGAAAGTGGTGAGTACCCGCGAATATATTTTATTGCTCTCATTCTTTCGCAGGCTAAATCCCATAGATGTGTGTGTTTGTCTCTTTTTACTGTCGTTTTTTTTACATGAGTTCCACACAGGAGGCCCTGAGGAAAATAATTCCCTCAGGGCCTATGTTATCTTTGGGGATGCTGTGTGGAGTTGGTTGTTTGCTTGCAATGGTTGCTCCGTTTCATCGAGTTTCAAATCACAACGGTGGTAAAGACCTTTTCACTTCAAAATATACTAACGTCGCACAGGAGGCTCTGAGGGAAATAATTTCCCTCTTGGCCAATGTTTGGGATGATGCGTAGTGCGTGTACTATAGGCGTTTTTTTGGGAAATGAAGGTGAGAACTAGGGTCTTGAAGAATTCCATGTTGTTGGAAGGGGAAAACGCAGAGTGCATAATATTATTTATGAATATTTATGTTTACTTTTTATCCACATGGGTAAGGTTCGCAATAAACACGATAAAAGTAAGTATATCTTCTCTTTGAAAACCGCAGGCTGTTTTTTTTTTCAGTTGAAATTGAGTAACGCGGAATTGTATCCGTGTGTCTCACAAAAAAGCAGTGCTAGGCTCCAGTCTTTAAAAAAAGGGTCACTTTTTCTGTATCAAGCATATAGAAAATGAAAGAGAAGATAGAGAAAATGATGACTTGAAGGAAAAGGTTAGAAGGCATTCGCTTAAACATACTCAGATAAAATGCAACAATCGATTTCAACTCCATTGGGCACCAATTGTACAGGAATGCTCCAAAAATGTGACTTACAACTTTTTAAAAATATTTCATTATAGAGGTGCGCACTTTATTGTTAGGGGTGGAGCATTTATATTCCCTCTTATGTGAATTTTGTAAGTATCAAATTAGTAGATTCTTTTGATGTATTATCGATATATGAATAAAAAAGGTTGTCTACCCCTGAAGAAATAATAAAGTTGTGAGTAGGTACCCTTATCGAGACGATCAATAAGGCTCTATTTGCGTTCGGAGTAAAATGGATAGGAACATTACAACAAAATAATCGTTAATTAATTACTTCCACGTTAATAGTAATATTGCATAAGATAACATATGTGCTGAAATAGAATATTGGAATTAATGAGGGATTATAATATTGTCCTCTGCATAAGTTAATAAGAACATGTTACAGACCGGTGGATAGAAATGTAGATCTTTGAGACTATATTATACAGAGTTGCAGAGCATCTACTTAGTACTTTAAAATAGTTGTTGGAAATTAATATTAATAATTAGCGAGTTTCCAGCGTGCGTTTCTATGCCATTTAATAAAGAAATTGTTTCTTCCTGCGGGTCCTTTCCCATTCGTCCCGTTCCCCTTCCGCCTCCCCTTCCTCTCCCGCGTCCCCTTCCCCTCATGCGTTCCCACTCCGCCTTCTTCGCCTTCCCTCTCCCCACTTCCCTCTCCCGCTTCCCCCGTCCCGCGAACCGCCCTCCCGAGTTCCCCTCCCCCTTCCGCATTCCATACATTCAGTCCAGGTACATTCAGTTTTCAAACAGCTCGTGTGCCACCTATAGCAATTTTTTAATACAAATTTCATAATGCCGGACCTCACCAGTCATATATATACATATATAGAAACCACCGCGGGCATGCACTCATCAAATCCCCAAAGTTTTATCGCAATCGGATGAATGGTTTAGCAACGCATGTACATCTCATAAACATACATATAAGCATATTTTTATTTTTATATATATAGATATTGTAAAGGGGCGTAAAAATTGCCCGAGCAATTCCTTGGGGCAAATGCGAACATCAGAATACCATCCTTTGAGACGAATTTGTTTAGTAATAAACACCAAAAGATTCAGGCTGTGGCGCAAATTCCGTGATCTTTTTTAATACTTACCTTATTCTTGTGAAATGAAGGAGTTAACCCGGATCTTGTAGAAACACATGTTGCAGAAGGAAGGAAAATTCTACGACAACTCAACAAAGTGGCAATTCAACATCCCTCCGAAAAATCATTAACTACTGATGAAAAATAAATCAATAGTCCATTCCTAGCCTGACATAATCTATCTAAACTATTTTTTTCAACATCCCTTCGAAAAGTCATTAACGAACCACTTTTATATTTGAGACCGGTTTCAGAACGATCGTTCCTTATTCAGGGATTCAGGACGAATGTATACATTTTCCCTGAAGAAGGAACGGTCGTTCTGAAACCGGTCGGATTTACTCAAATATAAAAGTGGTTCAAACAAAGTTAAATTGTTTAATTAATTTTTATTTACTTTTTAAAGGAATGATGAAGTGCCACTTTGTTGAGTTGTCAGGTCACCAATTATTCTACATTCTATTCTTATTCACGATTTATGACGACAAATGTGATTAGGGTTGTAACAACTAGACTTACTGGCTTTGGATAGTGGCTCGTTCTTCAGTGATAACAAACATAATCTAAAATAACAGAGAAAGAAATTACTTTGGGAGGGTCAATCCATGAATCACCTTAAATCTAAACCAGTTGATTATAAGAACAGTGCCCACCGTAACATACTCGATCTGCTTAGCTGAGACTTTTAATAAATTAAATATAATGTGTATAAACTAATTGATTAACTAATCGCATCTGCAGGGTATTGATAATATTCTTACAAGTCGCGTTGTCCGATTGAAATAACTGATACGTGATTCGTTGATAACCAATTTCTGTAATGTGAATACGAGATGACTGAATACATTGTAACTAATAACTAGTAACGTTAGTAAGTACACAATATGTTAACAAGGTCATAAGAACTAGGAACTAGAAAAGCTGCCCCTAAGAAGAGGAAGAATTGGCGGAAAAAGAGGAGAAGGGGTGAAAACATTAAGCAATACAGGTTTTAGTTGCTCATGAATATCTTTGTACATGAGAGGAATTACCCTTTTATTTGCTTACTTACTAAGTAAGAAAAATATCAAATCGTTCAAACGACACTCACAGATTTATTAAACAATCTGAATTCGAGCCAAGGCCTAGTTGTTTGAAACCTTATCCCTCATATTTAATATTATTGTATGGTATTGATGGCACCATCCATAGGGGGCCTACGTATTCTTTTAAAGATCTGCGAAGAGTTTGCTGAAGAAACAAACATGCAATACAACCCCACTAAAACGGCTCTACTGGTCGTAAGATATGGACGAGGACCAAAAAATATTTCTCCAGCTACCCTGAATGGTGTGAACCTGCAGGTGACTGAAGGAACTAAATTCCTTGGACACATAATCACCAATAATCTGATGGACGATGACGACATCGATAGGCAAAGAAGAGCTCTCAGTGTAAAAGCAAACATGCTCAGTAGAAGATTCCGCCTTTGCAGTACTGCTGTAAAAAGGACGCTCTTCCTTTCCTTCTGCGCAACACTGTATACGTGTGAACTCTGGGCAAACTACAAGAAGAGTAGTATAGAGAGACTTCGGGTTCAGTATAACAACGCCTTCCGCATAATGTTTGGTCTCCCCAGATATTGCAGCGCTTCCCGGATGTTCACGGAGGGGCGAGTTCCTGGCTTTGCAGCCCTTATTAGATCCAGGGTGGCAGGAATTAGGGAAAGGATAACCAGCTCTGGAAACATCCTCGTCATGGAAGCCCGCCTCAGTCCATCATCCAGTATTGATGCACACTGGAGAAAAATACTGGCTCCTAATACGTGCTCACAGAATCCTGAAAGCTTAATATTATTATTTCTTTTGTTTTCCTTTTACTACTATTAGCTTATTATCTTTTTTTGTTTCGTGTACATTCATATCCACCTTCTTTTTCTTTTTTTCCTTTCAAATACTTTGTACATGTATGTGTATATTATACCCTTATGGAATGTGTGGGATTGCACTCTCCTCCCCACATACTGGAATAAACACTTATTTATTTTAATATTGTCACAAATCGGCAAAGGGCACCATTTAAAAAGATTGCTTGACTTTTGGCAGACAAAGGTGTAAGCTTCAACTCTTTTCCCTATTCTCAAAGTGAGGTAAGATGTGAATATACATAATATTTATTTCCATCCAAGATGTAAAAATAACTATGGGTGATGCATTTAGCACAATTTCTGATGACGGTGCAGTGAGTCCCAAGGGATGGTGTGTGGCCAGATTGGAATGCAGCAATCCCAGTCGTGCCGGTAAATTCTCAAGGAAAAGAATTTGCGAGAGGTTCGTCTGTCAGTTACCAGCGAACTAACAGGATAATGATAATGATGGTGGAAAATAAAAAAATTGCTTGTTAGACAATGGAAAAAAAATCCAATGTTCTGGAAATCAGGAAAATTGCCCAAACAAAAGTTATATTTTTCTTCTAAAACTTCGGAAAAATTGTTAAGAAAACTATGAGTTCACTCCCAGAAAGTTCTGTTTCGTTGTAGAACTTATGAAAAAAATAGTTTGAAAATTATAATGCTAAGAATTAAAAAAATATAATATTCAAAAAACTGTTTCTGAAAAAATTAGAAAATACACAGATTTAGGAAATGAGATTAAAAGAATTTGGCATTCTCGGACTATAAAAATATTACCATTTATTATTTCGGCTACTGGCATTATACCTAGGTCTCTGATTCAAAATTTAGGCGTATTAGATTTCTCAAAGAATTTATATATATAAAAATGCAAAAATCGGTAATTTTAAATACATGTAGGATTAAAAAAGATTTTTTAAATATTTATAATGAGGGATCAGTAGGATTTATAGGTTCAATTAGGAATTCCACAGAGCCGAACCCTCTGATATGAAAATATCTGGAGTCGGTGAATTATTTTCCCATCTGGTCTCTGGTAGGTTGACATGTTGTTCTTGTATTGTTTTGTAATTATAATACTTATATAGTGCAATTGCATAACGTGGATTGACCAGATGATCATTTGAGAAGTGTGTGAAAGGGTTTAGTTTTTCCTGTGGGGAAAATTAAACCCGGACATTTAAATCTGGTGCGTAAAATTGCAAATTCAAGAAAAATCGTGCATCACTTTGATTGCCACAGAATAAGCATATATGTATAATTATTTTTTTTAAATAATTTCTATGGTATATTTCTGTGTAACTTCGGTTGGATGACCTAGATTTGGGATTTTCTTTGATTTAAAAAAATGGTAACTGACTGTCATATCGGGAAGATTTAGAGAAGTGAAAGGGTAGGCACCATTTTATTCATTATAAAGTCTGTATTTGTAATTGCACTGCGTATTTATTGTGTTTAAATTTTTGGCAGTTTTCCTAAATTTTCAAGTTTACTAATGATGTTCATTCGAAATGTAAATATCTGGTCGTCTTTTAAAGGGCAATAGTCATTAGCTGTAAGTAAACGATAAAATATTAATTGTTCGGGAGAGCGAAAAGAAAGTATTTTATTTTTTCAAAAAACATATCTCCTGTTTTTGAAGATCTATAATTATGAACTTTTATTATAAAATACCGTTGAATAAATCTCACAGAAAACTTTAATAACAATATTTAATTTATTTTAGTTTTTCAGAAAAAAAAATCCTCTTTAAATCCGTCGTAAAAGTCGCACTTATTATTTTAGAAATATTTCGACGACGCAGGTCGAAAGAGAAAAAAACGGAGAAAAATTACATATTTAACTCATTTTTGGATATAATGTTCTTTACAGGATTTCAAATTTTCGCTATCGATATATTTTCATGTATACTTTCACCTTCACAAATGGTACAACTGCTTATCATATCACGCGATTCTTCATCACTCGTTGTTGGTCTGCGCTTGTGCTTAAATAAATAATAATGCCGGTCGTGAAAATATTGTTATTAGGTAATGCTTTGTAATATAGTTATTTAATAAAGAATGCATGCCTTTAAATAAACACGATTGTATTGCGTGAATCGTATTCCTGTACACTGTATGCATTTCTCTGTGCCGGGTGATGTCATCAAAAACATTTAGATCGGTACGAAGAAAAGCATCCCCACTAAGCAAATATACGAGTTCATATTTAGGCACATGTTAAAAAGGTTCTTAAATAATATCATATTTTCCTTGAACTTACGTACAAGTTTGACATTTTAAAATTAGAACTGTGGTACCTATGTGCTAAGAAACATATAAAACAATCTTTTCAACTGTTAAGTCAAGTTAAATTCCATGATTTTTGACGAGTAAGGACAATTAATGAGGAGTTCGGATATTATAAAGTTATTATGGATTATGACTGTAGAATATGTGAAGCTGAAAGTTGTATACCATTTTTGATAATTGCCATGTCTGAGGTGTGAAATTTTTATTAGAGGTGCAAGTGAAAAATATTCTACCAAGAAGCATGATATAAGATCGATCCGAAAACAATTAATCGAACGGTAGATGAGGAATAAGGGAGTGCCTTTGCCAAAAAGTGAGTTTCTAAGGATGCTAAAGCAATTAAAAATCAACAATAAAATCTAAGACACCTAGAAATTTGGCAGCAGGATTCAGAGCATCAGGAATTTCATCTTTTGATCATTAAAGAGTTCTCCGGAAATTTCCTCACAGACAAGAAGACAATTCGGAAGCGAGTGGCATAAATCAATCTTGGACAGTCACATCATCTCTACTGGAGGATGTGAGATCAAAATCTCTTAAAAATCACAAAATCCGACGAAAATTTTAACATATAATGCGCATTTCAAAAACAGAATAATTTTATGATTACATTATACATTTTCTGAACAATCAGTTTCAACGCCAGAACCAGAGTTACAGACATACATACAATCTAAATTAATATTTTTGTCCACCATCCACCATTATTGTCCATGTCCACCATCTTCTAGACGGGTACGAACAAAGACTTACATATTTCAAATTAGAGAGTCTAGTTAAAAGACGAAACATAAATGACCTCTTAATGCTTTATAAAATTGTGAATAATCGTGTAGACAGTAACTTAGTCAACCAAATCAAGTTATACGCCAGGCCCAAATCTACAAGAACCCATAACATATTTTGGACTGAAATTTTTACGAATAATACTGGATATTTTAATCCTATATCTAGAATGTCTCGGTCATACAACGATCCTGTTAATATACACAGTTTCATAGATATTTTTGTAAATAATGTAACATGTTTCAAAAAATATCTCCACGATTTGTGCACCTAAAAAAAAAAATTAGTTGTTTTATTACATTTCAGGAAATACTTCATAAATATTGTATACCTATAATGTATTTCAATTTTGTATTTAAGTTTTTTAAGTTATGTATAAATAATACTTGCATTGTTTTTCATGTGTTTGCTTCTGTAAAAATTCAAATGTGATTACTGCAGACACATTAGTCTAGGGATATTTATATTTGTATTTTAATTTATTATATTATATTACCCACAAACATGTTTTATAAATATCCTGTTTGTGTTTAAAATAAATAAATAAATAAATAAGTTAGTATAATGTATTAAATGAATTAGAGGGGAAATTACTCTTTTTACAAAATGCCAAATTCCTACATTACTTTTAGTAATGATTAATTATTAAGGATGAGTCAAGCGTACTGAGAATATATTTAATATTAATATTTATGATTACACTGCTCAATATAATCAGGGATTTATTTTTGAGCGCAGTTATTACTACTGTCTACTACTGTATGCAAGCCGCGCTAAAACATTAAATGAAATAATAATTTAATAGTAAGCGGATTTGAGGTGAAAGCACTATTAAGTAATGCAAAATCATGTGATTTTGGTTTGAAAATTAGATCGCTTAGAAATATTTTAGATGTTTTAATGAAAAACTGTGAGTAGAATACATAATCTCTCTTTGAAACCATCGTGTATTTTTTTTGATAAGTCCAGAAAAATAAAGTATCAGGCTAATATTATAATAAAACACATATAAAATGGGAATATTCTCCAGACAACACTAAAGTAATCCATAAATCTTAGATAATTATATCTACTGCTAATGGCCAAATAACTAAAAATCCGACAGACGACATGACAACAAATATGAAATTAAGTGGAAATAAGTTATATTATAATTAGTGTCCGACCGAAACAGGACTTTCTACCGAAACCGAATCTTGGGTATCTGTCTCAGTTTCGGCCGAAACCGAAACCGAAAGTTTTTTACATATGCTAGATACATTTTAAGATTTTTACGGCCAAAAGTATTTTCGTTGTTTGTTTTGGGTTGTTATGCCGTGTTGTGCTACCTCTTTCTATAGCCAACGTTTCGGACAGCGTTGCAGTGTCCATCACCAGGGCAGATCCAGCAGATGTTATGTTTAGACATGTTAAAAATCTATTGTTTACTGAAATTTGGCTTATTTTTTTACACAGACAGTTAACACGTGTTAAATTAAATAAAAAACAATAATTAAAGTATGTGAAAAAATAAAGTATTACTGCTACAAAACACACAAAAATTAACAAAACATGTTAAATACTTCGTGAAACAAAAATTCGTCAATAAGCGACACTTACATTATAAAGGGAGGACCTCATTAATTGAGTATTTTGCTGATGATGGCGGGTGACACACGAGCCACGAACTCACCCGAAGTCAGCCGAACGACGCGCGATAATTCACGAACGCAGAATTTCGGTGCGGCCGAAGGTTCGGCAGATTTTCTGCCGAAACCGAAACTGATGCCGAAACTAGATTTTTTTGGCGAAACTTGCCGAAACCGAACCTTCGGTCGGTCACTAAATAATAATATTATAATGGAATTCCACCACGAATTGTCATTATCAAAAATAGAAATATTATAAAGTGTAAGTCCTATAAAAACTGCTTTAATGTTCAAAATCTCCAACTTACGAACCCCTCAAGTAACGATATTATTGTATAATGTGGAAAATTAAATTCTATAGAAAATGATTGTAAAATATTTAAATACTTGTGAATAAGCTTCGCACGCTGCGCTGTTTGGCGAAGTTGTTTTACTTGAAAAAATCAAAACGGGCGGCTGGTGTTAAGACAATATACCCTAAAATATATTCGGAATCTTAACGACGTGCGACGTAAATAAAGATGCCGTGTATACAAATTGCGATTCGCGACCCGTGTATTGGACGGACCTACTGTAGAATTTGCCCTATCAAAGAAAAGAAGAAGAAGACAAATAATGTGGGAATCTTAACAACGTACGTGAAGAAAGTGTGTAAACAAATATGTGCCCACGGCACGGCGTATTGGACGAACGTACGGTCGAATTCTCCCTAGCAGGCTTGGAGATTCGACCTTTCCGCTACGTTTATTTTAATTGATTCTGAAGAACGTGTTACAAATATTTAAAATGTGTCTCCATGTCTCGCTCCCGAAGTTATTAATTCATTCTCTAAAAAAATAAAATCTGGTGCTTACCGCTAATTTTATAGTTGAAAAAAACGGGTTATAAAGTTTTAAAATCGTTGTACGTAAAATATATAATGGTAAGGTATTGTTTTTTATATACAATGAACTTACATCCTCAGTGTTCTGTTGGAATAAAACAGTTATTAGTTACGAATTCGAAATGTGAGTTTGGAGCAAACGAAAACTATTAGGGTTGTGTACCGCCTTAAACGGGAATTTAAACCTCTACATACGCAGTATTATTGATTACATTTTAAATTTATTGTTGTTTAAAGTTTTATATGAGGTATGAAGATATTTGAAAAAGTAAAGTAAAAAAAAAATGAGAATAATTTATTTATTTTTCTTTAATAATTTACCATAAGTAATTATTAATTTATGATAGATATATATCAATAGATGGTTATTCACCAAATTGGTTAATTAATTTAACGATTAAAGAAAATCTGGTAATAAATTATGACCATTTAAGAAACTAATCTCCCCGTAGTTTGGAGTTTGGATGACGTGGAATGAAGCACAAAAATATTTATTTTTATAACAGAATAATAAAATGACACTTCTGTTGTGAGAATTAAAGTGGATAGGGTATAGAAATAGGATTACCTGACGAATTATGTCACTACTCTGGTTATTAAACTGACTTAAAGCTATTTTAAACCATGTTTCGACTCTGGATGGCAGTTTCACAAAAAGGTGATTCTGATTGTAGTTTTAAGTATGGGCTCATAAATGGTAACTCTAAGAGTGACAGATACCTACTCCCAGTAATGCCCCGGTGAAAGATAATGAATCGGATTGATCTTGAAATAGCCTCAGCCATGCTTTGGTAGATACGTCGATTGGTGGGCACGTTTCAATTTGCAGTTAAACGATAAAAATAACTCTGCCTACCCTAATAAAAACTAACCGTTAAATAAAATAATCGTCAAAGAAAGTAAAATAATTTTTGATAACTTTGTTTTTTCTCCAAAAATGTATGATTTTTTTATGTCACGATAGTTCTACATTACAAATTTAAAAGTCCTGTTTGAGTTTGAATAACTCCTTCAGTCAGCTTAAAAGTTTCTTTGATAAAATTATTTAATTTTCTTAATCAAATTACAGCATCTGCTCGCTTACAAAAATATGCTAATAAGTCCTTTTGAATTGCACTTACAAAAGCTCATCCGAAGCCGTTCCGGGACTTCCGAAGTATTAATAGCATACCGCTATGTGGCGCGCCGTGTCTTTAGCCGCGAATCTCGTTTCGAAATTCGATCATACGTCATCGCAAGGACGAAGCAGCTGTCAAAAAAGAAAGATGGCGGCAAACAGGAAGAGTTTTGCTCTTGGCGCCAGTTGAACTTTGGCTAACCCGTTGGCCGCGTGATAAGTTCATTGTGTTGGGTAGCGGGTTTTGTCTGAGCTTTTTGGTAGACATTGTAAAGGCTTTACAACCAGAAAAGTAACGGAAATATTTATATTAAACCTTCTGGTACATACATCATTGCTACCTACCAACATTTCCTCTTAGTTAGTACCTATGTCTCAGCTGCGTACGTGAGCACTGGTCTAATAAGTGGTAACCGATGAGTTCATCGAAAATCAATTCATCGAAAGCAAATTCATCGAAAACGAGTTCATCGAAAACGAGTTCATCGAAAATCAATTTATCGAAAATCAATTCATCGAATGATCAATTCATCGAATCGCCAATTCATCGAAAAACATATTTTTTTTGTAGATATTAGAGCTGTCAAAATTAAATACCCAAAAAGGTCTGTTTAACTGAGTTAAAGTTTCGTAGTGACAATATAAAAATTATAGGTTATCTCTTCGATTTCCGATTGTCTGATACTGCAAAAAAGGTATATCTAAGGAACGGTGACCAGACAACTCATTACGAAACCAACTCATAAACAACTCAGAAAGGTCATTAAGAGTGATGATAAAAAAAATATTTAAAAATTGGTTAAATATGTTAAGTTAGGTTAGGTTAGGTTAGGTTAGTTTAGGTTGACCAATGATTTTTTAACTTCTCGGTCCGCTTGGCATTTCTCTCAAATATCAACAAAATATATTTTTTCGATGAATTGGCGATTCGATGAATTGATCATTCGATGAATTGGTTTTCGATGAATTGATTTTCGATGAATTGGTTTTCGATGAACTCGTTTTCGATGAATTTGCTTTCGATGAATTGATTTTCGATGAATTGATTTTCGATGAATTCGTTTTCGATGAACTCGTCGTGAACCTAATAAGTGTTATGTACACAAATATATTGGTGTTTCTGGACAGCAGTCTGGATTTTATTTGCTTTTGTGGGAGGAAAAAATACTACAGATAACATATCAACTACAGCAAATATCACTACAGTATTAAGTTTTAGGCGCTTAGAACAGCAAACAGATACATGCTTTTTACTGGTTCACGACGAGTTCATCGAAAACGAATTCATCGAAAATCAATTCATCGAAAATCTATTCATCGAAAGCAAATTCATCGAAAACGAGTTCATCGAAAACCAATTCATCGAAAATCAATTCATCGAAAACCAATTCATCGAATGATCAATTCATCGAATCGCCAATTCATCGAAAAAATATATTTTGTTGATATTTGAGAGAAATGCCGAGCGGACCGAGAAGTTAAAAAATCATTGGTCAACCTAAACTAACCTTACCTAACCTAACCTAACTTAACCTAACCTAACCTAACTGAACCTATTTAACCAATTTTTAAATATTTTTTTATCATCACTCTTAATGACCTTTCTGAGTTGTTTATGAGTTGGTTTCGTAATGAGTTGTCTGGTCACCGTTCCTTAGATATACCTTTTTTGCAATATCAGACAATCGGAAATCGAAGAGATAACCTATAAATTTTATATTGTCACTACGAAACTGACAGTTGCTAAACACATTTAACTCAGTTAAACAGACCTTTTTGGGTATTTAATTTTGACAGCTCTAATATCTACAAAAAAAATGTTTATCGATGAATTGGCGATTCGATGAATTGACTATTCGATGAATTGATTTTCGATGAACTCGTTTTCGATGAATATGCTTTCGATGAATTGATTTTCGATGAACTCGTTTTCGATGAATTTGCTTTCGATGAACTCGTCGGTTACCCTTTTTACTTGATAAAGATCGCCAACTCGTTATCTATTCCAGATACGAGTTGGCGACCGAAGAATCTGTATCTGAAATGATTTAGCTTGAAAGAGGTTAAGAGCGAAGTGGCGGGGAATTGGCGCCATAGTAGTTTGTCGTCGCCTCCTCTGAATCAATGGTTTTTCAATACGGGTCTTGAGTCGTACGTCATCGCGGCAGTCGCTCAGTAAGCGATACTCCGAGACCTGAGGAGAGACGATAGACTGCAGATCGGTAGAAACGAGAGACGCAATCGCTGCACTTTGAAGTGCGAAACATTTCAGCAAAGGATTGAACAGTCACTAACATGTTGTTCAAAGTTTTTAATTTCAAAGGGCATTTGCCCAGAATCTAAAATGGTAGGTTGGAATGTTACCTCCTATTCCTGTATATTTTCTGCCTGTACAGTACATTTTTATGTAGCATCGCGATCATTGGTCAAATCATTGTACTGGTATATCTCGTAGTTTCGTATCGGTGATCGATGAACCGGTGGATGCAATTTTTAGCCATAAGTTGTTGTAATGGTTTGTCTAGTTTGTAGTTAGAAGTATGATTGTAGAAATATATTATAAGTTTGTACAGCGCCCTTTAGGTGATTTTTCACAAAAACGGAGCGAAATCGGCGTCATCAAAATATTATTATTATTATTATAAAGTTATTTGGGAGATTTCTTTTATATGTATATACACCGTATCATTGCTACAAGCAAGTGAAACGATGGCATCCCAATTTGGACGTATAAGTATCGAGAGGATAAAAGCTATGGAGGGAATTGAGAAGGGGAGGTGGAAGGTTGGGAAGGATCTTGCAATTTAGGTCTCATTTCTGAACACAGCTATTGTTATTTCAAACAAATTTTCAGATCTGTTCCACTTTGAAAAGTGTGAATTGTCGTATTTGAAGAGGTTTAAATTTAATACTTGAAAAATACCAAAAAGTTTTAAAAAATTATCTTACTGTTTTCGGGTGATCATTTTAAGGTTCTCGGATAGGAGCTAACCACTTTACCACGAAGATCGTAAGGAGGCGTTTGGTTATACGTATTATAATATACAGACAACTTGAGTACATGGTACCTATGTAAGTACAAGACGTAACACCTTTAGAAAATGGAAAAAAACAGAGAATAGCTGATTGAAAACGGCGGTATTGCGGTTACTAAGATGGATGTGCGGGATGCGATGTACTTTGGTCCTGGAGCGAAAGAAGGGAGTTATCAGGTATATATTTATTATTTTTTTATTCAATTAACTTAGAAACAATAAAAATTGATTCATTACAACAAACACAAAAGTTCAAATAATGCATTCTATTGAAGGTGGCAAAGTAGTATGGACTTCGGCTAGCGGCGAACATCCCGGAAAGGGCGAAATATTAGTATCTAATTAGCCATAAACTTTGCAGCAAAAGGACAAAAGAATGTATGAAATTATTTGTGACCCATAACACATATATTATATATTTTTTTATTAGTATAGCAGCTGCGGTATTTTTTTAATTTTTTCAATATTCTTTATTCATAAAATATTGGTATACAGTTTTTACAAGTTTTTCGACTACCACACTAGACACATGCCCGTATTATGGTAATCAAATTTCAAATGAATATGTAAGTTCTTTTCAAGTTCTGTTATTATATTGATAACAGAAAGAGTTAATACGCCAGTTGCTTCGTAAAACTGAAATAATCACAGAACTTAAATATAACTTTCACAGAACTTCAAAATTAACTTTAAACGTTGAAGAATTGTTTAATTTTTTTAAAACAACCCGTCGAAAATTAATTTAGCCCTTTTGAAAGCTTAATTTAATAATTATTTTCTTGGGTGTTTGGAGCGGCACAGTGCGTCGTGTGGACGTTGTTTGTACGAAATTATGCTTTCAAGTGACTACATCTACTAGACCAGTTTATTTACTTAAAGTAGGTAAAAGACACTGATTTGTTTAAGATTTTTCCACTACTCACACAAGGGTGATAAATGTATGCAAAAAAACATAACGCATTTACAGATACATTTACAGATAATAAGATGTTTAAAACCAGATGGTTTTAAATTGCCTTAGAATGAAAGACAGGAAAAGATAAATGTTGTCTTATAAGGATATAAAATATTCACTGATTCGCTCCTTAACATTTTATACGTCGCAATAATTTATAAGGATCGTCAGTTTTTCGTAGGAGAAGTATTTTTCACACTCTCTATCGTAACCTTTATAAATATTAGAATTATTTCTTCAGTGGAAAACAATTTCACGCGGTGGTTTCTCTAAACCAGGGTTTCTTAAACTAAAATCACGAAACGTTTTAATTTTTGAAAACAACACCAAGTAAGTAGTTACTATCTGAATCCTGTCAGTAGGTACCCACCAAGCTATTTCTACTCAGACCTGGAAACTTGACCACAAGAAATCAATTACAATGCGAAAAGATGTTGCCTGCGGACTTCGGTCGCTTACATCGGTTGCTACTTGAAATTACCAAAGCGAAGAGAACTTATATTTCCGAGCGTTTAGAGGGGCAATTTCACAACTGGGGTGCTATAAAAAACGTAAGCAGTATTTGGGTAATCTAATTTTGATAGCAGATCGATCAACAAAACATAAATGTCAACAAAAACAAAACATAAAATGTAAACGGTTATTGTCTTCGGCTCTTATTTACCTATTATCTTGGGGTAGTGGTATTATGACGCAGGTTCGGCTATTGATTGTTAACAACAAATAATGTCGCACTGCAACTAACTGCATGTAAACCTTAGAGGAAATATATATTAAAAGGGACTTGACACGTTTTTGAGATAATAGTAGGCACTGAGCACGAATTTTTTAAGGAAATTTGTGTCAATTTTACTGGGTTGCCAAAATCGCTTAAATTAATTTCCAGGAAATTATAAAAACAACATACATTTAAAAAAAACGTTTACAGAACTTTTACTCTAATGGCCTCCGCTCATGGAGAAACCGAAAAGAAACCAATTCAAAGTCATTGATCCCTTCGGCACAGATGCGTATTCGGAAAGCACGCCAAACGCGTGCCTACCTAACCTATATACGAGTTGACGTTTGTCACATGAAAAGGGGTCGCTTCTTCAACTCGTTCTTGTGTTCAACAACTCGGCTGTGGAACGATTTGCCAGCCTTTGTGTTTCCTCCTTCCCACAACATGGGTCTCTTCAAGACCAACTTCCATTCCTTCCTCTCCTCAAAAGACCCTCCATACAGCATCTTAGATGACCTTGAGGGAAATTACTTTCCTCAGGCCTCCTGTGTGGAGTTAATGTAAAAAAAACTTTTTAACAAAATCGATATTTTTCTGATTTAACATGTCAAAACTTGACAGTTCGCGAGCCGCTACTATGGCAACCTGTCAACAATGAAACTGAAACTCCACTGCCGCGGCGACCAGCAGTGCTGGTTTTTCAGTTGCATTGTTTTCAGTTGCATTGTTGACAGGTTGCCATGTTAACGGCGCATGAACTGTCAAGTTTTGCAATGTCAGATCAGAAAAATATCGATTTCGTTAAGGAGGTTGATTGCAATTGCGTTGAGAACTGTTTTTTCCATTTTAATATTTTTCAAGAATAAAAACATTCCTTGTATTTTATATACCTACTTTTTGTATTGCACGTAAAAAATGCGTTTTATTTTAAAAGTACCGACTACAGGCAGTTAAACCTTTACGATGTGTAGTGAATTCTAGATAATGTGATTCATACACGTCCTGTCCTTTCGGAGATCCATGATAATATCTGGCTCAGTAGAATGTCAAGGACAGTTATTTTGAGCGCCACAAATCATTAAACGTCGCAGTTTCGACCCTTTTTGAATACCAAAATGAATGAAATAATGGTTATAAACGATCACAAGATGAGTAATGTGCTATAATACCTTCGGAAAATCGAGTAAGGGCTTCGTGAGAACACGATTCGGTTAAAAAGATTTTAAGCTGAGATTTCGATTAAAAACCTCCTTAAATGGTATTAGTTTTATGAAATAACCTACATTATAGCATCATTCACGTAGTGAACGCGCTTTTTTCATGAGCTCCACGCAGGAGACCCTGAGGAAAGTAATTTCCCTCGAACCTATCTCATCTCAGGAGATGCTGTGGGAATGGTTTTTTTTATGGAAAGGAAGTTCTGGGAAGGAAATAAGTATGAGGGGTGGGTAGGAATCTGAGGGTCAGTATGTCCTGAAGTGACGGACGTATGAATCCATCCCTTCAACTGTGGTGCAAAGCGACAGGTCGAGGGACTCTGGCTGGAGAGGTCAAAAGACCTCCTCAACCAGTCTCTCTCGATCCGGGCTTTCACGCAGCAGGTGGGCAGACACATCGACTGCCAATACCTTGACAAACCTCACCCCATGAACCCGGGTACCCCTGCTAGGTCACCAAACGTAGCGAAACACTTGGGGTGGCCTATGGCAGAGGTGTTATCCAATAAATGGTTCCCGGGGCGGCGGTACCCATACCCGCCTCCCAAAATGACCCGTGTCTTAAAGCAGCGAAATCTCCCAAATTGTGAGCCCTGGCGTAATGAAACTTTCACAGCTTTTCTCTCTGGAATTTTTTAGCGAAGAAATGAAAAAAAAGCATGTTAAAATTGTTTGTTTCATATTTTTCGAGGTCAAATAGAAAATTAAAGGGTGCAACTAACATGTGTTAGAAGTGAAACCTTCAGAAAATTAAAGTAAACAAGAGTGAGAAGGCTACGAAGTACCGCACAAAGAAGAGTTTACTATCTCATTCTCTCGCAGGCTAAATCCTAAAGATGTATGTGTTTGTCTCTTTTTAGTGTTTGTATTTTTCGTTTCATCGATTTTCATATCACAACGGTGCTAAATAAAAAAACGAGTGTTGAATCTCTTGTTAAGAGTCTTATTCTAAATCCTATTTCCATGCCTACACGTTTACAATCAAATTTTGAAAATAGCTAGGTTGTTTATAACACATGTATTCTTGACACGCAGTCTCAAAGTTGTTCATTTAATTGATTGTTATTTATGGGTTTCAAGTTTTTAAAAAATGATTTCACACCTGCTTTACACATTCCTCAATGCTGTAAAATAGCAGAACGGAAATCGTAAAGTTTGTTCAGAATTGCTAAAATCAATCATCAGGAATGTTTCAATGATTCAATATAAAATAATTGCGAATGCAGAATGTATCATCTGTTGAAATTGATGACTTGTATTTAACTTTTAATCAGCACTAATTTGTTATATGTCGTTTTGTGTCCTAGTACTCATCTATTCATATCACGGTACGTGTTTATAATTCTAAACAATTCGTTCTTTCGGTTTAACCCGATTGATAAGGAGGCGATTTCTTTTCTCTAAGTCTAAATATCAAATAATAGTCTACTAATGAAAGTAGGTAAGTAAGACTGTGATCTATTTGTCCCCAATTGATATTCTTGACAGTTTTGATAAGAGTGTAAATTATATTAGGTTGATTGATGAAAAATTTAAATTATTACTAACGTTATAGAAAGTTTTAGACCGGAAATTTCTTATTTAGAGATAAAATGCTTTTAATAGTTTTTAGTTTTAAGATTGTGACGACGAGTTTATACAGTTATATGATAACTCAACCTAGTGGCAAATCAACGGTTCAATGCCATGTTCCTTGACGACCTCCGTAGTCCAGTGGGTAAGACTCTTGACTCACAATCCGGAGGTGGCGGGTTCGAACCCGGCATGCTCAAATAAATTTTATTTGATTAATTTGTGTTATTTCATAATTAATTCATTAAAAAATAATATATAGTATAGTGTCGCCCTGGTGTTTGCTTAAAAATGGCTTTAGCCGTGTTTTGGTGACCAGATCTGAATAGCCAGGTGCTTCCCAACCTTCCTCTTCCCCATCTCCTTGCCCTCCCCACTACCTTCAGCCTCACAACATACCCCAATTGGGGATGCCATAGTCTTACTGGCTCCAGACGGGAGCAGTTGAGATTCTTGTGCGGTATTCATTGTAAAAAAAAGAAAAAATGCCAATTGAGAATAAAGTCAACTCAACACCTCTTTGAAAAGTCGTTAAAAGCTATGAAAAAAATAATTTTACAATAGCCGATAACCCTAACGTAACGTAACCTATTTAACCAATGTTTTTTATATATTTTTGTCATCACTCTAAATGACTTTTCTGAGATGGTTCTGAGTTGGTTTCATTCCGAGTTGTCTGGTCACCCAAATCAATATACCTTTTATAATTGATATAAAGTCAATAAAAATCGATGAAAAAAACTAACATATAAAACCTAACTTAACATAACCTACTTACATATTTGACTTTATACCACTTTTAAAAAAATGTGTTAATTTATCACTGTGATGAGTTGCCCGGTATCCCTTTGGTTCAAGCAAATAGATTTTTTACACGTAAGAAAGAAACAGTATGAATAAACATTTTTTTACGTGAGGACATTCCTTTTTGATATGGAAACCATAATTTAGAAGTAGGAGAACTGCTTTTACGAATTAACGATGAACCTTTCTTTTTAAATCTATTCATTAATAGTTTGATTTGGTGTGTCCTAACTCCTCAACTTCTAGGGGGGACTATGGAAATTGGAGAATTTCTTGAGGCTGAAGTAAATGGGGAGGGAAGGAGATGGGGAAATGAATAGTCCTAATCAGATATTGTTGTCAAGCTTAACTAAAGATAATGGATTTCGGTATAAATTATTATAAGCAATAATTATCAGCCTGAAACACTCATCCACATTGAAAAAATCTTCCGAGAAAAAATACATGACGCCAACGGGACTTGAACCCGTGCCCTTCTGATTGCCGGTCAGCTGCTCTCCCAATTGAGCTATGGCGGTTGGGAGAGCAGCTGACCGGCAATCAGAAGGGCACGGGTTCAAGTCCCGTTGGCGTCATGTATTTTTTCTCGGAAGATTTTTTCAATGTATTTTTTCTCGGAAGATTGTTTCAGGCTGATAATTATTGCTTATAATAATTGTTACCCTTTGTGCTATGCATAAAAAATCTTGTCTTAAACGTTAGTTTAACAATTACAAATAATGATTTCGGTATAGTTATTTTTGACGAAGGCGATACTGAAAGCATCTCCCAACACAATAATTAAAGGAAGTTCAAAATTTGGAATAAAAATATTAAAAATGCTTTTTTTTCAAAATTGTGGTAATATTTTCAAGCTACCTACGGACGAGCTTTCATCGCTTTTGATCGGCCTTTGAGATGGGCTCCGTGGTGCGCTAGAAAATTTTAATTGTTTTATTAGGGTTATTTTACAATTTAGTAATTTTAAAAATATATACGGTATATTTGAGGCACGTTCGTGGAAGATACTCTCGCCTTGGTGTAAGACCACCATTCCTGAAATGACTTTACCCGTGTTTGATGACTAGATCTGAATAGTCGGGTGATTTTATTTTTTCATTATATTATGTAAACAAAAACCTAGATAACAACCACTCTGTAAATTGCCATCTCAACCCAGGCGTTTCACACCTAGTGAGATGGGTAACATGTCATTACTGTAATCAAATGTAATATTAAAATAATGAAATAAAAAAGTAATAAAAAATTCTAATCTGAATAGCCAATAATCCCCACCTTCCTCTTCCCCATTTCCTTTGTATCCCCACTACCTTCAGCCTCACAACATACCCAAATGCGGGATACCAGAATCTCACTGGCTCTAGACGGTTGGGAGCAGTTAGGACTCTTTTGCGGTATTCACATAAAACACAAAACATAATTAAAATTAATATGCATAAAAATGTTAAAATGAAAGTCGATAATCGATATATGTAATCAAGACATTAGAATAATCGATAAAATTAAGATAATAGAGGTAATATAAAATCATTTTTCTGCAGTGTATTACGCCCGCGCCGCGAGGAAGAGAGTACAATGTTTTTTTGTAAATACAAAAAATGCGTAAAATTAAACTTTTTGTTCGGAAGATAATTTCATAATTAGAACACACAGGCTCTCTTCTTGGGCGATATTAAATTCAATAACACCACAAAAATATAACCCACATGACTGGGCGAAAAATGGTGCACACACCGAACAAGAATACACCTTGATGGTCGTCGCGGTGTTCGTAAGCGTGGTGACCAGATTTTGACAAAAAGAAGGTCCATGATTTTGCTGCATCCTTTTTATTGAGATACAAATACCTTATTTTTCTTCGAAAGTAAACACACAGATTTTTTCCCAAACAAAAATGAAAAAAAAACTTTGTCTTGACTCCAAAATTTATCAGGTAATATTTAAATTTCAAATCAGTTTGTACTAAATCTTTTCCATAGGGCTATATTTAATTATAATATTAATCTTGAGCCCTATCAGGTCCCCCTACATTTGCGATTACTCTAGTAAATGTATCTCTATCTTGCGCTGCCCGGAATAGCTCCTCCACACTTCTAATACCGGTCCACTCTCGCACATTTCGCAACCAAGACATGGATAAACAACTAACTTTTTTAACATTAACTCAACACGGGAGGCCCAGAAAAAAATTATTTCCACCAGGGCCTATTTCATATTTGGGGATGCATTGCGGTGGGTTAAGGAAGGAAGATGAGGAAAATCTGGGAAGGAAAACGTCATGAGGGGTGGGTGTCTAGGAATGACGGATGAATCCATTTATTCCACTGCCATGCCGTGCAGGGCGTTGAGTTCAAACGGCGGAGAGTTCTCCCTCGTCCTTCCTCTCCCGATTCTGCCCGCCACGCAGCCGGTGGACAGACGCAACTGCCATCAACACACGGACAAACCAAACACCATGAACCCGATCACACCTGCTAAGTTACCAAGCGTAGCGAACCACTTGCGGTGACCTATGACCTATGGGAAAGGAGTGATTATCCAATTAATGGTTCCCGGTGCGACCGAGCCATACACGCCTCGCGAAATGAGCAAAATAATGAATATTATTTTAATATTCAAACTTCCGATGCCACAGACTGCAAAGTTAAGATTGTCAATCGGTACAATTTATAAAAAAATATCACCGTATATAGGTCGATAGGTTGAAATAGGTCAAACTTCTGTCGCTTTTATAGCATCTGTAAAGGAAAAGTCCATTTAAAACTGTTATGCCAAGAAAGCAAGACGGTGAATATATTTTTTTAACTTAAATTATGTGCGTGCATTAAATGCGGTATTTATAATTAATTTAACTTGCAGTGGTGTCCACTCTCGTTCTCAAGTCCTTCTTGTAAAATGATGGAAAGATGGTCCGGTATATAATTAGCGGCACGCAGGCGGTAAAAGCTCAAAGAAATTTGCTGATTTTTGAGGGGCAAACAAAACATTCACTCCGTGATGAAAAACCAAAGAAGATGTCTCATGTGAAGTATGTATTTTAAATGTCCATCTTTGGCGGAGCAACTCTTTAGAGAATCCCGAAGACATTTAGACCATGCCTACTACCCTAAACGCTACCCCTGCAAGTCCCAATTCCTTTCTTTCCAATTCCAATTAATTATGATTGTAAGGTTAGCGCGATGATGGCACCACCTTACATGGGTTAGAGTGGAGCTGAATGTCCACTCTTACTATCTAGATCTAGTGGATCTAGATTTGATATGTTTTCTGAAACCAATAGCATAGGTAATTTCACAAGGGTAACTTACGATAGTTTGGCGATCTTGCCCGGTTTGGGATCCCTCGTGGTCGATTCGGCTATTGTCTGGATGAAGATGAGTTCTATTACGGTTAGGGTGAATAACGGCGGTATTTTAACTTTGCGAATCGATTAGCTTATCACGATAAAAACGGTATGATGTTGACAGAAGCGTTACGATGAGAAGACTAAAGCCAGCGGGCAGTTACCAGCCAGTGTAGGCACCCAGTGTGCAAATTTCACCAATAGGTTTGAATTCTGGCCTTTGTATGTGAAACATAACAAACCCATCGAGATCCAATGCGTTACGAAACAATGATCTTATCTTCTCTTCGGGATTTGGTCTTCGGCTCCACACCATCCAGGATCTAGGTAATCATGTTTAAGTCACTGTGATTTCCTTCATTCTGCAAAGCTTCAAATAAATATCCTCCACCTTGGCAAGTACTTGACACAACGACCAGCGGATCATTCCAAATTATTGGATACCTGAATGAGGTTTTTGACGTATCTTAATACAATTGGTAAAACTCATCGTTTTAATTTTTTTGCAAGACATAATTTATCTTTATCTACACAAAAAATCTTCTTCCAAAAAAATTCAATACCCAACGGCCCAACGTGCAATGGCATTTTTTCGCGAGAATCCAGAATTCTTAATAAGATAGCTTAACCACTCGGACCCATAATCTTGTTTTCAAACTCATAGCTTAGAATTTATTTATCTGATCGACGTTTTAGAGCAGTGAAATTTGGCGATAATGAGCGAGGTCTCAACTTGAATTGTCATAGTACCTAGCATTTGTTGACTAGGGCTAGTAATTGCATTTGTTTGTTGAGCGAATTTCTAAAGCGGTTAGTTGGGCGATAGGTGCCCCTAATTCCATTTTTCCAAGAAATACTAATATGCTTACAAACGATAGTAAAATTTATGTTTACATGTTTTGTAAAGTTTCTTATGCTTTTTTTCAATCATTTCACTTTGCATCCTCTTCATTTCTATAAGCCAGTGGTGACCGCCTTAAGATTCGGTGCGGTTTGACGTTAAAACCACAGGTGTCATTTCGGACATTCACTTCCCAAAGGACCTAATTGCATAATAAAGATGGGAATATATCTAACATGGGTTCAAATGACGTCATGGCTAATAATTTAAACACAATGAAATAGGAGTGATTATTTTTCTTACTTTCCGGTTCATACCTTCAACCAAAACTTACTGACGTTTATTTTGGTGATTTACTTGTGTTTTAATTTCGTTGTTTTTTTACATCAAATTTATCACAAATTTACATATATTTGAAAAAACAATATAGATAACGACTTCTCCAATTTTTTGCTAGTTTCCATTAGTTGCTATCATTTCAAATTTCAATCTCCTTAATTTCTTATGAATTATGTTATGAGCTAAAATGATAGTGTTAACTTTACTATGCAGTTTTCTTGAGTCCAGTGCTCAACTGTCTGAGGGTTTTTACTGCTAAGAACAGCTCTCAGCTTTCGGTTAAAAAGTAAAGATTTTTTACGATTTCGGGTGCTTACCTTAAGTTATATTTTTACTTGTTTTTGAATTGCAGTAATTCGTAATAAAATAAAAATGTTACATAGGAAAACAATTTCACACAGTAGGTTTGCACATTTATTCAAAAAGTGGAAAAAAACATACCTGATTTTCCAACTTTGCGTCCTCCCAGCACTACAACCCTGATGCGGCCAAGGTTCGTCATCTCGTTCGCACTTACCAACTACACCACAGTTTCTGTTTCACTCGCTCTGGCCCAAAGGGGTGCAGTCGTAAAAAATAAAATAAAAACAAATCACAAATTCATACACTTTCGACGTCAAATGAAAATATTTCGAAGCACTTTTAAACGAATAAGGATCTATTAATTTTTTTAGGATTTATGAATCGGTTGTCCACTTTTCTTTCTTGAAATAGTTTCTGAAACAAAACAAATAAAATCACCTTAATTAATATGTCAAATTACAGAATCAATAAATCTTATAAAAATTGTTTTGTTATTTTGGATGCCAGTTTTTGGACAACAATTTGGGAGGCGTTATCATCTTGTAATTTGATCCTTACCAATGACAAACTAATGACATTGCAGAAATTGAATGCCAGCCATGGACATATTAATGCCAACTGTATTCTGTATAGGGATGTAGAGAGGAATGCCAACTCACTTGTGAAACAAAGGTTTTAATCGACTTCATTAAGGCTTTTATTAATATTTTCCGCTTATTGTGATGGTAGTACGAGATTTTCAAATATTGCCAAGTTTTGTTAAAAAAATGCAGTTATTGTTTCTTATGCGAAGAGGGGACAAGTAAAAAAAGTCACTAATGTTTTAATAGTATTCGCAAAGGTTTTAGAATATTTTTATTACCTACTAGAGAGTTCCCGGCATGCGTGGCTATGCCACTTAATAAAGAAATTGTTTCTCCCTGCGTATTCTTTCCCATTCATCCCGTTCCCCTTCCGCCTCCCTTTCCCCTCTGTGTTCCCACTCCGCCTTCCCCGCTTTCCCTCTCCCCACTCCCCTCTCCCGCTTCCCACGTCCTGCGAATCCCCCTCCCGAGTTCCCCTCCCCCCTCCCTCATTCCATGCATTCAATTTTCAAACAGCTCGCATGCTACCTATTGCATTTTTTTTATACAAATTTCACAATGCCAGAACTCACCAATATATATAGGAACCATCGCGGGCTTGCATACATCAAATCCCCAAAGTTTCATTGCAATCGGATGAACGGTTAGCAATGCATAATTTCATAATGCCAGAACTCACTGTTGTATCTAGAAACCATCCCGAGCGTGCGCACATCAAATCACCAAAGTTGCATCTCAATCAGATGAACGGTTTAGCGACACATAGCCATCTCACATACAAATCCGGGAGTTAAACATATTTTAATTTATATATACAGGGTGTAACAGAACATACCCGAGGGATTTTAACCATCGATTCCTGACATTATTTGGAGTTAAAAATGTAAATGAAATTTTGATCTCCGGTGATATATATTTATTTTTCTACAAAAACTTTAAAAAATGGTAGGTGTTGGACAGTTGGAGGCGGGGTGAGGGGTTGGTCGGTTACTCGGATGAGTGACCAAAGACAACAAGCGAAAGAATTTTTTTTGTTTGTTAAAATTTGAAGAATTTTTTTTTTTAAATAAAAAAAATATCATCAAAAAAGTCACCGGAGACAAAAATTTCATTTACATTTTTTACTCCAAATATGGTCAGGAATCGGTGGTTAAAATCCCTCGGGTACGTCCTGTTACACCCTGAATATATATATATAGATATTAAAAAACAGTTCATTTTAAATTATACTGGAATATTCCTTTCGAATAATAAGTTTGTAACACGCTTTATTCAAGAAATACATATCTGTAAGTTCTATTATAGTCATGATTCTTAAATAAAATATGGAAGAACAGGTTTTATCTTACAACTAATAAAAAAAATTAAGTGGAAAATTATTTTGTGGCGACATTAAAATGAATCGTAGTTATTAAATTACCAATGCTTGTTTCTAGAAAAATCCTTTTAAGTGACAATTCTGCATTAAACGCTTCGATTCAATTCAAAACGGGTCTATAAAAGTTCTGCATTGAAAAATAAGGCAACACCAGGAACTTATTCAAAGTTTTAATGCAGGCGAATCGTAGTATTAAGCGTGAAAGATGTAAGCGTGATGATTTTCAACGGAAAAACACAAGTGCTTTAAATGGCTGTGCTTTGTGTATGGATGTTATAAGGTTGAATGTGAAATAAATGTTTACCTGTATTGTATTATTGCATTTTAAGGCGCGCCGTATCCCCGCTAAAAAGGAAGAAGGTGGAGAGATGTGTAGTTACGAATGTTGGAGAGAGTGAGCTAATATTCAAAACGATAAAATTGAAGCGAAAATTATGAAAATGTTTAATAAAACACGACTCATTTAAAATAGAGCATATATCTTGGGGGCTGTCTAAAACAGCATTTAAATAAACACTGTGAATTTTTTCATACATATAACTTTTAAAATAACTGAAATAGACGTGAAAATAATAATTTTCGGAGCATACCTTGCGATTTTTTTCCTATCGGGGGAATTTTATATGTGTAGGAATGTATTGATATTATCTTCAAAAATAACTTTTTTTTAAGAGCTTAAAAACTTCAAATGTTTAAGGGGGATGTGTAAGAAATCGGTAGAAATTCGGGCAGCGGCAGCTTAAGGCTCCATAGTAAGAGTTCAAAACGAAGAAAATATGGTTTGAAAGGAAAATATATGTACTTTTGGATGCAGCTATAACTTTGTAGTTATTCATTATAGATAAATGAAATAATTCAACTTTGTTTGAACCACTTTTATATTATAGGAAATATATAGATTTACATATTTCCATATTTACATATTTCGTATTTATGAATGTCAGAGGGAGTGCACTAATATAAAAAAAACGATATTTAATAAAACACGAACGTCTGAAGTAGTATTTAATGATACAACTCAAAATTTTCAAACATATATATATGTAACATGTTAAATAACAGAACAAAATGTGTTTTTAATAATTTTTGGAGCATACTTTGCGAATGCCTCTATCGTGGGAATTTAATACAATTACCATTTCGGCTCAGCAAATGTATAGATATTATGTTAAAAATTAACGTATAATTTTTTAAGAACTAAAAAAACATAAAGTGTTCAAGGAACAAGTGTTCAGTTACAAATCGGAAGAAATTCGGAAAGCCGCGCCGGGTCTTAATAAACTCAATTGATGCTTAGGGAACGTACCCATACTACGTGACACACTTTTTGCAATTTTTACCCCCCCCCCCGGTGACCACGTGTAGTATATTCCAAGACCCCCCCCCCTAGTTTTCACGTAGTATTTCATAAATATGGTTTTGAATCATTTTTTGCTAACAAAAAATAAAAAATGGATTATTTGGCTTATATTTGTCTTTATTAATACGGTGCTTGCTGTGTGACAGCAAGAGTGCATGCATTACAAGTGGAAAAAATATTATCAAGATAAAACTTATGTCAAAATATATTGAAATCGGAACGTAATTTATGGAAACGAAAGTCTTGTTATTTTT
This sequence comes from Limnephilus rhombicus, assembly GCA_929108145.2. Lineage (NCBI taxonomy): Eukaryota > Metazoa > Arthropoda > Insecta > Trichoptera > Limnephilidae > Limnephilus > Limnephilus rhombicus. The sequence goes on from OV815278.1 coordinate 35,807,009, forward strand.
ATAAACATTTTTCATCTCAATCATCTGCAACAAACTCGTTCCCAGCATCAATCCATTCGGATACGTCACCTACTACCCTAATACATTTTTCCGATCTTTAAATTAACAGGAACTTTATAACAGCGCGGAACGCAATTTTCTCCACATTTCACAATTTCTTCCCGATTGAAGTGTTTGGTCGACGATAGCTCAAAGACTAATGACCTAATTACGATAAAACCCGGTGTTTATCCTAAAAATGAGTTGTTCAATTAGTACCTAATTCAGCGGTACCCACGTTAATCACTTACCTTCCCATTCCGCGAACTTAAAAACCTCCCCTCGTAGCTCGAAAAAAAACACGAGAATTCTAGATTGACTACGTGATAAAAACAAACCTAAGCCCCCCCCCCCGTTGTGACCAAGCGTGGTATTTTGATGACCCCCCCCCCCTGAACAGGTCACGTAGTATGGGTACGCTCCCTTAATTTAAATGGGAGAATCGAGTAGTTACCACGCGATACCGTTCAATCATGTTCATAGGATACTTGTGGCTACCACCCGGCATCGCCCGAGATTTTATAATTGGCATTACTATTTTAAGTTTCTCATTATATATATTTGATTTTATACTTCAAAGCTCTTTAGCTCATGATGTAAATTTTGTGCATAAAATAGTTGCATTGACTAAGAAAATGCAAACAGATATATTTGTGCAAACTTCGTGATAACTCAATTCTAAGGCTGGGGTTAGACTCGTAATTAAAATTTACGGATTACATAAGATTTTGACAGGTCACTCACAGGAGCGTTCACATATGCATCCGACTTTTGGTAATTGATGATCACGGAAGTTGTTCGGAAGTTTGACCTGTGTAAATAATGCTCATGCGACCGTTTACATCTGTAAATTTATTTGCGGTAAGATGGCTTCCTGTCAACAACGATCTGCTACTGTCAAATTTACGCGATTTCGTCAATAAATACGAAAAGGCCCAAATAAAGTGTTGAAATAGATTTTGGCTTTAATTAAACAATTCTCCACGCACTTTTGTGCCGTCAAAGGCGACAATTAATTTCGTTTCATCCGAATGACAGCTACCTGACATCTATCTGCTGACAGCAACCGACTTCGAATTCAAAATTTCAAACACGTAAATGTTAAAAACAGAAACATTAAGATTGGAAGGGATTGGACCGATAATTGAATAGAAGGATGCTCATTTTCCAGAAAATTTAAATAAGTGGAAATAAATACTAGTTTTGTAGGAAAAAATCCTACGAAAACAATGGTCTTTTAATTTTTGACATTCGCAACGGCGCATTTCGGAACTATTTCTTGCGGCAAGTCTCTTATCTTTTCAAACTGATTTTATAAGCTGGAAGAAAGCTAGAAATTTGCGCGGGCGCGATTAGACCTGTCAAAAAACTTTAAACTACCGAACTAACTACCGAAAGAATAAGTTCTGTAACTTGCTATAAATTACGTTAAGTGACTTTTGGTGTCGTTTACATTGGTAATTTGGCAATAAATCGCTTACAAGAGCGATTTACAGGAAAAAATTTACGAGTCTAATCCCAGCCTAAAACTTAAACTTTCACAAAAAAACATTTCGGCATTCTGTCATCCCATCTAACGTTTATAACTTTTCTGTAAGCAGATACAGATCGACATATCGACAACCTTAACTTTTCAATCGGTCGCGTGTCGGTGGCTTTGTAGATTTTGTGAACAAAAAAATACTATTTTACATTCACCTAAACTCTAATTGCGCATCTTTCACGTACATTCATAAGGAAAAAAAACTGTATCATAAAAAATCACAATTATTCGCATCAAAGAGAAGATACGAAAGTTTATAAAATAACAGTATCTACCCATCCAATAGCCCCTGAAATAAAAATAACCGTTCGAACTTTGAAAGTTTAATCGAAAGTAAGAACTGACAATCGGCTTCCGATGAGATTACACTCCTCATTAATACCACTAATTAAAACGTGAAATGAGATCTTTGAACGTTGGTATTCATTTTTTGCGGTGCCATATGAGCAATCTAGTCTATTGGAGAATACATTCACAGAGTGATAGCAGCATATAAGAAGAACAAAACTGACGTCAGGAGGATATCACATTAGTTAAAGTGGTACCAACATAAAGAGAATACATTCATAGCCAACATACAGATTGAAAGGCGGTTTTTTAACCAATGATATTAACAAATAATGTATTATGAATGTACGAAATGCCATCATGAGAAAGTGTATTGAATCTCTTCATCAATCGGATCACTTCAGCTTTTGCTCCAACGAATGTCAATCATTTCAATTATAATTGTTAATTAAAATTTCGACAATCTAAAGATAAAGATAAATAAGTTAATGATTGTCTTTTCTGGTGGGGAGTTCTTTCCTCAAGTGTGATTGTAATTTATCTAAATCAATGTTCACTGTACAGAATTATTAACACACTTTGTAACACTATCCATAGTTGTTTTAAAAATGTTTTTTGCCAACTGATGGATATATTTTGAACTAAACAATTTCATTGGCCTTCTGGAGCCTTGAAATCGAAAAGCATTTCGTAAATAATTGGAGGCATGAGTTTTACCTTAAATCGGCACAGGTCACATTTCTGGGGATGACCTATTCAGAATATTATTGTACAACTAAAAATTATATTGTTCTGCATATAAATTATATTTCTAGTGAATATTTTGGTTGTTAAATAAAAAAAATAACGAATGTATTATAAGTGTGTGGGGATGGGATCTATGACAGAAAGAGGAATGGAGCGCCGTAGACGATGACCGCCGATTAAAACAAAAAACACTTAATTTCCTCAATTCAATGTATTTCATTAAAGTAATGGACATATTCATTGATTGATCTCATATATTTTTTATACTAAAGTAGGAAAATGAAATAAAGAAAATCAATATTAATTTCGAAGAGCAATTGAGTGTACGATATTTTTTTGTACACATGAGGCGGAGTAGCGTCATTCAACAACATAAATAATTTCGTTCTGTTTGAAATACGAACGACGCGCGACGGTCAAATTGTTCACACAAAATACCAAAATCGCGATTAAAAAATGGGAGGGTGGGGGTGTGAGGGTGAAAATCTGGGATTATAGGTATTTTGTGATGCCAAATAAAAATTTCAAAAATTAAAAAAAATAATTTTTAAATCAAAAAAAATCTGGATAGGGACACCCTTAACACCTAGCGAAATATACTTTACGACCTATTCTCATGCCTACCAAACATACATAAAAAAAATCGGTAGAGCCGTTTCAAAGGAGCGAAACACCGTGACCCGTGATTTTTATATATATATTAGGGGAACAAGTGTTTGGTACTTTTTCATAAATGTAGCACTAACTAAATACTCGAAAGGAAAAAAAAATACAATGCAAAATAATATTTCCAAGTACAAAAGATAAGTGGAAGTGTAGAAAAAAAGAGAAGTCTTAATATTTTACCAGCAGCAATACAGCTTTCATTTGAATGCAACCTCACTGATGCAAATAATACAATGTCGACATCTGAAGCAATTCAATTCTATAATAGAGTGGCTCTCCATTCATTGTATCGGCATGAACCTAATTCATATGATATCGGGTATTGTTTTCTTTAATATTTTAATCGAAGTGGTGAGACGAAGAATTCTCATAACTATATTCATAATAATAAGAGCGTTTCACTAGCTGGATCCGGGGATTCTATTCTATGGCACTTCTACTTCTTATTATCTTCAAAAATAACATATATTATCTTCAAAAATAACATATATTATCTTCAAAAATAACATATATTATCTTCAAAAATAACAAATACTTTTTTAAGAGCATAAAACCTTCAAATGTTTAAGGGGGATATGTAAGAAATCGGTAGAAATTCGGGTAGCGGGAGCTTAATTAAATTTAATTCTGTAAAAAGGAGGGCGGTTGGAAAGTATTTTTAGTAGTCAATCTATTTCAAGTAGTGACGTATTAATAAAAACAGAGTTTTTATACAAATCTTGTGTGCAGTGTATAATAAAAAACCGGTCATATTAAATAATTATGAAGAAGAACAATGAAAAATTCATTTACTTACAGAACAAAAACATGAATAAGTGAGTTTGAAGAAAATATAAAATTAACTCCAAAAAAAAAATTAAGTGTTTTTTCAAATGCGTTGAAATCTAAAAAAAATTATGGTGTTAAACAAATAGAAAGAATTGTTTGATGAAACCAAATATGCTGGTTACTTCCTTATTCCATAGTCGTAACTCTCCTGCAAACTCTGGTTATGAATTACAATATGGTAAGGATTTAAGAAATCATACCACACCACAATATCAAATCATTGTAGAATTCTTTAAAATTATGCTACCCGGGTTTCTAAAGTGCATTCGTATCGGGAGTGCAGAACTAAACAGGAGGTGAGGAGGTGGCGAAAATATAAAATAGCTCTCGACTAGACAATATGTAAAGTGGCCACTTGAAATTCAACCCGCGCGCTATCGAAGTCCCTCGACGTGACTGAACACCGTCGTTGTTGACCGCAATATGTCATCGAGTCTATGAGACCCAACGTCTGCAGGAACAATGTGTCTCTAAGACCTAGGACTAGGTCAGTTTATCATAAAAAAATACTACCTTTACCGTACTTCGGGACGTAAATAGCCTACGACAGTTATATATTGCAAATCGAGAAGATTCGCGAAATTATATACTTATTAGAATCTATAGCAACTGACCTCTATATGTCATCGGATAAAAGATACCCAACGTCTACAGGAACAGCGTGTCTTTGAGGCCTAGGTCTAGGTCAGTTTATCATAAAAATTACTGCGTTTACCGTACTCCGGGACGTAAATAGCTTACGAGAGTTATTAAATGCGGCGAATCGAGAAAATTTGCGAAATTATGTATTAGAATCGACAGCGGTGATTGCGAGCCGCAATAGTATGGAATCTTCGATCAATACTACGTCAATGTATGGAATAGATTGAAGTTTTTACTGTTTATGTATAAAGCCAAATATGGCTAGTGTTATTGATGAACCGGACTCAATGACGTCCAAATAATAAGAGAATATATTATTATGTTTACGAATTGATCAATGGACGAAACTTCTAGGGAATGATTCCGTTATAATCATAAAACCTGCAATTACTTAATATATTAAGTAACTGATCGTGGCATTTCGCAAAAAAAAGGCTAACTAGAAATTTTAACATAATAAAGTGTATTAAACTGTTATACTTTGCCTATGTTAGAAGTCAACTTGAGTACAATTCTCCCGTCTGGAACCCACATTATAGTATACATGTACAAGCTGTTGAAAGAATACAAAACAAATTACATTTTCTAAATTTTAAAATGGGTATTCCAGCAATTATGTTGAACTGCAACACTATTTTAAATTATATGAATATGCTCAAATTGTCAGACAGAAGAATTCTCACTGACATGGTGTTTCTATATAAAATTCTAAATGATTTAGTTGATAGTCCGGTATTGCTTGAATTGATAAGCTTCCGGATTCCACAACGTAATACTAGAAGTCAGGATTTATTTCAGTGCAGAAATTCTGGGACTAACTACCATATGTATTCCTCATTGCCCAGAATACTTATGCAGAGAAACAATTACACCAAGAGATTGGATATCTTCAATTTATGTTTAAACAAATATAAAACATTATTACTGAGACAGTTCAGTTATGTACAATGAATGCTGTGTTTTTCTCACTATTCATATGTAATGTAAAAGCCCCGGAAAAGGGCGTTAATAAATAAATAAATAAAAAAGTACGTAAGAAAAAAAACTACCTACAAAAAAAACTACCTAAAATATACCATGATATTTAAAATATACACAATTACTTTATTGCATTGAGGAATGTAACATCAATGCTTTATTCCAACGTCTTAAAAAAATTGACCAGGTCTCCCGTGCACAAAAACTTTTTCAGTGTTGTATATTTATATAATGTAAAAAAAAATGGTGACCGGATAACTTAGAATGAAATCAACCCAGAACCACATTTGAAAAGTCATTAAAAGTGATGGAAATATATATTTAAAAAATTGTAGGTTACGTCGATTGAGGATATATGGGTTATTTTTAAATAAAAAAATTTCATAGCTTTTAATGAATTTTCAAAGAGATATTGAGTTGAGTTGATTCTAAGTTGGCATGGAACGTTAAAAACGTATGCATGTAGTTAGTGATATATCAGTTTTGACACCTCTTTCGTATTGAACAATTTGAGTCCATATAATTAATAACTTAATAGTCTAATTTTGTTTGTCATTTAAATAATCGAATTTATTGTATGATCCAGAACATTTTTAATTAGTAACATTGAATATTGTGAAACAAATCATAAAAATAAAATAGCATTACCAAAAATTAACGAGTTTTACTGATTTTTTTATTTCTCAAAGAAATTGTAAGCTTCGATTATTATTGCACCCTGTTAAAGGTAGACATTGCATTATTATGCGGAAAAGATAATATTGAAAGCTGCGTGGGTTGCAAATCATTTCGGAGCTTTAAATGGCAGCTGGCAACGTTCCGGAAACTTTTGAATGTAGCTTATGTCCAAGAATAAACACGAATAGCAGTTAAAAACTCGCTCCGCAGGTTTCTACTGCTAGGCCCTGCGGGCGGCTTTTGGTTCGGCTTCAGCCAGTCAGTGTTGGTGACCATTTTATAAATCCAATAGGAACTATTTCCAAAAATAGCCCGTTCCTCGGATCCACTGTCATCCAGTGTAGCTAGTCAGCGGGACAAAGTAACCGAGGTAGGCAATGACGTCATATGTAATATATAGCTGCTGTACGACTATGTATTGTCGTCAATCTTTCAATATCCGGAGAGATACTACATGTAACATTCACAAATTCGTAGCAGTTATACCTAAGGGGGACACATCCCCATCCGAGCTGCTTACGGAAGTAGCGATATCTTGTGACCAATTCTTGAATTTTAAACCGAATTACAATGGTAGCTTTGTTTTAAATTCCAAGTACACAGATGTTATTTGTGGCGCGGCGCATATGGCGTCGCGTTAGACATGCAATCCAAGCCTGGTTGTGAAATTCAACCACGCAGACGGAAGGCTATTAATACTATTTGATAGTTAATTCGTATTACATTATTTCTCAATATATTTCAAATATTTTGAAATGGTACCAATTTTCCGGGAGCTAAGCAGATTTTATCAATGATTGACATTATTATTATGGATCTAGCTTCTTTGGTAACAGAATGTTATTTTTTGTAGGAAACAATAATGAATGTCATAACTGTCGCGATTCTCCCTGTGAGACAGGTATAGGCCACCCCAAGTGGTTCGCTACGATTGGTGACTTAGCGGGTTCATGGGGTGAGGTTTGTCTGGGCCTTGGCGGCGGATGTGTGTCCCCACCAGCTGTGTTACAGGCAGGATCGGGAGAGACTGGTTGAAGGAGGCCTTGTGACCTCTAAAGCAGAACTCTTTTGGAACATCGCCACACGTACGCCCGTCGCTCCTGGACCGACTAACCCCAGATTCCTAGATAAAAGACCCTCCACACAGCATCCCCAAAGACGACATACGCCCTGAGGAAAAGTATTTTCCTCGGGGCCTCCTGTGTGGAGTTATTGTAAAAAAAAAAAACCATTGTAATAATAAATTGTTATCCACATAAAAGATTGAAAATAATTAAAACTGTAAAGCTGAAAACTGATTTTTAAGAGCAGCTAATTATCTGCTATGGTAATCTCTGCTTCTACCCTGGGGCAGTGAAGCCATGTCCCAAAAATGAAAAACCATGTTTCAGGTGTAAAAAAACATGTTTCACCATGATTTGGACGATAAAAACCCTTTTTTCAGTAGCTTTTTAGAGAGAATAAAGAAAGATACCTAAGTAAAAATCTATAATGCTTTATTAAAAACAATAATTTTATAACTTTCCTTTGAATAATAGGAAAAAAAAATGTTTCTGAAAAAAAAAACACTATAAATAATTATTTATTAAAAGAGTTATCACTTTTTCTTATTAAGAGTTTTTTTTTACCGTTATCAAGTTTAATTTTTAGTACTTACTTATAAGAATATAAATAACATTTTATTAAATTAAAAATAAGTTTTTTCAGGTCGATGAGATGAGCGAGAAAAAATTATCCCACAACTTATTTAGTAATATTTTTTTTTACATTTTACTCTTTAGTATTAGGTACTTAATTAAAGTTACCTGTAAGATATGTATATAAGTTTCTTTTTGTTAATGTATTAATAATACTAATTGAGAAATTTAAATTAGATTAAGGGACATTGTGAACCTGTGCTGAACTTTAAGAACTACATTTCTAATTTCAGGATTTCCTCATGTGACCCATGCTAAAAAAACGTAGCCCGCTCAAAAGAACATACTTTTATTGGCCGGTAAAAAAAAACCATGACTTGTTCGACATGGTTTTTCGAAGAAAAATATCGAGGATGAAATTACTCAAAAACCATGATAAAGTAAAAGCCATCCACATGGAAACACTGCTCTGGGATCACAAAATTTTAGAAGAGTTTCCGTCTGGTATTCCTGGTACATCACTATTTTGACAACATTTCCAACATGAGCTAGCGCAGATTTTAAATATCTATTAATCGGACGAAAAACATATCAATAAACAAGCCAAACTGCGTGGTTTTTAATTTTATTTTTTGTTAAATTTTGATTTCATTTTTGTGATCCATAATGTTCAATTTGAAAAAAAAACCTTGAAATTCGAGTGAAGCCGGAGACGTATTTACAAGACTTACACCATTTCAGTCGCGGTGGAGAATGGAATGGATGGAGGTTTTGTTATGCAAAATCATCTATTAAGCCTACACCGTTTCAATCACGGTGACGACTGTAGTAATATATGAGTATATAGTAATGTAGTAGTAAATGATGTTAAGCGGTGTTTGTGCATAACATCATTTTGAAAACTTGTACAACTTCAGTCATAGTGACGACTAAAGTTAATAAAGTAGTTTTCGTTAGTGTAAAATTATGAAAACATATAAAACATAGAATACCTCACAAGAGTCCCGGCTGCTCCCGTCCCGTAGTGGGACTTGGCATCCCCGATTGGGGTATATTGTGAGGCAGAAGGTAGTGGTGAGGGGAAGGAGATGGGGAAGAGGAAAGTGGGGAAGTATCTGGCTTTTACAAACACGGCTAAAACCATTTGAAGCAACGCTTCAATACCCTCCCCTTCAATCCCCTCACCACTACCTTCCGCCGTTGAATGGTGGTCTTACGCCAGGGCGATACTTAGAGTATCTTCCACTCTGGAACGTGCCTCTAATGTAAAAGTTCAGAAATTGACTGCGGACTTGCCAATGGTTAGTTTAGGTTGGTTAGATGGTAATGGAAACTAGTAACTAAACATCATTATTACTTCACTGTCTTATTATAATCCATCATTCAATGTCAATTATAAAAACTTCTTCTGTACTTAAAAGTTTTCGTGATTTTGCACAAACGGAAGCTAACCTTTTAATTACACTCGCTCATTACAAAACCTAGTCTATTACTACATTCGTCACCGTCCGTCGTTTGTAGATGATTTTGCGCAACAAAACCTACTCTATTTCAGTCGTCACCGTTACTAAAACGGTATAGGCTTTGTAAATACGCAGCCGGGAGGCAAGAAACTACTTAGCTTATAAAAGGCAGTATTGTTTGGTTCAAACTGCATAATTTATATTTAAAAATAAATGTAGGTAAGGCGAAAAGAAGCAGGCCATTGTATTATAAATATTATTATTATCGGCGTAATTCGGTAGCTGTATCGTTTGGTTATGCTTTCTTGGGTCACATTTCGGTAAGGCCCGCTTAAAACGTTCCTCTTGTTGAAATACAAAAAAGACCACAAGTTAATGGGACGTTTTGCGACTGATTCTTGATGCGAGTCAAGTTTGAATAATATTTTGTTCAGATTAGGCGCTGATATAAAAAGTAGAGGAATTTTCGCGTTATCTTTGTTTTAAGTAGAATTTAAAGAATATAAACAATAATGTCATAAATTTAAGTTAGTATGGTATGAGTATGTCCATAATGTGCTACAGGAACCTAGTAATGAGCAATGATATTGTTTTTTTCATTCTTATGCGATTTTTTTAACATAATATTTAGGTGAATACTATTATGTTTTTAGGTGAATACTTCACAGGAGTCCCAAATCCTTGGAGCCTGTATGGCATTTGGAAGGAAGGAAAGAAAATGTGGAAAAACAAGATTGGTAAGTACCTAGCTATTCAGATCTGATCACATAACATGACCAGCTCAGGCGCGGGGGCTCCATCGAAGCCAGAGTCATGCTAGCGTGTCAGAAGCTGGGCGTGCTGTACAGGGCCTGCAGATACTTTAATAGAACACAACTACTGAACCTGTACAAATAAAAAATGCGCCCCACTATTGAATTGGCGGCCACCTCTGGTCTGGAGCTCCAAAATCCTGAAAAACCCTTGACTTTGTGCAAAAACCCGTGGTCCGTTTGATAGATTCCCCTATCTTAACAAGCGAATTGCAATCTTTAGAGCACATGCGTCAAGTGGGAATGCTGTCCATGTTCTACCAGTATTACAATGGAAAATGCTCCGACGAACTAGCGTCATTGCTTTTTTGAGCACCGTTGCAGCAACGCGCGCCCGACATATATGTACATGGTTGACATTTGTCACATGAGAACGGGTCGCTTCAAGACCCATGTTCACTCCTTCCTCTCCTCAAAAAGACCCTCCACACAGTATTTCCAAAGATGACATAGGCCCTAAGGGAAATTATTTTCCTCAGAACCTCCTGTGTGGAGTTAACGTAAAAAAAACTGTTTTTCCAGCAATATTTCAAGGTAGTCTTTCGCTAGAGGCCTATTGAGAGTAAATATTTACCGCTCTGGTACCTACGTCCCTGGTACGCTAATACATTCGTGCTATACATATTACTTTGTATTAATCCGAAGTGAAATACCACATAAATAAATTAATTAAATATTATTAGCACAAATTATGACCGCAATCGAGCGTCACAACCACTAACCAACAAAGTTGAACTTTTAAATTAACTGGTTCTAATAATATGAAGTTATGCTCTTTATCTACCGTTAGATACAAATTCTAAGAAGATGCGGGCAGGTTAGGGTTAAAAGTGTTAAAAGTAGAATATAATGCAAATTTTCATTCAGAGAGGAAAATAAAATTGCACAAATATAATATACATTCATATCTAAATCAATAACATAGTATACATTAATCAAGTAATTGACAAACAGAATCTGGCTTGCTTTTGAAATACAAAAAAGCCATTATAATCCCAGTGTTTAAATTCGGAGATTCGAAAGAAGTAAAAAATTACCGCCCAATATCGCTAGTATGCAAAAATATACGGACAATGTATCTACATGGAAAAGTGGTAAAAGAAAATTGTTGATTATATGGATAACATAAAATGTATTAACCCTAGTCAATACGGTTTCAGAGATAAACTAAACACACAAGATGCAATTGCAGAATTAACTAAGTATATTTATAAAACATTAGATAGGGGTAAAAAATGATTGTAAAAAGTGGGTTCATTGATCTCCGTAAAGCTTTTGATATTGTCAGACATTCAATCTATCTCTATCAAAGAACACAGCAGGTGAAAGTAATCTAAGTGAAATAGAAAATATAGATTTTGGAATTCCAAAAGGAACTGTATTAGGCCCTTTACTATTCATATTGTAGGCACATAGGATTGGTGACAGATGACATAGGCCTTGAGGGGAATTATTTTCCTCAGGACCTCCTGTGTGTAGCTAATGTTTTTTTCTTTTTAACCTCCTCAGACCCAGGAAAAAAAGTGTTTCAAAATCAATTTTTTTATTTTTGAATTTGTATATCTAAAAAACCACATGAATTAATTTTATTAAAAAAAGTTTTTTTTAATTCTCAATGTTTTCAGAATTGTATGTCTCTTGTAGGAGACGCTGGGTCTCTAGCAACTAGTTTGAATTAAAAGTATTCCAGGAATCACATCACTTTTTTTATCTCGCCCACAGGAGACACTGGGTCCGAGGAGGCTAAATAAATAAATAAATTTAAAAAAATAATAATACCTGTATTGCGTTTTGTAAAATTCCCGAAAACACAACAGTCTTAGGCCCTTTAACAGCGCCCTTGAGATGATTTTTCATGAAAACGGCGCTTTATAAATCAGCCAAATATTATTAAATATTAAAAACTTTATTGAAATTGAGAAAGCACAAACGCTGAAATGCATTTATTTTAATTGTGTACGTTAAAAAATGTAAGATAACGTCACTAGTTCCGCGAAGTGTTTTGTTAGTGACAGCGATATGGAGCAGGCATATTAAATATCTGTTTATTTAGGCTTACCCAAGGTAAAGATTCTAGGTGTTTTCCTTATTATGCATATTTAGCAAACAATAGTTTGTTTCATAACGCCGATTGGTAAACTGACAGGTTTGTTCTGCTTCGCTAATAGTATTGGCAAGAATTAAAACTGTGAATTCGCACATTTTGGTACATTAATGGGGGTGACCGGACAATCCAACTCAACACAACTTTGAAAATTCATTAAAAGTGATGAAAAAAAAATATAAAAATAGGTTTCGTTAGGATAGGTTATGAGCAACTTTTCTTACTTTTCAAAGAGATTGAGTTGAGTTGATTTTGAGTTGTCATGGAACCATTATTGGGTTCTACGAGTGTCGCCCGCCAAGAACCGTCAGCCAGTCTAGTTTGGGAAGTTCAACTACTGTTCTCATCGATAACGTTACATAGTTTAACAGAAAAGTGTAATGTATAATATTAGTGACAATTATGTGAAAGATCTTACCAATAATCATCGAATGCTTCAATAACCAGTCAATAAGAAAAAAAACATCAACACATTGATCGGAAAAAGACGTTATCCAGAAAGCCACACGTGTAAATGTCAGTGGAGAACTCGGTACCTTCCCACAAGAGCGCCAGGAAATTCAATAAGCACTTATCTGTCGTCAAATGTCATTGTCAATTTACTGACTCGCTTTTTCACTTTCGTTTCTCCCTGACAAAATTTACAACCGACAGTCCAGATAAATCCTCGAAAAAATAATTTATTCTCACGTCTACACTTTTATTTTATCTCATAAAGGGACACTCCGATTCTCAGCGCCAATAATGAAAATCCATTAGTGACAACATACGTTATATTTTAAACGGGCAAAAAAAAGTCCACAGCACTTATCCAATTTGCGAAAGTGACTCGTAAATATTTATTTCGCACAACATTATTATTATTGATCATTGTCGCGAAATTCGAAAGTAAAAAAACATCACGATAACTTAAAAAGTTAATAAACAATAAATTATTTAACTCACTTCTGAAATGCCGTGTGCGCTTTTGGCTGGTTAATTATTTTGAGTTTTCGCGGAAATGGGCACAGAATTTGGTGCGGAAAATTTTGGAATTCTTTCGCGGAAATTGTTGGTACAACGGACATGAACGCTGGGTATATGCACAACCTTCGCGTTCGGCGCCAGGCGACGAACTGAATGTGATACAGCCCGCATCTTTCTTTTACCGGCATTTACGGCGGGTATCTGAGATGAAAATAACTTAATAAAATACCCGTTATAAACACACCACATCATAGAAGGTCCAATGATACGTTTGATAGATTCTTTAACATCGTTGAGAATGATAAGAATGGTGATGAGGTGGTTTATAACTATTTTGATATTTAGGCAGCTGGGTACAGACACTAAGGTAATCCAACGTGACTTGACCGCTGCATTAATATATTTTTGAGATGTTTACATTTTGCAAATGCATTTCTTTCTTCATAGCAGAATTTTTACCAGTTATAAAAATTTAGATCGTTGATAAATATCATTACAAACTAAATATTAGAATACATTCGTATTGCTTTTTTACGGTCCGTGATTTTTTATGAAGGAAAAAGATAATTTTTTTATTGCTGATTATGTAGGCACAATGAACTCGAGAACTAATTAAGCATGTAACTAAATATCAAAGGAGACTCTAAAAGTGCTGGCCACGTGTAAATAATTTCAGATTACAGTTTACCGATAATCATGAAGAGTCAAAAAAATATTTTGTTAACCCCTCTTAATTTGTTCGGTTTCGGGAACACCTCATATAGGTCTCGTAAAAATCGTGGTGTCTCTCTTACTATTGTAGTGAAAATATGATCTAAACGGTGTTAGAAAGATAAAACACCATGCTTTATATTCAAATCTAAAAGTTGACCACACGATAATTAAAATGTACATCTTTATAAAAGCAAAGTTTCCGACCGCAATTTGAAAAACAAAATGAAACATTGTGAATATTTTACTTAATTGTTTTTTATACATTAGTCTAATAAAATATGTATGAATTTTAATTTTTTTTAGTTATCAATAGTTTGTTAAAAAAAAACATTTGTAACCCATTTTTAACACTTTTCTTGATTGCGTTTAAAATGTTTATATTTATAAATTTTATCTTTATTTCGAATTATAAAAATTATAAGCGTATTTTATCACCTTCGAAAAACTGTTACAAATAATCCATATATTTGAATTTTATTGCAAACCTTCTGGCAAAATATGCCCGAGAACCGCCCTCCTGCGTTCAATATATTCAGTCCCAGTACATTCAGATTTTCAAATAGCTCGCGTGCCACCTATTGCAATTTTTTTTTTACAAATTTTCGTTTTTCATATAACATTCATTTTTGTATATTATAATAATAATAATAATAATATCTTTATTGAACAAAAATTTTAAGATTTATAACAAACAAGAAAAAAGTACATCTTACAATATTTTAAAAGTAACATTAGTACAAAAGTTAATAACAAAAAACAATATACATATAAAACAGTAGTTACTTAGAGAGTAGAGATTTGTAATTATAAATTTAGGTTTCTCGTAACCTGCCTCACTAGGCTAGCCTGTGTTGAGGCAGTTATTTTACATCAATTTATAATGCTGTGAACATACCTACACTTATATTAGAATGTAATCACACAATAGATTGGTTGCATTAATAATAACAATAACATTGGTACAATAATAACAGCATTGGTTCATTACTAATTTCGAATTTGGGTGAGTGCACCGGTAAATGCTCTATCATTATTTTTTATCCAAATTTTTATGTTTTTTTTTTAAATTTTTTGTGAATCACATTTTTTTATACTAATTGGAAGAATGTTGTAAAGTCTTGTTGCAAGGTATCTAAAGCTTCGTTGACCAAAAGTAGTATGAGTTATGGGAATTTGTAGTAAATCTTTGTTATTGTTTCGAGTATAGCGAGAATTTAGTCTTTTTTCATAGTATTTATGTATGTTTGTGTATAAATGAGTGAGGATTGTTTTTGCATATATCTGACGAACGTCAAACACATTCATAATATTAAAGATAAAGTTCGAGTCCGTAATTAAGGGTAATCTAAGAATAATTTTTATAATCGTTTTTTGTGCCTTTATGATTGGATCTAGTGCTGATGCAGTACCGCCTCCCCATGCTATGATACCGTACTCAATAACAGATTGACAGACTGCAAAATAAATCATTTTCAAGTGTTGCAAGTCGAGAAAGTTTCGTATCTTTCTGAAAAAGTGCATGGTTTTTCTTATTTTGTTTGCAATTATTTGAGTGTGAAAATTCCATTTGAGATATGGATCAATTGTGAGGCCGAGATACTTTATCTGTGTAGTGTGCTCAATGTAGGGACACTGGCAATATTCATCGCAATTCATACATGTGTGTATTCTAATAGAGGCATCATCATGAGGTTGACCTGTTATATTTATGCTTGATGTGACATATTTAGTTTTCTCGGTGTTCAATGTGAGTGTATTTGTATCTAACCACTTTTTTACAATGTTTATTTCCGTTTCTGCTTTATTGTAGACAGCTAGCCAAGTGCCAGCTTCAAACAATAAAACAGTGTCATCGGCAAAACTAACTATTTTTCCCTGTATGTTAATGTTACATAAGTCGTTGATATATAAAAGGAACAAAGACGGTCCTAATATGCTACCTTGTGGTATACCATAGTTAGTTGAGCGCTGATTGCTAAGTGTGTTCATTATTTTCACTTGTTGCTTGCGTTCATCAAGGTAGCTCTTAAAAAAGTTAAGTTCGTTGCCTGTAATACCGATTGTTTGAAGTTTGTTTATTAATTTACTGTGTGATATTGTATCAAAGGCTTTAGACAGGTCTAAAAAAATTGAAATACATTTTTTGCTTTTGTCAAGGTTTTTTACAATAAAGTCAGTTACGGCGGCCATAGCATCTGAGGTACTCTTGCTTTCTTGAAACCCGTATTGATTTGCTGAAAGTAGTTTATGGCTGTCTAGAAATTTTACTAACTGAGCATTTATAATTTTTTCAAATACTTTGGATAGACTGGTCAGTAGAGTTATTGGTCTGTAATTGTTTATGTCTGTCTTGTTACCTGTTTTATGTATGGGAATAACAATACCTTGTTTCAGGTTTGAGGGGAAGTGTCCTTGACTGATACTAAGGTTAATTAGGTGTTCTAGGGGCAATGTAATTTCCGTAGACAGCGTTTTCAAAATCTTGGTTGTTATTCCATCAACCCCGGCAGAAGAAGTGTTTTTAAGGGAATTGATTATTTTTAGAATCTCTTCCCCTGAAACAGTTTGGAAATTGAATCTTCTATTGGGAAATTGAAGTTCTGTTTCAGCAGGTAGAGCATTTCTACAATTTGGTAGAAGAGAAGCAAGATTTGAACCAATATTTATGAAGAAGTTATTGATGTAATCCGCAACGAGCTTGGGGTTTTTTGAGGTGTCAATAATTTTTCCGTCAATACAAAGTTTACTAATGTCCTGTTTGTCTTTGGTGTTTTGTGTATTTGTGGCTTCTCTTAGAATTTGCCATATTTTTTTGGGATCGTTGTTACTTTCTTGGATTTTGTCTCTGTAGTAGATTTCTTTCGCCTTCCTAATGACTTCGCCGCATGTATTTCTATATCTTTTGTAGATGTTTATTGATATTATGTCATGAGGATTTTCTTTCACTTTTTTGTGTAATGCGTTTCTTCTACGAATGCAGTTGATAATTGAGTAGTTTATCCATGATTTCAAGGGTTTAATTTTGTTAGGATTTTTTTTTGTTAAAATTGTTGTATTATTAATTAATTCATTTTTCAAAAAGTCAACAAAATAATTCCATGCATCCTCTGAGTTTTTTATTTGTAAAAGCTCTTGCCAAGATTTATTTTTAATTATATTTTTTAAATTCTCAAAATTAATATTATTGTATACGATTGACTGATCTCTTCTGTTTTTGTGGTGTCGGATTGCAATGTGAAAATTGTTGTGTAATGGTCTGTAATTGTTGATTTGTAAACAATACTTTTGTATTGTTTATTAGTTTTGACCATTACGTGATCAATGCACGATGTTGATTCATTAGCTATTCTTGTTGGTGTATTGATAGTACTAATTAATCCATGAAACTCTAATATGTTCAGGTAGTCGTGACATTGATGGTGAGGGTTGTTTGGAAGTATGTAGATATTTAAATCTCCCATAATTATCAAGTTTTTAGTGTAGGAAAGACTAGAGAGTATTCTATTTAGACTATTAAGAAATGGTGTTATATTACGAATAGATGGAGAGCGGTATATTGCTAGAATACACGTATCATTATTATACATTATTTGCATACAGCTTGCGTCAATAATGTTTATTTCAGTTACATTAGAGTTTAGGTCATTTTTTTGTGTATACCACAACTCCATCGTTCTGACTATCGTGTTTTGATGAGTTGTAGGAAGAGTGGTGATTTATGAATTTAGGAGTGTAAATATTTGTCAACCAACATTCTGTGAGAATAATAACATCAAAGTCTATATTTAGGTGGTTAAGCTGTATCTGGAGTTCATTAAAGTTTTTATTAATAGACCTGATATTTTGGTGCATAATAATAGTATTTTTTTAATCAGTTGTTAGGTATTTACATATTTTCGCATCTGATGTTACAAACAAATTATCTTGATCACCTAGTTCTTTGTATGTGTTATTAATGTTAATAGCCAAATTATAATTTATATTACAAAAAAAATTGTTTAATTCCCTTAAATGAGAGCTCCACTAGTCCGAGGCCATTATAAGAACAATCAATCAAATTTGGTACCTAACATAAGTACCTATTTAAAATAAATATAATTTTTTATTAGATTCAAAGTATTTGATTTTGGTTAGTATCATACTCGTAGGTACTTCTATTAAATTAATTAATTTAAAGATTTTATTCGAAAATTGAATTTTGATTTAACAATCGGTGGTTTGCAAAATCATTCTCAAATTTTGACGTTTTTGACAGTTTTGTAAGAGTTTTTGTAATGATTAAAAAAACTTTTCAGATGTATTGTCATAATCCAGAAACCATCGCGAGGGTGGAAAGAAGGTATTTTGAAAGCTTCAATAATTTCCTATGCATAATACAGGGAGGCGTCCACTAATAAATATCTACAGGAATTCCAAAAACTGAACAAATCGGACTAATATCTATGAGAACCAAAGTGAGGACGAATATCTACAGCTCAAACTGCTGACGAATATCTACGAGAACCAAAGTGTGGACGAATATCTACAGCACTGGCAGAGGATGGGTTAGGTAAGGTTAGGTTAGGTTAGGTTAGGTTAGTTATTACGTAATTGACGTAATTTATGGTTTTCCGTACAACCTCTTGCTCAGCTGCTCTCTGTAGATATTAGTCCAACCTACGCTCTATAGATATTAGTCACCCCTGGGACTGTCAAAGATACTCGTCCGACCTTATCTCTGTAGATATTAGTCCTCACTCTGAAGTTCATAGATATTAGTCCAACACATGAGCTGTAGATATTCGTCCGACATACAGGCTGTAGATATTAGTATCTGGAGTCTAATATAGCAATGCATAGACAACTCACATACGTAGAAATAAAATCGATTTTTATGTACATATATAGATTATTAGTGCCGTTTAAAAAAATCATGCCAACAGTAGTTTTATAGGTACCTACTTTATGAATCTCTTAAAAGTGTCATTTATCTACGGCAGGGGGTAACGTTATATAGGATGTATTAAACTATGGAACTAGGTACCCATGAAACCATGTACGGAAAATGAATGGTGTATGTATGTGAAAGAATGAATTGCTGACAAGCGATCAAATTTATAACCGTTAAATAGCCTTTTGCTGCTCAAAACGTCAGAAAATGTAGGCCGTTGTACTGGAACGACTCAAATCCCATTTCTGTTATTTTATGATTTTTATTTACACAAGTCCCCCAATTGACCGGAGCTAGTGGGGCTAACGCATTCCCAAGCGGGTTAGATATGTCTATTGTTGAGGATAAAAGGAGGGAGGATGACCAAGGGCGGATTTAGGGGATTTAGGGACGGTATTTTTGTGTACTGCGGAGATTCCATCACAGTATATACTTAGAAGCTAAAACTGTCTTTTTTAAACATTTAATTTTTCGATTGTTTTAACACTTTCATAAACTTTCCTATGCATATGCATTGTTGATTTTTTTGCGCGTCCGCCCCTTTTGCCCCCCCTCAGGAAAAAATCCTTACAGTAATTGTTGATTTTTTTGCCCGTCCTCCCCTTGTGCCACCCCCCCCCCCCCCCCGACCCCTCTACAGAAAAAATCCTAACAGTAATTGTTGATTTTTTTGCGCGTCCGCCCCTTTTGCCCCCCTCAGGAAAAAATCCTTACAGTAATTGTTGATTTTTTTGCCCGTCCGCCCCTTGTGCCCCCCCCCAGAAAAAATCCTTGATCTGCCCTTGAGGATGACAGCGATGAGAAAGGTGATGGTTGGGAAAAAGCACCTAGCTATTTAGATCCGGTCACCAAACATAGTTAAGGCCATTTCAAGCAATGTTTCCTTTCTGAATGGTGGTATTTCGCAAAGGCGATAGGGAGAGTATTTTCCATTCTGTGCCCTGGTGATAGCAACCTCCGACGGACCAAAAGAAGATGAAGAGAATAACGGTGTTCTAATGATCTTACTTTATACACGGTGTCCGGAAAATAGTGATACAAGCAGGAAACACGTGTATCTAGATCACATTAGGAACCCAAAAAAATAGGTCTGAGCTTTTAGAATTATTATTATTTTTATTTTTTAAGCCGTGATGCATTTTAAAATAAAATAAACAGCTGATAAAAACCAACCGTAGCGACTGATTTATTTTTCAAATTTTACCAAAATAATTCTCGAAAACGAAAGCTCAAATCAAAGAAAGTTATATCACAAAATCGGCTCCAAGTGTGACTAGTTTCCGGAGAGCTGTGAAAGTAAATAACTTCGGTAAAGTATTCATAATACATATAAATAATGTAACTAAACGTAACACTATGTATCTATATAAATATTGTAACTAAACGTAACTAAAACAAAACGGCATTTGAGTTCTTCCCGTTGCAAAGTCCCGTGCATTCGCCATAGTGATATTATTAAAGTTGGCGCCATTGGCGTCGCGAATACGCTTAACACTTTCATGACCTGTGACGAATTACTCCACAAAGAATTTTTTCATCATTTGATTAATGTTTAATAGAAACATACCTCGGTGATTCGACCGTTTAGAGTTTACAGGGTAATCTAATTTAACTAATCAGACGGAATTTTTCTTCGGAAAATGTTGATTTTTTGAAAAATATTTTTATGATGGATCCATTATCACTTAAAATTAGAAATCTTAATATATAAAAATTAATGTTTCTTTGTTTGTTCCTTATGCGTTCCTAAACCATTCATCCGATTGTGATGAAACTTTTGCGAGCTGTTTTTGTGCACGCCCGTGAAGGTTTCTATATATTCTTCTTCTCGATTCGATATCAATTCTTTCCTGGTGAGCTCTGGCGTTATGAAATTTGTGTATGATTTGTGTGTGACGCATGGGAAATGACACGCAGGAGAGGGTTGGGGGACGAATGTCCCAGATGGAGGAATTGCAAATAAGACATATTGACGGTTACGGATAGCAGAGGTAGCAGAGATAGCAGATTTGGATGTAAAAACTGGCAGCCATGAGTAGTGTATATATTTCATATAGTTTAGCGGCAGGGAGGGAAGGAGGGAGGGGGAGAGGAATCCGGGAAGAGGGTGTTCGCGGAAGGAAGGGGTTCGTGGGAGGGAGGACGACAAGGGGAAAGTGGCAAAGGTGGAAGGGGAAAGCGGGAGGGGGGGAGGGAATGTTGGGGGGGAAACGGGGGCAGGAACGGGGAAGCTTGGGAAAAAACACGCAGCGGAGGGGTGAGGGACCTGGGAGGGGTAGAGGGAGGGATTGCAAAGGAGACACAGTAGCATTAGGGGATGGCAGGGGTAAATTTGGATAATCGATGCTTCTCACACGGTCCGCTTTATATGGCCTGTGCACGCGTTGGAAAACCTGCTGATTTTTTCGTGTACGCACCAGATAAAAAAAAAAGTATTGTGTAAGTATAAAAAAAAACTTCAATAAATAGAATTAAAACGAAGACCCTTTTTTTCTTTCAGTGGCATTGCAACGCCTGCCGAGTACTCACTAAATAATAAATTCCATGGTGGCGTATACTCTCAGTAACGCAACGGTGAAAAACCACAGTTCAGAATTGAAACATTGCTCGAAACGAATTCGGCAATAGCCAGGTACCTACTCCCAAAACCTCCCACTTTTTCTTACGCATCACCTCCCATTCCTTTCTGCCTCACAACGTACTCTTTATACCACGGGCGTAGCCAGGTTTTAGTTTCGGGGGGGGGTTCAAGAAAATAAAACTACTGAAAGTGCATGCAATAACCTTTATATTATATACCACCACATTCACATTGGCAAATAAATCAAAAAACGCGTGTCGGGGGGGGGGATATTGTCGGACTTTGTATTTCTTGGGCATTAACTATAACAATTTGTGTTGAAAACTTTTATTTTCTATGTCAATTGGTTACTCAATTTTTTTCTTTTTTTTTCCTTTTTTTCCTTTTTTCTTTTTTTTTATAAAATTAAAGTAACAAATGTATAAATAAAATAAAACTTTTCAAAATAAAATACATAATAAACGTTAGTTGCACATGTTATAACATTTTAAGCACTCAAATTAAATTATTCAAATAATCACATTTATGCAAGTACGTATTCTAAACACTAAACCTAACACGTAACACTAAACCTGTTATATGTGTATTAAACACTTTTTGCTAGGTGAAATAAGAATTTCAAAGTACGTATAGACTTACCACTGATTAGAAACGGAATTCCAAATAAAAATCACTTTGCAAAATAAAAATCACCGAAAAAACAGAACTTGCAAGTTAATTTTTTTTTCTTTCTGAGGTCCCCATTTATCTTTATAGATACGTAATATCATTTTGAGATGTCAGTGTTAAAAATAACATTCTCTTAACTCTCCTTATTTTAATATTATTGATGTTGATATCTTAACTTTTCGGGGGGGGGGGGGGGGCTACGCCCGTGCTTTATACGACTTAGTCCTAGAGGCCCCGAACAGTTGGGACATTAAATAATTTCTTATTTAACATTTATTTCAATTTCATAGAAAATAAAATATTAGTTTTAATTTCTTCGGCTAATACATAAATAAATCAACTATAAATACTCGAAAATCAACCCACAACTGTGAAGTCGGTACTTTCCTTATGAGAAATCTAATCGTTATAATAAAATAATAGTATTTTTGTTATTTGTTTTTGGGGTGTTATGCCGTGTTGCGCTACCTCCTTCTTTAGCCAACGTTTCGGAGATCGTTGCAGTGTCCATCATCAGGGCAGATCCGGCAGATCCGGTAGATGTGTTGGATAAGGTTGGCTAAAGAAGGAGGTAGCGCAACACGGCGTAACACCCCAAAAACAAATAACGAAAATGCTTTTGGCCGTGATAATCTTAAAACTTATCAAAAATAATAGTAGTTGGTGAAAGTGTTAAATAATTTCCTTAGATCGCGGGGAAATAAAAAGCTCGCCATAAGCGCGGCGAGTGATGCAATGACGAATAATGCAATGTCGACGGAATGGTTATTAAATGCATTCATTACCAAAGAGTGACTGTATCCAAAGATTTATTTATTAAATGACCGGTAAATATCCCACGATCAGTGGCGCACGCGAAGTTTTGAGGTTTATAAATCTACCTATACCTATCCATTAACCTCTAGGAGCCGATCCACTGAATCTTAAACAACAATAAGTCATTTTTTAGCCAAGAGGGACATTACCAGCATTATATTTTGGTGGCATCTGTGGGATCCGCTGAAAAACAAATTCGGATCTGGCCAAAAACGGGCGCGGTCCGTTTGATAGATTCTTCATACTCAACAAAGGATTGCAATCTTTAGAGAACAGGCATCAGGTAGGAATGCTGTTCTTGTTTTACCGTTATTTCCATAAAAGTTGTTCCGAGAAAAAAAAAATTACATTAGCTCCACACAGGCGGCCCTAAGGAAAATAATTATATTCAGGGCCTATTTCTTCTTTAGGGATGCTATGTGGAAGTTCTTTTTAGGGGAAGGAAGAAGAGGATATTCCGGGATGGAAAAAGGTATGAGGGGTGGGTAGGAATCTGAGGGTCAGTGTGTCCAGGAGTGATGGACGAATGAATCCATCCTTTCCACTGCGATGCAAGGCAATGTTCCGAGAGAGTCCTGCTGGAGAGGTCAAAAGAACTCCCGCAACCATACACATCCGCCGCCAAGATCCGGACAAAACTGACCCCATGAACTAGCGTCATTGATTTTGATTCCTTCGGCACCGGTGCATAGTCGGGAAACGCACCCAACATTTGTATACAGTTGACATTTGTCACTTGAAAACGGTTCGTTTCTACGACTCAGCTGTGGAACGATTTTTCGGCCTCTATGTTTCCTCCCTCCTACAACAAAAGCCTCTTTACCGGGTCCAGGATCCAGGTTTACTTCTTACTTTCCTTAAAAAGATCCTCCACAAAGCATCCCTAAAAATGAAATAGGCCCTGAGGGAAATTATTTTTTTTAGGAGTGAAGTGTGGAGTTAATCCACAATTATGATATATCCCTTATGCTTTTAAAAAAATATGGAAGGTTTAATTACATATTTATAAAGAAGGAAATCTGTGTGTAAAACCGTGCCAAAGTTTTGGCGGCATGTAATTTTTACAGCTGTTTTGGTGGGATTTTCTAATTCTTACTAAATTTATTTTCTACTAGCAACGTTATTTCTCAAAAAATCTAGGACAAGACCCTATTTGAAAAAAAACTACAAATTATTTCTTTGGTACACTGTAATGAGAGCATTAAAAAACGGTTAAAAAAATACCCACCTTAAAAAGAGAAAACTCAAACGGTTTCAGTTTTCAAATACCTTGATTAGCGCTCTTTATTTTATTTTAACGGTTAAAAAATACCCAGGTTAAAAAGAGAACACTCAAACGGTTTCAGTTTTCAAATACCTTGATTAGCGCTCTTTATTTTATTTTAACGGTTAAAAAATACCCAGGTTAAAAAGAAAAAACTCAAACGGTTTCAGTTTTCAAATACCTTGATTAGCGCTCTTTATTTTATTTTAACGGTTAAAAAATACACAGGTTAAAAAGAGAAAACTCAAACGGTTTCAGTTTTCAGTTACTTACCTTGATTAGCGCTTTTTATTTCATTGCTATGATGGCCGCTCCGTCGGCGGACTACTAACTAATGGGAATAGTTTGAATACGGAAATAATTCAAAGTTATTAGATTTTTTGAAGGTGTGCAGTAGTATTGGTTAACAATTTCGACGACGCCAGGAAACACAGTCCCACCAAGTAAAAACTGCGGATAGCATATCTCTTATATTTCAATATCTTTGGTTTTTCTTGTACTAAATACCTTCATACCAGGCGGATATACTTGGTCGAAGTCAGCATGCATGTATGGATTAATCTTTAAATTAAAAGAACAATAAAAAATAAAATATTGGTATTGTAAAAAGTTTCAATTAGAAATGCCACGAATAGTGATTTTACCGAAAACTGAATATTCGGCGACCGAATATTCGGTGACACTTAGTAGGTACATTTCGCAAACCGTTTTCGTGTAAAAATGAATTAAATTTTGAAAATGAAATTGATTTTTACATGAAAACTGTTAGCATAGATCGGACAGCAGACCCTTACAAGTGGTGGTCAGCAAACACAAAACAGTATCAATCTCAATCTCAATCACTGAGTACCTATTCACTGCTATACTCAGTGTATATACACTGAGTACCTATAGCAGTGTATACTCACTTTATATAGTGAGCGGCTATTTTCGGAAGTAGGTATTTATGAGGAAAAGCGCAACCGTTAGCTATCAACAAATGCTGAATAAGATGTTTTCATTCATCATAACTTGCCACTGACAAATTTTAAGTATGAAATATGCTGATTTTATGTTAAAATAAAATAAAAATTGTGAGTCATATTTTTTTTTATGCGTTTTTTTCATGATTGGGTATTCGGCCGATTGGTTCGCAATATTCGCTTTCCCAAAATATAAATTGACGGCCCGCCACTGTCTGACAGTGGCTAATTTCAATCGGTGTGGTCACCACTCACGACTAAAGACCACCGTTTTGTCTCGATTTATGTTCACATAAACTGTTTGTGTCATAAGTTTAATTCAAAAACGGCTACCTGATGCCAGGGGGAATGTCAAATTAAAAATATATCAAATAATAATTCATCTGTGGTCATCTAGGACATTCTGGGCCCATAATAAATACTGCACCAGTTAATTGCAATGTTTTTTTTTTTAAATGTGAGTACCGCATTTAAAGTCCTAACTGCTCCCAATCGTCTGGAGCCAGTCAGACTGTGGCATCCCCCAGTTGGGGTATGTTACGAGGCTGAAGGTAGTGGGGAGGGGAATGAGATGGTGAAGAGGAAGGTGGAAATATATGGTTATTCAGGAATGGTGGTCTTTCACCATGACAGAGCCATACTGAAAATATCAGCCACTCTGGAACGTGTTGCAAACATATTTCATATTATGTAACGTTAATAAATTGTGAAATAATATAAATTAATCAAATAAAATTTACGCCGATATTTGAACCAGCGACATTCAGATACGTAGCTATGGATCGTAACTACTCAACTAATTCAATTTGGGAGGCTTGTATGGATAACGCCTCCCCGGAACCATTTATTGAGTCACCAACACGCCTGCCATAGGTAGTTCCAAGTCGTTCAATACGTTTGGTGTCTTAGTAGAGATGCTAGCCCTTGTCATGGAGTGAGGTTTGTCCAGATCTTAGCGGCGGATGCGTTTGCCCGCCTACTGCGTAGCGTATTGGATCGGGAGAGACTGGTTGAGGGAGATCTTTTGGCCCCTCCAAACGGACTTTCTCGACCTTGAACTGCAGTGGGAGAGATGGATTCATACGACTGTCCTTCCTGGACATGTTTATCCCAGATTCCACTACCCACCCCTCATACCTTTTTCCTTTCTAGAACTTAAACTCCTTCCTTTCAAAACAAAAACACGGTGGCCATCAAACACAAAATTCGTAGTTACATTCATAGTTACAAGGAATTTCGGTGAAATCATGGGTTTTATCGAGGATTTTCCTGATGAAGGTTTATAGGTTAATAAAGCACGTGCCATACATAACCTTGTGCTTTGATTTTGATGGGGAAATCCCCGAAGACGGAACTTTTGAAACTGAAGAAAGTTTATTTCATAAATGGATTTTGAAGAAAGGCGATGTGATGACAGCGAGCAGATGATGAAATATTGTGTCAAGGTCATTTTACAGCCATGGTATCTTTAAAATTGAAAATGACTTGACTTTTTCAATTTGAAAATTAAGCGTGTTAATTTATTATTTGCTAAAGATAATGGAGTGTCAAGTCAAAGTGACTTATAAATTGCATCATTTCCTTTGTTCCTCATTTTCATCTCCCCCTCCATTCTCTTCTGCATTAAAACTAGACACAAATAGATTTACATAATTTCTGCAATTTTTGTTTAGATTGAAAGTGACACTTCTTATCATTTTTACATATGTTCTTTTGATTTTATTATATGCTTTTGTTGTTACATTGTATTACGTATTTTCTTTTCACATTGTATTATATTTTCTTCATTGTACTCAACTTATAAACTATAATGTCAAACCCCACCATGGCGTGTAATAAATAAATAAAACATTGAAAGACGGCTGGGCGGCTGTTTTCACACAAAACTGAACTAGGAAACATGGAAACTAAGGCCAAAATACCTAACCAAATCTAATAATATTTATTTTTGTTTTTAATTTTAAACTTTATTAATCATTTGTGAGTTAATGGTACTTATTAAAAATATATTTTTGCTCTAATTATATTTTTTAAAAACAATGAAAAATGTAATTTTTTAATTTTTATTATTTAAATAAGCAGTTTGTTGGGCGTACATTTAAATTACAAAATACCGATTTATGTTGGAATATTTATTTTGGAGCAATTTTTTGTTTTTTTTTTTGTTATATATTGTTCATTATATTAACACAATTTTATTTTTTTTTTTAAATTATACTTGTCTCACAAAAAATGTCAAAGTTGCCTGTAAAATCATGCAAATTTGAATAATTTAATGGCCTGTATTTTATTATTTATAACAGAAATAAATAAAGTAACATTTGCTATATCTTTTGAGTAAAAAAATATTTATTTAATTTGGTTGGGTTTTTTTGCCTCAAATACAAATTTAAGTTTTGTATGAGAAAGGTGCATAACTCTACTGAAGGTACATTCCTCATTTGAAGACACCACATGGTAGAACGGAAGTTCTTGCACAGCACAGCATAACGAAATGATTGGAGTTATTTAATAAAATTTATAAAACAGTAAACACATTTAATTACTCTAATATATTTT
Source organism: Limnephilus rhombicus (assembly GCA_929108145.2). Lineage (NCBI taxonomy): Eukaryota > Metazoa > Arthropoda > Insecta > Trichoptera > Limnephilidae > Limnephilus > Limnephilus rhombicus. The sequence continues at coordinate 35,834,895 of OV815278.1, forward strand.
TTCTTTGTTTTACAGGTTTTTAGAGAAAAATGTGTCCTTACTGGGGTACCTCGTTCTAACGACACATTGTACAAGTTTTCTTGTTTGAATTATAAGTATAAACCTATGTTAAAATATTACAGAGGAAAATCATAAAGTTAAATCTAAAATAAAGTTGATACAATAGAAGCATTAAGAGGGTATTTATTAGCAGAGAAAACCAGAAATATGTCATTTTTAAATCAGATTTTAGACTATTGACTCTTTTCCACAAAAAATTATAAATGGATTTCGAAAGATTGTTCTTTTATATAGCATTCGCATGTTTTGAATTTTGAGAAAAAATGTTTATTTTTAGTATAATAAAGTTATACCATAGGTCGTTGCAGATTTGTTAAATTTTCAAAAAAAGATTTTGTATTATACCACACACATTTCAAATCGTGTAATCGTGCAGTAAAATAAATCAATACATTATCTGGGTATCGCATGTTTTAGAATTTTAATTTTAGTTTAAATAAAATCATTAAAAAGTATATACGTACATGTGTTTCTTCACGAAAATTAGTCCGTTTGTGTATTTATTTGCGCACTTACAAACTAATATATTTCAGATTTTATTTACATTCTTATTTAACTTTGTCATTATTGAAAAATGATAAATACTTAGAATCAAAAAATAATTTCAAAAATCACATTATTTTAATAGTTTTATCATCACGCCTTTCAGCATTTTTGGATGTAGGTATAAATTAAAGCAAATTTGGAGTGAAATAAAATCAATATTGAGTTATAATTTTAAAAAGCTGGTACGGAGAATAATTAATCTTTCTCATTGTAACCGCCCTGCACGATCGTAAGAACAACTTTCAACGAAAGGTGGATTTTCGTCTGTTGGCTGGTTAAACGCTCTTAACTCTCCTGCAGCCAACAGGGGCTGAAGGTAGACCCCAAAATTACTATCCTTCTTATATCTACTTAAATGCATGAAATATATTTTTAGTATTTTAGGTACTCCTTCGCAAAGGATTAATACATAATGTGCCGTTTAAAAAAAAGTGAACAAATCGTTGATCACAGGAATAAATATTTTGTCAAATATGTATAAGTAACATTCTGCCAAATAAAATGAACAAATAATAAAAAATAAAAATAAATGATCTCCATGGTTTAAACGCCCTTAAAAAAATTGTATGGGGTCATCGGCCGACCCACTTGGTTACGGACGTTGCGTTTGGCATCTTGGCCTGTCGAGAGTTAATCTTTGTTAGGTTGCAAAATTGTATTTATATTCTTCCTTCCCATGTCCATAATCCATATCTTTATGCTTCTTTTGAAGTCGGTTATTTTTTAAAGGTTTTTATTGCAAGAGGGAGTACCTAAATTAAATATTTTTTAGAGAAGTATTACATATTTCTTTGTCCAAAAGTCGTTTTAGTTGTCTTGAATCTTTAATTTTTATATCTATCTTCCCAAATGTTAAAACAATAAATCTTTTACTAAAGGGATGATTAAACTGACATACGGTGATAAAAAAATAAACATTTATAAAATACACCCAATTGGGGATTCCCTAGTCCCATTTACTGCGGCGAACAGTTACTCTAGTAGACTCTTTTGCGGTGCTCACACAAAAAAGAAGTTAATTATTTCTTGTATGAAGAAACCTTTTTTTTGTTCTGTAAAAACTGCGAGAATCTGAAAATTTAAAATGTCAAGGCGAACTTCTGCCTTGGAGATGCATAATCCAGATCAGAGATCACTTATTATTCAACGATATATTTATTATATGTGTTATGCCTTTATATTCAGCCTACATATGCGTAGAAGTTGGCGTATAAATTATAGAATTAAATACCAACATTAATTTGACACGTTGACATTGGTATCCTTTTCAATAAATTCATTAATGTGGGAAGTAGATTTATGAACTCAACAAGAACAGTCATCAACGTAGTGTCTAATAATTACTATTGTCAATCTAAATACCATAGCTACAAGGGCGATATCAGCTGCAAATATGCTACTTCATAATATTATTAATATTATTGTTGGTTCCAGTTCCGAATGAGGCCTAGGTGTGTCCGGGCACGATTCCAGGGTCGCACGGAGAGAGAGGCGAAAAATGCCATCTTAGAATATAAAACAATTTGCTAATAAAATTATTATGTTCCTGAAAGTATCTCTGGGTGACACAGCTGTCACTAGATTTCAAGATCTGCCAAAGATGTGTGTACGTGTGATACGTCACGCTGGTCAATGCCTCCAAAGTTTCAATATTTTTAGATCAAATTTTACGGCTCTCCTATTAAATTACTATTTATCCGATTAAAGAAAATAGTTACGATAAATGGATTATTATGAAGTTAGGCAGGAGTAACATCGAAGACATATTTTTTTTACATTAGCTCCACACAGGCGGCCTTGAGAAAAAAATCGTTCAGGCCTATTTCATCTATCAGGGGATGCTGTGTGAGGCAGGAGGGAAGTTCTGGAAGAAAAAGGTACGAGTGGTGGATAGGTATTTGGGAGTCAATGTGTCCTGGAGTGACGGACGTATGAATTCATCTCTCCTACTACGGTGCAAGGCGATGAGTGGAGAGAGTCCGGCTGGAGAGGTCTAGGTTAGGTCTCTACCGATCCGACCCGCCACGCAGTTGACGAGCGAACGCATTCGACGCCAAGGCCTTCCCTTATAAACCCGGACCCCCCTGCTAAGTTACTTAGCGAACCACTTGGGGTGACCTATGGCAGGGGTGTTGGTCAAGGGCGGATTAAGGGGGGGGGGGGGGGGGGCACGGGGGCACGTGCCCCCCCCCCAGACGGTATTTTTGTGCACTGTGAAGATTCCATCACAGTACTTAGAAGCAAAAACTGTTTATTAAACATTTAATTTTTCTATTTTATTTATATATTTATTGAAAAATAAGAAATACAAAAAAACATAAGCTGCATATCTCACTAGGGCATTCCTGTATCGAGATATGCAGTTTTACAATGTAATTTAAAAAAAAAACATACATATTAACTTATTAAAAATATAATTATAAACCTACAAAAGAAGCACTGAGTACAATTATTCAGACATGGATTCTATTGTTTTGACACTTTCATAAACCTTCCTAAACATACTTGAACTTGTAGAAATAAACTTGAAATATGATACTTCAAGTTTATTTCTAACAGTAATTGTTAATTTTTTTGCCTGTCCGCCCCTTGTGCCCCCCCCCCCCAGAAAAAAATCCTGGATCCGCCCTTGGTGTTGGTTATCCAACAAATGGTTCCCGAGGCGGCAGTACCCATCCCCGTCTCCCAAATCAAGCCGAATGGAAATTATTGCTCCTCTCTCCTGTTTACCAAAATTCGCATAATCTTTTATGAATTTATTTTAATTTCTCTTTATTACGTATGTCTTCGGAAGTATTTTTCTTGCCATGCAAATGATGCTTTTACATTAGGTATCCCATGGATACACATTGTACGGCCTTAGAATGGAGTACCCCAAAGAGTACACATTTTCCTTAAATTGTAATAAAAATGTAATAATTTATCCTATAATGATAAAGAATAAATGAGTAATGAAGGCCGCCGAATCAGAGAGACAGGTAGACAGACAAGAGACCACCCCATAGTTTGGCCGCCTTATGCACCATACGCATAATATCGCATAAGCCTGCGACGCTCCTGAATCAACCAACCAAAACACAAGCACTAAGTAAATCTCTCTACCGAAATAGCTTCAGGACATTGTGATCTCCTGCGCAAGCTGCTCGCCTGGTATCCGCTAAGTCATAAGTTGCATATCCTTGGATATTTCGTGCGATATGCGAGGAGGCATCTTCGTATAATCGCATATCCTCTCCGTGCAAAATGCAGCATCCCACTAGCGTCAGACAACGAGGAAAGTCATCGACATTCCACATCTGCCCAAGGCTTCCTGTAAAATGGCAAGGCACTCTGGTAGACAAAGAAGAGCACACGACTTGGATACTGGATACCCCGTAATATCGTGTCACTTGAGTTAGTACGGAGTTTGATGTGAGATAATGAAGGCGATTGACCCACGATGGGTTTTTGAAAGGTTCCTATTCTATCATATGCAGACTTTTTCACAAGAGCGGAAAATTTTAGGCACCGAGCTTTTGTTGCGAAATTATTGAAACTTTGAAACACAAACCACGCTGTGAATGATTGCGATTGTTTTCAGGAAGTTTATTTTGCGTGAGCGTAGGCAAACACACAGGTGTTAGTGCCTTGTTTGTTTACTAGAGTTGAATGTTTATTCCATTATTGTTTTTCATTTTTTTTATGGTAGCAAAACTGTTTTTTTTATAAATATTGCAAAAGCTTAATATTCTGTTTTCCAGTAACTTCGAAACTATCTACTTTAAAACATAGCATTTGTTATTATAATGACTTAGATCAGAAACCAACTATGGTGCCCACTGCCCACGCGCATGTTTCCCACTTACGAGAATGACCTGTGAAATAGATTCTTAAAATATTGAGGCGTTTTTGTTAACGTTTTCAAATTTAAAACAGTTGTAATTCTTATTACGACCGTTCAATATTGACCATTCTTCTTCTAAAACAATATAGGTATTATATATTAAACGTCCAGTTGATTGGTCAGAAAACTCCAAGTAATGAATTGTGAGGTAATGAGGAAAATGAATGCTCGCGTTTGTCTGTTTTACACGTTAAACATGCTATAAAATAACACCGGGAGGCTTAACGGTCCGGTACATGACATTTTATAGTATCCTACTAGTGACCCAGACAACATCAACAATTTGTTTCATTCACTATAAGTTTTTCTGCATTATAATTGAGCTGGTGATGTTTTTGAGTATTGTAACAAATAGAGGCTACACTTTTACATATAACTACATACTACAACTTACATATAACTACATATACAACTCAAATTTCGTTTTTTTCAGAAATGAAATTAGTCAACTGATGTCCGACTAATTAATACCATAGATGAGTACCTACCTACTTTTCGTCATTTTTATTTTTTTTTGTATCATCAGTCAAACTCTTCAAATCTATGCATTATAAAACAATGGATTGTTAGTTTTTGTTTTATTTTCAATGTACATGTACATTTGTTACTTTAAATTTAAAATTTTCTGCTCCCGGTTTCGACACATCCGTGACATTCACTAGCAAACTTAAAACTAACTTAAAAATTCTATACAAGTACAAAAATGATTATATTTAATTAGGTGGGGGTAGTGGGAGGGGTAATTATGGGAAGGGGAAGAACGGTGGGAGGAGTCATCTATACATGGGAACATTATGATCATTAATAAGGGTGATTTGCAGGGTGCTATTATTTTAGTAACTAAATTTTTTTTAATTTTTTTTTTTATTTATTTCTAAGATTTCTAAAGCCCAAATTAAAGTAGGAATTTTTATTGGAATGTTTAAACCTGGTTTTTTCTTTGTTGAATCTTTGGCCCGTCTCTATTAAAGCGATCCAATAGTCCAGGAAAAAATCGAAATTGTAATTCACGCCCCTAAGGGAGGAGTTTGAAAATACTTGAAAAAAAGCTTTTAGAAATTTTGGAAAAGGTATTTGAGAAAAAAAATTCACAGGTTGATTTCGTAAAAACCTGTAAAAAACGTAAACTCCTTTTTCAAGCATTGTTTATTGTAATAAAACGGAAATTTAAAATTGATTTCACGAAATCAAGCGACGCGGAGCCGCACATAAATAGGTGTGGCGTGGTCATTAGTTCTACGGTGGACGGCGTAGGGTTCACTTTGAAAAACTAAATTATTGGCCGTATTGTAAAATAACAACGCGAAAATGCATATTTTATTTTAATTTGGGAAGTATCGCGAATTTTTTGCGATTATTATAAAAGAAAGTGAATTTGCCACATTATACAATAAAACCATATCCGAAAAGGGGTTTAAAAATAGGAGAGTTTCGACTTGAAAGTGTTTTTTATAGTTCTTATACTTTATTTTTTTATAGGCTTATTAAAAGACTTATATTTTTAAGGGCCAAGGTATGTTATACACGCAGGATTTAATTGAAGCTATAATACTTCTAAGCGATCAAATTTTCAAAACAAAAACATACGATTTTGTATGATTGCATTATTTAGTATGGCTTCATCTTAAGTGGTTAGCAAACTCGGAATAGTTATTATTTCGTAGACAAAGTTCATGTTCCCTGATTCTAGTTTTAAAATCCGCAGCCCTTTTACCCAAAATGGAAATAGTTTTGATCATCATGAAATCACGTTTAAGGAATACTTAATAATATAACGCGTGAGTATTACAAAAAGAATAAAAAAGAAATGTGAACGAGTAGAGATGGTACATTTCGTAATGAATGAACAGCCCGCAGCCACTGATTCCAGTACCAGCGGTAATCCGCCTATCGATTGCATTTTATGAATATCCCCGCTGATTACACGGTGTGCAGTAGTTAACATAAACAAGCTCCACACAATACCAATATTTTGACAGTCACGACTAAGTTATTGTCTACGGACGCAATTACTACAATTCGATGCGATTTAAACTATGTTATCTGGATCTTATACGATGTCTGTCCGTGCGTAGGTTAATCGGGAATTAATTTCATTTCATTTCGTGCCCGTCATTTCTTTCCATAAAGAAAGTACGTATTAAATCTTTCAGAAAATATTATTAAAGCTGCTAGATTCACGTGAGTTTGGGTTGCACTCCCTGTGTACCTACTCTACTGTGTAGGGCCGTCCAATTTATCTGCTTTTATTTGGTGGGTAGTTACCTAGATTCAGATCCGGATTAGTCACATTTTCCGAACTACCGAACCAGTTTGATGACAGACCACAGAACCCAAATCCATCGCAATAGTATGTACAATTATCAATGTTTATTCCATAATGCCGTAGCTCATGGTGGTAATAACGTGGTGAGCTGAATACGGAAGTGGACCTAGATGAAAAACACTCCTTCGCAAAAATTTTAAACCTTTCGAGAGTTTTAATGGGACATAAACGTAAAAAATACTTTCCAGATGTTCTGCTTTATAGAAAAATTTTCTTTGGACATATTAATTATAATAGCAATCTAAACCTAGCAACGGTTTCAATTTCAGAAGGGGGCATGGGTACCATCGACCCGGGAGCCATTTACACATTTACACACGTTACAGATTTGTTATTCTATTTTTCTGTGTCTTTTTCTCTTTCATATTTTCGTTTAGATTATAAGTGTTATCTTCTTCTGCAATGCGATAAAATAAATTTATTTGATACGCTGAACCATCATCAGGGGTGTATAATAACATTTGTTTTTATTCACTTCTGATGAAGGTTTAGATTGATCAGATAATTGGTTAATACATTAAATTAAAGATATGTAATAATAAAGTGGTGTTCAAATAAAGTAAGTTCAAATCGTAATTTCTGTAATGTATACCCATAAAGATGCTTCATTTGAAAAAAATTTCGATACCAGAAATTTGAAATTTTGTGAAGGACAATAAATCCAAAGATGAATTAAACACGTCATTTTTTCCCCGCGGGCGGCCGGAGACCAAAGTTGATAATGAAGAATTGAAGGCTATTGTGGAAGCGGATCCATCGCAAACCACGTCTGAGTTAGCTGCAGGCTGCGGTGTTAGTGCTAAAACTGTTTTAATCCACTTGAAGCAAATTGGGAAGGTGAAAAAGCTTGCAAGGTGGGTACCTCACGAATTGAGTGAAGCAAATCAACAAATGCGCGTTTACTGCTGCGTTGCATTACTCAACCGGCACAATAATGAAGGGATTTTAAATCGAATCATTACATCTAAGACATCCACCGTACTCTCCGGACCTTGCCCCAACAGATTACCATTTTTTTAGAAATTTGGATAACTTCTTGCAAGGGAAAAAATTCAACTCTGATGGGGCAGTCCAAACCGCCTTCAAAGATTTTATTGATTCCCGTCCGAATGTTTTTTTTAGTAAAAGGATCGATGAACTACCTATGAGTTGGCAAAAGTGAATAGATAGCAATGGTACATACTTTGATTAAATAAATATATTATTTAAAAAAAAATCGACTTTATTTTCCTCTCATACAAAACGCCAATTTCATATGTAACGACCTAATATATTTTACGTACAACGATAAAGTAAAAGATTTTATTTTTCTAGACGATGAATGAATGAACGTAACTTCGGGAGGGAAACATTTAGAAACATCTTAAATATTTGTAACACGTTCTTCAGAATTACCCGCCCCCCAAATTAAAAGCTAAGCGTAATAGTTCTTGGTATCCGGTACTCACCGGCTACACCAAAACTATAAGCTGAAAACTACATAAATTTCACTAATTATTGTACCGAATTACCGAGGACTTGCAACACGTTTTTACTTCTACATACACAAACACACACTTCGCCAATATCTACACCGTAGTCCAGTGGGTAAGACTCTTGACTCATGATCCGGAGGTCGCGGGTTCGAACCCGGCATGCGCAAATAAATTTTATTTGAATTATTTGTGTTATTTCACAATTAAGTCATTTAAAATAATATATAGTATATTTGCGGCATGTTCCAGAGTGGAAGATACTACTAGTATCGCCCTGGTGTAAGACCACCATTCAGAATTGAAACGTTGCTTGAAAATGGCTTTAGCCGTGTTTGGTGACCAGATCTGAATAGCCAGGTACCTCCCAACCTTCCTCTTCCCCACCTCCTTCCCCTCACCGCTACCTTCAGCCTCACAACGTACCCCAATTGGGGATGCCATAGTCTCACAAACGGGAGCAGTTGAGATTCTTGTGCGGTATTTACTGTAAAAAAAAAAAAAAAAAAACTACTCGGCTAAAGAAGGAGAAAGCGCAGCACGGCATAATAACCCAATTTTTTTTATATATTCTGAAAGATCTATTCAATGTTATTTTATAATAAATTTTCGTAATTATAGGTCTACAAAAACAGGAGGCATTATTTTTTGAAAAGATAAATGAACAACTTTCTTTTCGCTCTCCTGAACAATTAACAATTTATTAATATTATGATTTTTTCTTAAAGTGTTCTCAATAAAAGATGTCCATAAAATAAAAATAATTGCAGAAAATACAACACTGATAAAGAGGTCTTCTTCTTCTCTGTCAATCGTATTCCTTATTATTGAGGGTCGTTATCACTACTTAATTGGATAAGAAATCTTAAGTAATTTCGCTGGGCTCAAAATCCCTTAATCCGGTTACCAAAATTAGGTACTTCTCGCATGTAAAATGTACAAACCTTCAGAGAAATGTGCCGCCATTGCATCTCTTAATTGTAGTTACATGACTTGCAGTATGCGCTGGTGCATTTGTCATCAATTGTATTTCAGTAGGTACCCTAAATGTAGGATGATAGGAACAAATTGTGGGATGAAATGAACAAATTGTGGGATAAAAAGAACAAACTGATGAACTGCCTCAACAAGGGAACGTAGATGAAAGGTGAATAGATTGTGTCTAAAGCCTCGATGACACACGGCGAGTTACAAGCTACTATCTAAAAGCGGGTAAATCGGCGAGTAAGATTGTCATGATGACACACAAAACTGTCCACTCGCCCAGAAGCGTAGGAAACTGAGGCCGCTGCTAGCGCCAGTAACAAGAATAACGACGACTGCGTGAACTAATTCTTTAATGTTTGACAATCGAAATCAGCTGTTTATCGGAAGCCATGTTGGAAAAATAAATAAACCAATCACGAGCAAGCGGAGCAAGCGTGTAGGCGAGTAAAGTTGACGACCTTTCAACTTTTTTTCGTAAATTGTCAACAATCTGCTAGTTGCTGCTAGTTAGCAAGTGACACGATGACACTGGGCGAGTTTACTAACAGATAGTGAATTTCCCAGATAGTAGCTTGTAAACTAGCCCTGTGTCATCGATCGACGCTTAAATAAATAGGCCCAGTATAGCCCGGGCAACGAAGACCAAAAAATTTCAAATAGGGGAAATAATTCATGTAGAAGCCAATTTTGGCACAGTTGTAGGGGAAGGTGTCCTTAACAAAATACTAAAAGTACTGGGGGGTGGGGGTGGAGCTAAGGGGGAGAGGGGGGGGGGGTTAAAGGTCCCTTTTTTCAGTTTTTCGTTAATAACTCGAAAACTACTATTTTTAGCGAAAAAGTGTTTAGGTATTAAATTATCTACATAAAATTCTATACAAAAAAAGTTCAATAAACTTTTTTGTTAGGATCAATGCTTAAGGAGATAGGGAGCGGAGCAGAAGCGAAGGAGGCTCACAAAAACTTTTGTTGACATCAACTTTCACGGAAAACCGACCATCACCATTCAACAAGAGCATTTTAAGCCGAAGCTGACCATCACCATTCAACAAGAGCAAAGAAATGAAACAAGGTTGATTCACTTGCTCAGCGAGAAAATGACAGCAGCCGGGATTAAAACAACTGTTGCTACAGGGGATGCTGATAGCACTATTGTGAGGTGTGGGTTGGATGAAGCTGCTCTAAATTCAAATGTAGCAATAGTTGGAGAGGATGTGGACTTGTTAGTTCTCCTCATTGGATTGGCACCACCATCAATCAATATATATTTCATGAAGCCGGGCCGTGAGAATGTGGAGACCAAATTGTTTTTGGTTGCGACAACTTCAACAGCTTCCAATTGCCAAAACGATTCTCCTTCTCCATGGCTTCTCCGGATGCGACACCACCTCGGCGATATATGGAAAGAGTAAAGTGGGAATCGCTAAGCTCTTCACAGAAAATCCTGGCCCCAACCAAGACATTTCACTAATATTCTCTGATCCCTCAGCATCACCTGAGAATATTGAACAGGCTGGCGAGAAACTTTTTTTGGCTGTATACAAAGCGCCTGCTCATCAAGACAACCTGAACAAACATCGGTACTCGGCATTTTTGAAAGCGTTAATGAATCCCAAATCAGACATGGCCACTCTTCCTCCCACCAGAGGAGCTTCAAAGCAACACTCGCTCAGAGTATATCTACATAAAGTTACATAAAGTTTTAAATACTGCATTCTTATTACAAATATTAATTTGTGATGAATGCTTACCTTGGTCTCATTACTTTTTTACAGATACAGCAGTGGCTAGGCAACCCCCTACCACCCATCCAATGGGGTTGGGTCAAGGGAGAAGATGGGATCCTTAACCCAGTTAACACGAACGACCCTGTGGCACCCATCTCCATTTTGAACACGATCTTTTGCCGATGCACGACTGGGTGTGGGATGCGCTGCAGTTGCCGCAAATCAGGGATTGCCTGCTCCGGTGCCTGCGGCTGCCTCGGCTCATGTATGAACGGAGCCCCCGTCGAAGACAGCATTGATGACGATGAAAGTTTAGATTTCGACGAAATTTAATGTTCAAGGTACATCATTAAGCACTAATTATTTGATTTTTTAACAATAAGCATTTCATTTTTACCGACAAACATTTAATTTTTAAAAATTAAAACAGTTTTTTTTTTTAATTTTACATTTTCACCCCTCCCTATCTCCTTAGGCATTGATCCCAACAAAAAGTTTATTGTACCTTTTTTGTATAGAATTTTATGTAGATAATTTAGTACCTACACATTTTTTCGCTAGAAGTAGTAGTTTTCGAGTTATTAACGAAAAACTGAAAAAAGGAACCTTTAACCCCCCCCCCCCCTCCCCCTTAGATCCACCCCAACCCCCCAGTACTTTTAGTATTTTGTTAAGGACACCTTCCCCTACAACTGTGTCAAAATTGGCTCCGGCTGGCCGCTCAAGCCTTGATAAGCGGCAGAATAGTTCATTTTTAGACACTGAGGCGCTAGCAGTCACATGTCACACTAGAAGTTTTTATAAATCACTGCGTACGTACCCCACACCGAAACTTACGTAATTTGCCTAATTTTATCAGTATGGACTACCATAGTCATCGAGTAATGAGGAATATCGATGTTATTAATTGATAATCAATCTAAAAGAGTCTGAGAAGGGATTTTTTAAATTTCTTTAAAAATTTCTTAGTTTTTAGCGGTTAATTAGTTATAATTTCGCGAAGAGTGCAGTGACCCCATCAGCAAAACAAATAATATTTAAAATTCGGAAGTAGGCCGTTTGGCTCGATCGAACATGTTGACTTACTCTAGCTCCACACTACTCGCGAAGTTGAACGAGGTTAGCCGAACACGATAGTGCGGAGAGGCACTTCGTATTGGTAAGCCCACACTGCGGCCAACGTTCCAACTTCAAACGTTTGGACGATCGTGTGGAGGGGTGTTCGTGCGTTGGAAGTTCGAGTTGGAAGGTTGGAGTTCGCGTTGGCCCGGCAACTCACACGAACCACCCTGCCGCAGCTGTCCACACCGTGCCGCGTACTATTAAAATGACTATATTATTACGGTGAGTGGTAAAACAATTGTTTGAAAACATGTCGTGTATATAATTATATGATTATACGTACGTAATAATTGTAGGCAACTGAAAAAGATACAGCGTAGCTACAGCTGTTTCATGTCCGCCATTTTGGAGTACGGAATTCGGGGTTGGAGGGTTGGCCGCAGCGACCACACGATGGGCCAACCTTCCAACTCCGAACTTAGTTACTTAAGGTTGGCTTCAGTCTGGACGTAGCATATTACTTCGCCCAACCTTGGCTCGCCTCGGGCGACCTCCATTTTTTGTCGGTTTTTGTGCCCGAGTCAAAGGACTCGAAGTTGCACGAAGTGCCTCTCTACACTACTCGGTTAACTTCAGTTCGCTTCAATACGTCGTCGTGAATACACGTGCGCGCTAGTAATTATTTTTTATTAGTATTGTTACAAGGCACGATTGTGAGTGGAATACAGTGGTCGCAGGAGCAAATTCTGTTGCTCTTGCGACCGGGGCATGTTAGAAATACCCGTAGACGAATTAAAGAAAAAGAAGGATTCGGTTTTTGCTACGTACAGGAGCTACCGTAGAAAAAAAGATGCGTCAATAAATAATAATAATAATAGTTTATTGTCTTCATTTCTTAGCAATAAGTAGAGGTAATGATATCCTCACTGGGAGCTCCCGTGCTGAGGATTTCATTTACATATTATAATTTAATTATAAGAAATTAATATGAATTAGACATAACACATAACATATATCATGTAGTATTTTTTTATAATTATAAAGTAAATAAGATAGTGTTTTTTTTTATAATTCAGTTCACTTGATTTGGTTTTAGTCTGTATTTGATATCAGTATATTTTCTATTTCTGATCTGCCTATATTTAGTATCCAGCTTTTTATTTGAAATTTAAATGTTATAATGTTGAGGTTTTTGAATGAGAGTGGTATTTTATTGTAGAGTTTAATGCCATAATATAAGAAGCTTTTTTGCCCAAATGTTGTGTTAGTAGTTACTTGTTGGATATGTTTTTGACCATGAGATCTAGTGTTTCTAATGTACGTGTTAGTTGTTATTTCTTGGGTTTTGTACTTATGAATGTAAAAATATGTACATATAATACGCGAGCTTGCACATTGCAACGGCAGCTGCAACTTAAGCGTCCATGACGTGCGAGTCGTGACGGCACCACCGCGCGAATGAGTTCAGTGTGGCCAACTCGAAATCTCTGTTCCCGCTAAATCGTGACGGATCAACGATCAGAAATCCGTCAGATACACAAATTTTCGTCCATTCTGGGGGAGGGGGGGTGGCTAGAGAATTTCAGGGATAAAAATTTCTCCATAAATCCATAAATATAGGCGACTTTCGCCTATAAAAATATGTAATTTGTCACTTTTTTCGAATCCGCCAGAAAATCCGTCATATTGTAAATTCCGTTATACACAAAATTTTCCCGTTTCGGGACACTCCAATCCGCCAGATATGACGGGAAATCCGTTAAGTTGGCAACACTGAATGAGTTTCTCGCGAAGTTGAACGAGTGTCGACGTACTTCGAACTTCGGTCAACTTTCCCGAATATTTCGCCGAGGAACTTCGCGAGTAGTGTGGAGCTAGGGTTAGAGCCGTGTTCGTCGTTGCGTCTAGACGTTTGAGCAGCTCGAGCCAAGACGTCGTCAAGGATTGGCGGCGGAGTAAACATGAACTATAACGCTGTATCTGTACGTTTTAATCTAGCAATCACCTATCAACTTTACGTCATAGACGACAGTGCCCTCCTTTTTTGCCACCTTATACTTTTAGAACTGTAAATTTATGTTTCTTTCCGAATCTTTTTCGCATCGATATCGCACAATAAAGCATCGAACAAAACGGTACACATGTTGAGACATGTTCGCGTAAAACCTTTGAGCATGAACCAGCGTAAGTACCTATTGATCTTAAGATTCAAAAGGCAACTGCAAACGAAACGTCACTTTTATGCATAAAAATAAATTCACTCACCACCATCTATATATACCACTCACGTAGACAGTAGTTTGGTTTTACAAATAAAAAAGAAACACATTTCTCTGTTCAAATCACAGACAATACGTTTATCATTGGTGATATCTAGGCTTACGACCTATGAACGAATCATTTCAATCCGCGCTATCGAATGTTCCAAGCCGAGCTAAAACACAACTGATACACCGGACCATAGGTGCGTAAGTATGCATAATGACCTCCGTTAGTAGCATAAGAATCAAAATACCTATTTTCATTTCAATTTATTGGGAGATTGCAAGTTCCATTTTGGGTTTAGAAATGATATACGCCTACGTATCAGTGGCGGTCCATGAGTTTTCAGTGAGCTAGAGTGCTAAGATTGAAAAAAAAAAGTTATTGATGTTGTTGTAGCTGAAAATGACTTCAATTTTTTATCAAATTTTTAATATTTTGTATGAAGATTTTCAGAATTCTTTCAGTTAGAGGATGCGCCACATCCAAGTTTCAGTATATCTTCATATAAAAGTTGTAATTTTGAAAAAAAAACAGGTTTCAACACCTTACACAAAGCAAAGCATATTAAAGACCATTATTTATTAATTGGTATTATAATTTGAATCTCGGTTTAAAAGCTTTGTAAATAATTTTTAAAAATTCATGCACGGCACGGGCACAATTGGTGCAGAACGCACTCGCCAAGGCGCTATACCTAACACAGTGCCCAGGTTATTTTTCACAATTATGGCACCATACAAACTATCCAAATGTTATTAGGTGTCTTTCCACATATTTACCAGTAAATACATACCTACCTACCTTTTGTTACAATGAAAAATTGACAAATGTCAATAAAAACGGTAGAAAACAGCATAAAATGAGATATATATAATAGGCGCCAATCTTCCAGCTGTTTCAGCTATGAAACTTATACTAGCAACTTTATGTGAATGAAAGCGAACGTGAAAACGCAGTATATACATACTTAAAAATAGCAGTACATATATTTGTCAAAAACTTTGAAATAATTGTACCATTTTTGGCCAAAAGTTATCAATAATAGAATAAATTATATAAAAATATATATTATATAAAAATGAATCACTGTTTCCCTTTGTTGTCAACGTTATTGATGTTGTTTTACAACAACATCAATAACGTTGTATTTTTCAATCTTAGCACTCTAGCTCACTGAAAACTCACCGACCGCCACTGCTACGTATATGTATTAGAGATGGATGATTATAAATGGAGTATTTTGACAGTTCACTTTTACGGACCTTACAAAAAATGGCTACACAGATAATATAGAGGACTGTTTGAGGTGAGGAATGGATGAGATCCCTGAGGCGTATGTGTGGTATAAACATAAATGATCGTGTGAGAAGCGTGGAGATCCGCAAAGAATGCAAGGCTGATGTAAGCGTAATGAGTAAGATCAAGAAAGGAACGCTCCGATGATTTAGGAAAGAACAAGGAAAGGAGTGAAGGAGAAAATATAACGCAAATGTGAATGTTAGAAGAAGTCGGGGACGCCCGAGAAAGACATGGCACGACCAAGTGAATCAGATACTTGAGTCGGGCTATGTCCAAGAGTCAGAATAATAGAATAGCATGAATGTGAACAAGGCAAGAAGTGTGTGCCAAGACCGAGTTGTTTGGCGGTCCGTCCTTTGTAGGCCTACCCCTGCGGGGAAACGGCGTGATGGTTAGTTAGTTATGTTTGAGTTATTAAAACGACATTCAAGAGTTCATCAAAATACCTTCTCTCTCGGAAAACGCTTTTCATAAAATAAAACTATCATCAAAAATTGGTGTATGGGCAACCCTAACTACTGGACAGTGGACAGCTTCCGAGCCGGTAACGAGATATTACTTCGATGGAAGATGATGTCCTGATATAGTGCTGACATGGTTGGCAAGCCTTTCAGATTACAAAACATTATTTTTTTTTTTTTTTTTAATTTATTTATTTATTTATTCCATTTTTACAATTTTACAAAGTTAGGTATAAGTACAATTATTTTTTTAATTATGTACATGTAATGCAAATATTTTTTAATGGTGGTAATAATACCTCTCTAATTGAGAATTTCTCGTGTTTAGGGAGGGAGTACTAACACAATTGATATTTTGATATATGTTTAATTGATGCTACCATGAGCGTATTTATGAAAAAATAAAATAAAAACAACATGTTTTTAAAATTATATACCTGTGCACTATTTTAGGAAGAAAGTTTTTTTTTTTTTTAAATTATAAAATATAAAACCTGTGTACACATTGAAAATATAAGTGGGCGTAATATAACACAAACATGAACTTACTTAGTGGTGAAATGAATTTTAATTTTTTTCTTAAAAATTTTATAATTTTTTTCGGATTGAATATCTTTAGGGAGTTCGTTAAAGCATTTTATGGCTGAGTATGTGTAATGGTGTTGGGCCGTTGTAGTATTAAGTTTAGGGATTATTATTTGTCCTGTTGTTCTCGGCCTGGTGCTAAATGACTTTATTGTTAGTTTGTCTTTATGGATTTGAAGTAACGCATTTTTTTGATAGATTCTGTTTATTTGTAAAACTTTGAATTCATCGAATATTTTTTGAGTTGAATAGTCTAAAGGTTTTTTTAGAATAATTTTGATGAGTCGTCTATGTACTATTTCAAGTGGGGCTAAGTTGGTTTTATACGCTCCTCCCCAACCTATTATTCCGTATTGCAGAACTGATTGGGCTAATGCATAGTAAACCTTCAGTAGTATAGATTTATGAAGTATATTTCTTAGTTTGAGGAATACGTAAAAAAGTTTACGTATTCTGTTTATAGTTTGTGCAATATGTTCTGTCCATTTAATATGTTGATCTATTATTATGCCTAAATATTTAATGTTGTTCTTTTTTGAAATTTTTGTGCATTTAGATGAATTGCAGTTGTCAGTATAATTTTTACAAGAGCTATGAATAGTTATATTGGAATTTATAATTGGAAGGAATTTGTCTGATAGTGTAAATGTCATTTTCATCAGATCATTTTTAATAACATGGATGATCTCTCTTTCTCTCAACTAAGTATGTGAATGGTGGAATTCAATAAATTCAATTCAAGTATATAAGGGGGCCTGTTTAGGGGATTCAACCCCCCCCCTCCCCCCCCCATCGTCAGAGTATTACGTAGAAAAAAAGAGAATTGCATTCGTAGATTATATTTCTAGAAAACTCAACAATATTATGAGTATTTGCAGTATCGCTTTTTCAATGTGTTGTTTTTACATTTAGGGGTCGTCCATTAATCACGTGAGGCACGAAAGAGGGGGGGGGGTCAAAAAAATCACGAAATATCACAAGGAGGGGGGGGGGGTATAATGAGATATCACGTGTATTTATTTTTCGTTGAACGCACGATAATATTCTGAAAATTTCAATATACTTTGTACCAAAAAAATACACGTGATTTTGAGTATGGGGGGGGGATAGTAGAAAACCTCACTACATATCACCAGAGGGGGGAGGGTTAAAAAGTTGCTAAAAAATATCACGTGATTAATGGACCACCCCTTAGCTCCGCACAGGAGGCCCTGAGGAAAAAAATTCTCCCCAGGACCTATGTCATCTATGGGGACGCTGTGTGAGAAAGGAAGGACAGATATTTCTGGGAAGGAAAAAGGTTTGAGGGGTGTGTAGGAATCTAGAGGTCAATCTAGAATCCAGAGGACTGTCGGACGTATGAATCTATCCCTCAGACTGCGGTGCAAGGCAATGGGTCGAGAGAGTCCGGTTGGAGAGGTAAAAACGTCTCACCACGCAGGAGGTGTTCAAACTCATGTGCCGCCAAGACCTGGACAAAGACAAGATCTACCCCCCCCCCCCTTTAGTATACGAATCCCCCCCCCCCCCCGTGTGCATTCTATAGCTATGTCCTTGGTGGAATTGCTTCCCATAACAAATTCACTTTCATAAAGCTGGGATATCGGTGTGGAGGAATGAGGTAAGAATGACAAAATCTTTCGATGACGAAAGCAAATTCATCGAATTTCTTTTTACTTCGAAGGAGATAATTCAAATGACAGGAAAAATAAGAAACTATTCGTAATTAATTAAACAGTATTTTTTCTACAAGTAAAGCGGAAAATTAGCAATAACCCAAAAACTAGAATTGATACGGAAAATTGTAGTATTTTTAAAATCAGCTAGTAAGTCTAACCAATTTGATCTACTTATCTAAGACATGGCCGACTGGTTCAAAGCGTCGTGCGTCGGGTTCCCATCCAGGTGCAATTGTCTGCCAGCTACCTAAGTTATCCACCATTGCACAAGTAACATTTTCCGCTCATAAGGGATTCAAATATGGTTAGGTTTGTCGTAGGTATCCTGGAAATGTTTCTTTATTTAAAGAGCTTTTTTTTATTCTCTCGTCTCCTGCCAATATGCGAGGTGCCGAGATCCTACTTGAAACAGAAGTAACAGGAAAACGCCGTTGTTAAATTAATTATTTTTTACTAGTAAGTGTTCCAAAACGAGTGTTGGCTGGTGTAATTCAAGATTCAAGTTAATCTCTCAAGAAGATGGGCGTGCCTACTGTACACTGTGTACAGGCCTCGCAGATACTTTAACAGGTACATCTACAACTGATGACCCTGTTCAAATCGCAAGTGTGCCCCACTGTTGAATTAGGCAGCCATCTCTGGGTCTGCAGCCCCAAAATACTTGAAAAATTCCCTGTGTAGAAACGGGCGGTCCGTTTTATATATATTCTCCTGTTTAAACAAACGGTTTGCAATCTTTAGAGCACATGCAGGCATCATAGGAGAATGATGACCTTGTTCTACCAATATTTCAATGGAATATGCATGAGGAAATAGCGTCATCGATCCTTCGGCAACATATACGCAGTTGGAGAATGGATAGTTTCTACAACGCGTTCTTGAGTGCATCAGCCGGAAATTCAACGATTTTCTAACCTCTGAATTTTCCTCCGTCCTACAACATGGGTCTCTTCTAGGAGAATTTACAGAGTTAGGTACCTACTCACAGAAAAGTTATCGTAAAGGGCTTCTATAAATAATAATAACAATAACGAATCTCTCATTATATTAATTGATTCCCCGATTTCCACAATGGCGTCACCCCTACAGGAAAAGATGCGATGATACCATGGCACCTCAGACAGCGGACAGTTCATCAGGTATTAATTAGCACCCTCCCGTATATAATACGAAATACGAGTGGCTAGTAGCTAGTAGCCCCTGGTCCGGCCGCGGTGGGTACCTACCCAAGTGTCCAGTACCTGCCCGGTACCGGTTCGGGTAAGTACTTGCCACTTTTCGGTTACTCCAAAAATTGATGTGCACTCATCGAAGCGAATGTGCCCTGCCCCATAAAGAAAAGAAGATTGGAATCAAGTTTTCCTGTTCGCGTATAATCTTAATGCAGTTTTGAATGACATCATTATTACTTTTTCATTACTTCAATGTGTTCGGCCATATTATATGGCCTTCTGTTCCACCCATCCTCTGAAATTTGGTATACTCGTAAAGAAACTACTCATTTTGAACTTCTCTGTTTTTTTGTGTTATTTCCACACAGGAGGCCAAGAGGAAAATTATTTCCTTTGGGGCCTATGTCAACTTTTGAAATGATATGTTGTAATGCTTTATAAATAGTAGATACCACATTTTAATAAGACATTAATACTTAAAGTAAAAGAATTGTGGCAAAAACAATTTAACTATATTATTCAATAAAAAAAACAAAACCAGAACGTGGACTCTAATATCATAAATAAAATAATATTATTCTAATATTTTAAACTCAGGGTCGTGTTTAGCCTAAAAGAAACTAAATAGTTTAATATTTTTTAACGTAGCTATTACTTTGTGGTTATCCATTATAGAAAAATGAAACAATACAACTTTGTATAAACCACTTATATAATGAGCAAATCCGACCGGTTTCGGAATTTTGTTCGAAATTGTCAAATTAGTATAAGCTTTCCCTGACGAAGGAACGTTTGTTCCGAAACCGGTCGGATTTGCACATTATATAAGTGGTTTATACAAAGTTGTATTGTTTCATTTTTCTAAATAGTTTAAATTATTTGAAACAAATAAAATCTATCATTAGCTTGTAGCGTTTAAAATAGAACCAAATGTTTTTTTTAAACCATCACGACGTGAAAATTATTGGGCGCCAGTTCAAATTGAACAGAATATAAAATGGTAAATTAATTTAAATAAGAATCAATATTGAGTTTAATATAAATGAAATGAAACAATGTTACTTTGTTTGAACCACTTATATATTTGAGTAAAGCCGACCGGTTTCGAAACCACCGTTCCTTCTTCAGGGCAAACGTATACTGATTTGACAGTTACAAAATAGTGGATGGAAACAATGTATTATTATGGTAGGGGTGGAGCCGTTGCTAGGTATTAATGAAGAGTGGGTGGGTAGGGTAACAAATCCATGATTGGGCTGTGAGAAAATATTTTTTGTTTATTGATAATAGATTAATTATTTTCAAGGGTTTTTTTTTAATTTCAAGGCTTCTAACTTGTCTAAGCGTTTTCCTTTATGATTAATGTGAAGAATATTTATCCCCGTATTTTTTTCAAAACTTTGGTTATTTTCAATGATATGGTTAGCGAACTCAGATAAATTATTATTATTACACCTTAAATGTTCTTTGATTCTGATTTCAAAATTACGAGTTGTTTTTCCAATATAAAATGAGGGACAATCATTACATTTGAGTTTATGTATTCCGGAATTAGTCAATTTATGGTCTTTATCTTTAGCATTTCTCAAAAAATTACCGATATATTTTATATTAAATTCAAAACTAAACGAAGTATCAACAGAGATCCACCGTAGTATGTCCTCCAAACGTCGACTCTCTGACTTTCTATTCGGAACTCTTTAAAAATTAGCTTGCCGATAGTATGTTTTATGCAACAGAAGAATGCAGGATTCCATTTGTTCTAATTTTGTATTTCCAATTAGGAATTAAAAATCAATTCGAATTAATGTGTAACAACCAACTTAATGACTGGGTGCTTACTTAGCATTATAATTTCAAACTGTTACAGTGTGGAGGATCTTTTTTTAAGAAAAGGAAGGAGTGAAACTGGACTTTGAAGAGACTCACGTTGTAGGATGGAAGAATCACAGACGCCGGCAAATCTTTCCATACCGAGCTGTTGAAAACAAGAGCGGGTCACAGAAGCGGCCGGTTCTCACGTGACAAAGTTAATGTCAATCATATACAAATGTTGGGCGTGTGCTTGGCATGTTTCTCGACTGTGTCGACGGGAAATGACGATAGCTCCTCGGATCATCTACCATTAAATACCGGGGAAACAATGACAGAATAACCTGACGTGTTTGCTCTGAAAACTGCAATCTATCAAACGGACCGCTCGAAAAATGTATTTATCTTGTTTTTGTATATACTATTTATAAAAAAATTACGCTCTTACAAATACACAAAGATTGTTTCAATAATGTGAGCTTAACTCTTTTTTCGAACAGCAATAGAACAAATATCCTTGGTTCTTTAACGATACCACGCTGTAACACCACCACAGCCCAACAATTCTACAAATATATTGGAGTTAAATGGTTTAACGAATTAACCTTGAAATTAAGATTGGAAACAAATTACAAAAAATACAAAAATTCAATAAAAACTCTTTTTATATAACTTATCAACACAACAACTCAATTATAATATTAGATATCCTTTTTCTCTCATTATTTTTTTCCTTTCTCTTTATCTCCTCCTCTTCAGTCAATTGTATTTCTTATCTATTATTTAGTTTAAAAAATATATATTTATATATTTTTTCTTATTTACTGTTAATTATCTATTTTTTGTTTAATATATATATAAAAAAAATATATATATACATATTTTTCCTTTGCTAAACTGTGGTTAACCTGCGTTTATCCGCCTTTTTAACTCGAGCTCTGCTCTTAAAAAGGGTGTAATACGTATTATTATTTAATGTGTTTTAATAGAAAATTTTATATTCTTGTATATAATATGGCATTACCGAATGAAGGGGGTGAGACGAGAAAGGAGATGCGAAGAGGGTGGTTGGGAAGTTCCTGTCTATTCAGACCTTCTCACCAAACTAACTGACTAACCATCACGCCGTTTCTCCGCAGGGGTGGGCAGAGAGGACGGACCGCCAAACAACTCAGTCTTGGCAGACGCTCTCTGCCTCATTCACATTCATACATCGTCTCATACACACTCTTCTGTTATTCTGACTCTTGACATGGCCCGACTCAAGTATCTGATTCACTTGGTCGTGCCATGTCTTCCTTGGGCGTCCCCGACTTCTTCGATCATAAATATATTTTTCTCACACTACTTTCCTTGTGCATTCGCTCTAAATGCCCAAACCACCTGAGGGTCCCTATCTTAATCTTACTCATTACGCTTACATCAGCCTTGCATTCTTTGCGGATCTCCACATTTTTCACATGATCATACATGGTTTTACCACACATACGCCTCAGGGATCTCATTTCAACGGCATTCAGTCTACTTTTAACCTTCCTCTGCCAGTTCCATGCCTCACTGCCATATATCAGGGTGGGTACCAGGACTCCGTTGTGGACTGCTAGCTTCGCGTCTTTTTACAGTTTTTTTTATTAGCGCCGACGGCGTTCAGTCCTCCATTAATGGAGTTACCTGCATTTACCTAACCTTCTTTCAATATCTCTATAAGCCTTCCCATCTCTCATAAACGTACTACCCAGATACACAAACTCATCCACCCGCTCCAAGCCTTCATCATTCACAACTAATATGGTTAAAGCCATTTTAAGCAACATTCGTTTCTGAATTATTTAAATAAAATAACCAGGGCGATACTTAGAATAGGTATCCAGAAATCTAGAACGTGTTGAAAAATACGACTTTTTTTATTTTATGCTCATTATTTGTGAAAGAACTCAAAATAATCAAATAAAATAACCAGCGACCTTTGAATTTGTAGTCGAGGATTCTAGGATGTGTCTACTTAGGTATTTTATTAAGATATTTGTACCTACCTACAAGCTCAAGAGTAAAAATATAGGAATAGAAATACTTATAGGTATCAAATTTATCCACTGAAGGCCGTAAAGAAATTTTAAAAAAGAAGAACTTGAGGAAGTGCACGACATACTAAACTTTGCAGTCGGGGGCATCGCCATTGTAGATATCTTGTATTAACAAAGTGTGTGCATTTATTAAAAAATTATTTGTTGCTTTTCTTGGTTTCACTATTGGCCGCTTGCAAATTTCAGCTTGCCTTGGAATAATAATAATAATTGAATAATTTGTTGAGCACTGTTTTTTTGTGAAAAATCATCTCAAGGGCACTGTTCAATTTATTATGAATTCTTAGGATCTTTCTAATTTTATTATTTACAAACAAATACAGAAAACTTACTTACCTGGCAGGTCACTTCCGATAAACAAAATTTTATTAGAGAGTTTACACTTGGAGAAGATACGACTTTGCACGTAGGGGACACTTTATTTAAAACACTGACACGCATGTCGCATGATTTTACACTTTACATCTGCTGCACTCCATTGACATTACAATGATATTTATTTTACAGAGTTGTTATTTATTTTGAAAGACTGGAGAAATTTTACGAAATAATGGTTTTTGATTTTATAGAGAAGACGGTCTGAAAAGGTGAGTTTTATGTTTAGCTCTAAATTCTGCTCAGTCTGTGACCATTCTTAAATCATGTGACAGTCCATTCCAGACTTTAGTTCCTGACAATCTGACAGTTCCTGAAAGCACGCTCACCGAACTTTGTATCTGGTTTGCGCTTTGGTTCCTTCAACCCTCCGATAGCTGATGACGCTACTAACCTGAGGTTGACCAGAAGTTGAGCGAGAAGTGAAATTTTCTGGAAAACGCATTTCCGATAAGTAAGCCGGAGCCATTCCGTTAAGGGACTTAAATACCATCCAGCAAAGCTTTAACTGTATTCTTCGAGGACATATATGATGAATTTGTGAAGATTTTTGAAATGTCCTGAAATTTGGGAATATTTGGATATGACGGTGATCGCATCTGCGAAAATAATTTTTTTAAGGTTATTCGTAATTATTCCTCAATGTTCGTAACCCATGAAGATTTGTCTTACCCTTTTAAAAACATCTGTAATATTGAAGGGGTAACCATTTATTTTATTTTATTTAATCTTCTGATGTGAGATACCAAAAAAGTGTTGCCAGAAACTAAGCACCCTTCAGCTGCAAAATTAATGAAGATGGCTAAATAATTTATTGGTCTGCGTATGGAAATAAAATGAATAAATAAACAGGGAATAAGGTATTCCTTGTCGATTATTTTCAAAATAAGGAATCAGGAATTGATACATAATCTGCGGGAACGCAGGAACCTGATGCTATTTGGGAACATTTTCAATCAAGTGTTCCCAATTGGTAGGTAGGTATTATTTTAATTTGAAAAAGAATTAATATTATTTCTAAAAACATATTGGAATAACAATAATGACAATTGGATAATTTGTTGAGCGCCGTATTTTATGAAAAATCACCTCCAGCCAACCGTAAGGCGCACTCCTCACGATTGACCCACGGTTTTGGGTGACCGGAAAACTCAACATCATAAAACTTCAACAAGTCCTTTGAAAAGTCATTATAGGTTAAAAAAAATGGTTTCGTTGGGGCTGTTGGTTGGTTATGGGCTATTTTTCTTTTTTTTTCATAAATTTTAATGATTTTTCAAAGAGGTGTAGAAATTTGTTGAAACTATGGTTTTGGACGTATTGAATTAATCTTACAAGCTGAAAGTATCACATTTTACACATTAAAAGCTATGTGGGTAAATTTCATGACAGCAGACTCACTGTTTGCTACATCTCTCAGAAGTTTTGCTTCATATATTTATGGACGCACAAACGAGGGGGGGGGGGATTTAAAGGGTATAGTTTAGTCCCCATTGCCCTTAGCATACTGCTGAAAAATGTGTAAACGAGTGTTGTGTTCAGACAAACAGTTTTCCAACTCGTCTTGGGAGGAGATTACTTCTTTGGAAAGAATAAAGCTCTTTTATGTTAATCTGGGATTTTTTTAATACTTCGCATGTACAAGTGGTGACCACGATAGTCGCCCTAGCTGTAAGCTGGCTAAGTGAGATCTAAATCAAATATCGAATGAACTCCTGTAAACTGCACCTGGGCCCTTGGCCCCCCCTGGTGCCCAAACTCCGAACTAAACTAACTGCCATCTAGCGGACTTTCGGGAGAGCTCTTAGCAGTGCCCTATACGTGACAAACTAGGAAGCTTTTATGTACACCACAACGAGCGTTTTGAGAGTCAGATTTTTTATTAATTCGAAATTTGCGTTTGTCAACTTTAATGGGGGTGGAGGGGGTGACACCACTTTATCTGCCCCGGGTGCCACCCATGCTAGCTACGCCACTGAATCTACTTGCTATATGCATGTCTATAATATGGAACACACTACAACGATACGGACACGAATCTAGTATGCTGATCGATGGAGCTAAAAATAGTGACGTAACAACGTTAATAATAAAAAATATTCGAAAACGATAAAAATTTTAAATTTTAAAAACAATTTAATAATTAACTAAAAACAAGCGAATTCATGAAACCAATAAAATATTTTTTATTAAATGTGAGGAAAATTTGAGAAGCTGTGAAAGTTTTGGATCACGTTTCGTATCAGATTTGCATACTATGCAAAATTCATACATAATGAAGGCCTCGATACTTGCACCGGTCAGTGCAGTACCTGGGAACATGAAACATAACATGGGAAGGGAGGCGTCTACTAATATCTACAGGAATTCTATGAGAACCAAAGTGTTGACGAATATCTACAGCTCAAACTGTTGACTAATATCTATGAGAACCAAAGTGTTGACGAATATCTACAGCTCAAGCTGCTGACTAATATCTATGAGAACCAAAGTGTTGAATATCTACAGCACTGGCAGAGGTTGGATTTGCAATTATGTATAGCATATTGGAATAACGTAATATTGCGTATGCAGTTTAAAAAACTTAATTTATGTAAGTATGTATGTAAAAATCCCTAATATCGGACTATTGGACACATTTAGCTGATTAGTCCAACCTACGCTCTGTAGATATTGGTTCAACCTACGCTCTGTAGATATTAGTCAACACTGGGACCGTCATAGATATTCGTCCGACCTTAGCTCTGTTGATATTAGTCAACACTCTGAAGTTCGTAGATATTAGTTCAACATATGAGCTTTAGATATTCGTCCGACATACAGGCTGTAGATATTAGTATCTGGAGTCCATGGGAAGTAGTAATGTCATCACAGTGATGGGATTTATATTTTATTTTTCATCCTTATCAATATTCAGATAATTAATATTACCAGCTGTACCGGCACCTACTGATAATGTCAATAAATTAATGGGAGTCGTTTTAAAACGATTATTATTTTTTTACATTAGCTTCACACGTGAGGCCCTAAGGAAAATAATTCCGGGAAGGAAAAGGATATGATAGGTGGGTAGGAAACTGTGGGTCAGTGTGTTCAGAGGTGACGGACGTATGAATCCATCACTGCCACTGCGGTGCAAGGCGATGTTCCGAGAGAGTACGGCTGGAGAAGCCAAAGGGACTCCCTCAACCATTCTCTCTCGATCCGGCCTGCCATGCAGCTGGTTGGCAGGCGCATCCGCCGCAACACCTCACCCCATGAACCCGGGCACCCCTGCCAAGTCACCAAACGTAGCGAACCTCTTATGTGACCTATGGCAGAGGTGTTATTTATCAAATAAATGGTTCCCGGGGCGTCGGTACCCATACCCCGCATACCCGCCTCCCAAATTGGATAATACAGCAGTTATAATATAATAACTGAACTGTACATGTTATGTATCGTCGTTCCCCCATAGTAAAGGGGGGGATAGACCCTGTCCATGCACATTGCCAGGCGAACAGACACCGGAGCGGTCTTCCCGCGATCCGCCCGCGCCTCCCCCAACGACATGCGTAGGCCTGAGGCGTAACTTAATAGAAGAATTATTAAGCGTAACTTAACAGAACGGGCTGCTACTTCTATTTATCTTTTGTACAATGTTAAAGTAAGTACTTGCATACTGCTTACTAACCCCGTATGCATGGACATTGGAGGGTCTAGAGTCGTTCAAATAAATGTAGCTTCATTAAAAAAAAGTAGAGTCTTGACGTGTGCGGTGAAGGAGGAAACCATATGTTTCCTTATAACGCCGTTGAGAAAGTGGTGGGGCCCAAAAAAAAGTTATAATATATTACAGTAAAACTTATTAATAAATTTTTCGGAACTAAAGACTAAAATAAATATTTTCGGTTGGTTATTGGTTATTATTATATTAGTCCCTCTTTTAATCCAGCAAGAGGTTTTTGTAGATCACTAATAAAATAATATGATTATGACTGCTGCCATATTATTTCCACGCCACTGCCCGGTACTGCGCAAGCCTAAATATAACCAAAAAGTGTACATATTTACGGCCTTGAGATATTTAAAGGTGCCCTTTCCACAAAAAGAAGAGCTTGATCAGAAATCTGTTTGCATTGCAACCTGCAACTTGCAACTTGCAAAGGAGGATGTATACATTGTATAATAGGAATGCAGCGCAATGCGGAGATAGCATGTTGAGTCGCTTGCGTGCAAGTGTAAAGTGTAACACTATACCGCGTCAACGAATCTCTTTTAAATTATGGCCATTGCATGATTTATTCGAGACATCGGCGCGGCGGTTCGAATGTGTTTTTCGAAAACGAAGTGTCTGAATTTATATTAGATTTATTCTAGATCAGGTTTTAAAAGCGATAAACTCTGATGTAAAATTAGCAAGCCGTGAATGCATGTTATTATTCATTAGTGATTTATTCGCGTAGCTGAACTAATTTCAAGTCAAAACAAATGTAACTCGTTCATTCGATTGACTTTCAGTTTCGCTTGGAAAAGAAAACATGTTTTTTTGACATAACAAAAAAAAATATATATATTTTTAGGCGTTCTTCGATTACTGACTTGACTTCTCTAGTTCTACTTCTCTAATATAAGAATGTCGTTGTCCCCCAGTCCGGCAAGGAATCGACATGTATGTGGTATAAATCAGTGCTATAAGACCTCGCGTAGAAAAGTACAGTCCAAGACAGAGTTGTTTGGCGGTCCATCCTCAGTGCCTTTTCCTGCGGAGAGGCGGTGCAAAGCTCAAGTAAATTGTTTTAGGTTTTGGGACTTTTCTGCGGTTTACGCAATGACGTTGGTTTACGTCGGTTTTTCGTCGGTTTTTCGTCGGTTTACGTCATTTCCTAACCTTTGTCTTAGGCAGTTGTGTCCAAACCGTCGATCGCGAGTGCTTTTAGAGTCGATCTCGAGAAAATTTGCCGATGTAAATAGATCTTTTCACAGTTTTTGTTTCAGGTGATCCTCAATTAGGCCTCAATAAAACCGCACATTTTTCATGACTTTTTGTTTATAATTTATTTGGATCTTATATTGTCAACGGTTGCGCCTTTTTTATTGTTCACTCTATCCTCATCTAAGGTGTGTGACGTCACAAGTCCCCATAGAAAAAAATCGTCTAATTATTGCAGCTTCATGGTGAAATATTGTCGAAAATTTCCCCCTTTGAAGAACGAAGTTATCGATCTAGTTTCTAGTGTGTGGTTTGGTTTATTTATGAGTCAGCCAGTCCGAGTTGTAACCATAAGGCGATATGAAGTTTATTAATAAATAATACAAAATGCGGTGCGCCAGAAGTAAAGCGTATCATTTTAATAACGATTGGGAGGAAGAATTACCCCGGGTGATACTTTTAAGGGGCGGCAAAAATTTAACAATAAACAATAATAATATCTTGTAAAATTTTTAACCCGTTTCAATTCATATTATTGTCGCACTTACATTTTGGACCGAATGAAATGAGCATGGAATTTTTCATTACTTATTCTGTGGCGAAACCGATAACCGTCAACACGCGAACATTGTTTTCCATGATTAAGTTTCCACGTCATGTTCTCGAATGCAAGTACGAAAGAAGTTTACTAAAATCATCAAAATTATACTGTTGGTTTAATACCTATTACAATCTGTGCACAGTTGAAACATTTTTAAGTGAAATGTGAATCTTATGTGGACGTCATCATCCAGTCTGCTACATCAACCAGTAAGTTTTACGCTTCCTTTTTACCCACCTTCTAAGAAAGTTCCTTATATTCACCATGTTTTTACATACACCGTGTACGTGCTGCCAGAATCAAAGAGAAACCATTTTCATGTTCTGAGTGTGGTTTTAATTCGCCGCAAGTAAAATTCCGACTGTGGATTCTTCTGCTGACACATTTAGAAAGAAAAACATTATCTTATTCGAAGTGCAATTATAAAATTGTAGTTGTTGACTATTTATGTACTGCCAGAATCAAATAAAAAACATTTTTATGTTCTAAGTGTAGTTTTAATTCACCGCACACAGATTTAATTTAAACCAATTTTGTGTTCAGAATGTAAAATTCCAGTTGCGGATTCTCCCGCTGACACATTTCGAAGGTAAACATTATCTTATTCGATGTGCAATTAAAATTTTTTGGTTGCAGATTATTTATGTAGGTACTGCCAGAATCAAAGAAAAACCATGTTCGGAGTGTAGTTTTAATTCACCGCATACAGATTTAATTGAGACCAATTTTGTGTTCACAATATAATAATAAATTAAATAACATGCTAAATCTTTTCGCATGGATACCATTCTCGATCTCCGAAAGCAGTTACAAATTTGTATAGCTTTTAAGTAGATTCATAAATATGATTTTAATTGGAAGAATTCTCGTCACATGGGATATAAAATGAGGTCGCAATTTCTACCCCCCCCCCTCCCCCCTTGCGCTTGAAAATCTGTTGGTTAAAGTACCAAAATGCCTACCTACATGTACACATACGTGCAGCCTGTCATAGTCGAGTCGATCCATCGGAGTAAAATAATATTGAGGTAGATCGCCAGCAGTTCAAGTTTGGGCACCCCTGGTCTTAGGCATCGAAGCTTTCTGGTAGATACTTCAACGAATCTAGATGGCTGAATAATAATTTACTCGATGACCAAAAATTTTTTTAAAAATAATGAGCTGTCAAAAGTCAAACATGTCAGAAAACATAAACAAACAACAACGGAGATTTTAAATTATTTGTTATAGAAACAGTTCAATATTTTTATATTACCAGTAGAAATACTAATACCTGTATTTAAACGATGGAAGAGCAAAATAAAATGAAACACCATGAAAACCTCAACATTTTAACAATTTGCCGAAGTTGTATGGATTCAAATGTGAAAATGAAAAATTTATTTGAAGACGATAAACTTAGGAGAGATTACTCGTCACTTTCAAGTTTACAGGTTTATAACTGTTGAATACCTACTGCATCCTTTGCTGAAACAATCGTTCTGTGTTTCATTTTTAGCTGTACTTTTTAGGTTAGTTTGTGTATTTTGTAAACACTTTTTAAAATAAACATCATGCTGTTGTGGTTTCCAGGTTTCTCCTACAGATTCTCTGCCAGAATGGTTATGCTGGGAATGTTGCATATTATTGGAAAAATTTGCTGCTTTCAAAAGAATTTGCAATTACAGCGCTGGAATACTCTTGAAATATTATTCGAAGAGTGATCCGCGGGCTTCTGAGGTAGGGTTTTTTTTTTCCTTTTTCAGATACTCCTTTGCCAAAGTTGGCTTACTGCTTACTGCTTCTCCTTACTGCTAATATATTTTGAAATAAATTAGAAGTAAGGAGAAGAAAGCGGTTTTTGAGCTGCTACAGCCGTGCGGTTTTAGAGGATACTCATTGTTGGTAATAAATTAATGTTATGTAAATTATTTCCAACAGCATTTAAAAAATATATTGACTGTTTATCTTCTAAAGAAACTGTATTCTTCATCTACGATCTGAGATTCTACGTCATGTTTTTATTAAAGCTGAAAGGTGGTTCGGCAAGTTAGTGGGAAATACAGTGAAACCCTCTTAAGAAGTTTCGTGGCTTATGGTTTGGTTGTTTCGGTCCCACGGCCCAAAATTGGCCCAATTTTTCCCGCGTATAAGGTTTTCCTGCTTAAGAAGTTTGGTTTTTCCGACCCCTGGAAAACTTCTTAAGAGGGTTTCACTGTAATGTATTTACGACAATGAGTATACATATCGATCGTCCAATTGATTAGTCAGATACTAAATTCTAAGTTTTGAGACAACGAGGAAAACAATATTCGAATGCTTATCATAAATCAAATATTATTTACGCTTGTCTGTGTTTTACATATTAAATATGCTATAAAATAAAATTGGAAGGCCTAACGATTCGTTACATAAGTATGACATTTTGAAATATCCTACTGGTGACTGAGAAAAAATCAACATTTTATTTACTTAATTAACTACAAGCTTTTCTGCATTATAATTGATTTGGTGACGTTTATGAACAATCCGAGTATTGTACCAGATAGACGGTACACTTTTACAAATGACGGCATACTCAACGCAAATTTCGATTTTTCGGATCTGTCTGACTAATCAACTGGACGATCGATATGTGCATTATGTATACTTAAAAAAATATCTGGTTTCAGGAATAAATAATTACTACATTATTTTATTGCAATAAAATTATATCATTCGATTTTTGGTGTACTACCGCCATCTATGCTTTCGTGGCGGAAGCGCAATGTTTTAATATTTATTTATTCTTTTTGTACCTTTTAGTACTACTATTTTATTGCTTTTTATAAATAATAATTTTGGAAAATTATATCGGAGTAAACAGTAATCATATTGAATTTTTAAATGCAATAAATTTGAAGATGCGCTCCGTGCTTTCAAATCGTAATCTCACCATATTTGGTAATGAGCTAAAATATGTTTTTTTTTTTTTAAATTCTTTTAAAATATAATTTTTTTGTTACGAAAATTATAATGTTACAAAAAAATGTACTTAAAAAAAAGAAAAAAGGAAAAAAAAAGCAAAAAGATCAGGTTCCACCGAGATTTGAACTCGGATCGCAGGATTCAGAGTCCTGAGTGCTAACCGTTACACCATGGAACCGACGATGTTGCTCCCAAAAATACATTATAAAAGAGAATTGACACAACTTTCTTTTGGCAGCAATCGAATTCTTAGTTTGTTATCTTATACATAAAAATCAATATTTGTTTGTTTGCCCTATTTTATGCTCTGCGGTACCTTCATCCGATTGCTTTGAAAGGTGATTTGTTATGCGCAAGTCCGCGTAGATTTCTATACATAATGGCAAGCTCTGGCATTATGAAATTTGTAAAAATGATTTCATATATTTTAGCGATAGGGTGGGAAGGAAGGAGGGGGAGGGTAACGAAGGAGGTGGAGTTCGCGGGAAGGGTGACGAGGGAGGGGGAAGGCGGGGAAGGTGGAAGGGGATGGCGGAGGGTAAGGGGACACGGGAGGGGAATGTGGACAGGGGCGCAAGGGAAAGGAAATAAGGGAGAAAAAAATTATTTATTTGAATGGCATTGCAACTAGGGTTGCCATCTTCTAAAATAAAAAAGCCTGACTCTGCGCTCTGTAAGGCCGGACATTTTGCCCTAAAAGCCGGACGTACGTACATAATTTTGGAAATAACTTTCTAAAACCTGTTACAAGTCTGTTAAACTAAAAATCTGTTAAAGTAACAGTTGTTTATTTAATAACAACAATCATTAATCAGTCTTATCCTTGTCATCATTTGAGATTTGTATAGAATATAATTATGTCAATAAGAAAATTAAAAAATATATTGAGTCTTCTGTCTGTAGACATACTCGTAACATACTAAACTTATAAAACAAATAAACAAAACATAACTCTTTTTCTGGTTAACCAGTTGACTAAAATTTTTAAACTACAAAAATCTACCATTGTGAATATTTGACGTTTTCACCCACTTTATCCAAAACGTCGTTTACTTTGGAAATCATTTAATAAAATCCTTGACATGTCTTTTTTTAATTATACAATGTGTACACCATCTTAGCAATTGTTTGCAATTTATTGCGTTCCTTGGTCCACTGGGCGTTTATTAAAGAGAAAACTCTTTGAAAGTAATATTCCGCCAATTTCAGAAGTTCGGAAGACAAAACCCGCGCGAACCAAGAGGCCTCCGCCTCGTCCTTAACACGTTGTGCCTTGCGTAGCTTGCATTGCGTTCGTTCTGCAGGCGCTGCGTGCACCGCATTACACTAACAAAAAGCCTAACAAAAGCCGGACAGGCCGGACATATAAATATTTAGCCAGACACGACCTAAAAAAGCCAAACATGTCCGGCTAAAGCCGGACAGATGGCAACCCTAATTGCAACGCATGCCGGGTACCAGCCAGGTTTTAAATAAAACTATTTGAATTTTGCTTTTGTTTGTTTGAATGAATAAAGTAGAAATTAACCCACTTCCCGACATCAATGACAATACATTCTATTAACTTGCAATCACGCGTACACATGTTGATATATAAATATGTATCTGAAATTAGATGACATTACAGCAGTTAATATATGCAATAAATATTGTTCTTATCAATTCGGGATTTAGCATTGTTGATAGAGTTGTCAACTCAGTTATTTAGTTAAAAGACATTTGAAACTAGATGTATTAGTGTAAAAAGCTTTGTTTTTACAGATTAATTTTTTACAATACATTTGTTTTTTCTTTTGCAATAGCAGGACATAATCAAAAATGAGCGGAGAAAAAATGTTTTATCACTTGCAAAATCTGCAACATTTATAACAGAATACCCCCCATCATTAGGAAATGCTGAAGAATGTAATCTTATTTTAAGTGATTTTAAAGAATTAATTTCATTGCCATCGCCTGAACAAGTAAAGGAATTTGAAATAAAAGAGGTAAGTAAATTATTTACATCAAGGCACTTAATGCAGATATGACAAAATAAAACAATTACAAACTTTTCCAGCTTCTTTCTAGTTGTAAATCTTTTTTTTTTTAGGAATCAAAGGCTGATTTTGAATCTTGGTATGGGGAAGAAATGACGAATGAAGATGACTCAGCATTACACCAAGATTTAAAAGTAGAATATTATGATGACCAATTCAATGATAGTGACGATGAACCCGTCATAAAAAAAATTAAGATAAATAAAACCAAGGTAAGATTTTTTTTTAATTATATGCCCTTTGTGGTATAGAATTTTTTTTTCATTCTTTGGGAATTAAATATTAATAATTTTGGAAACAGCAAATGAATGGGAGTGTTCCGATGAAGCCACAACGCCATCTGTGTATTTAATCAGTCGAGCAATTGTATATCTTTTGTGGGATCGTTATCGAGATAATGGACGTGATCTCCTGTCAGATTTGTGCGATTTATTTGCTTTTCCTATGTACAATGTACACTAATTGAATAAATAATCATGCATACTTGCAGGAATTCATGTTTAAAACGATGTAAACTAAAATATGTGACAGTAAATATGTAAAAATCACATAAATCTGACAGGAGATCACGTCCGTTATAATAATAATAAATTTGGACAACTTATATAACGCTGTTTTTGCGAAAAATCGCCTCAAGAGCGCTGTACAAATTAGCATGGATTTTACATTAGAATTAACTTAACTTAGGAGGCTAGATAACAACTCGTATTGCAGCTATCAAGCGCATGGATTATTGGAATTCTAGCCCCCCAATAAATTAAATACAAAATCTTTTTATATGTACGTATTTTAATTTACTTAACTATGTAGGAGGCTAGCTAACAACTCGTCTTGCAGCTATCAAGCGCATGGATTGTTGGAATTCTTGCCCCCCAATAATACGTTTATCTTATGTATTTAGTAAGCTACTTAACATCCTTAGTCTAACTTAATCTAACTTAATCTACTTAATCTAACTTAACCTAATTTAATCTTACTCGCCTCGATAACAATCCCACAAAAGATATAGAATAGCTCGGCAGGCAGGGCCGGATTAACCATGTCGGGGCCCATAGGCAGTGCACGTCTCGGGGCCCCTTTACCAATGGTGGACTAACGGGGGGGGGGGGGGGGGGGGGGGTTGAAGGGGCCTCCAAACGCTACCTTGTTCTCTTTGTTCAAATTCTAAACAATGCTTTAAGGGGGGGGGGATAGGTTTTAAAACTTTTTTTTAGATTTAAAAAAAATATATTATTAAAAAAATATATTATTAAAAAAACACATTACAATGAGCCGTCTTGTCACTAAAGTGATCTCTTCCAGACAACCTTTCCCAAAGAATTTTAACAAGTAGATAGGTAGTGCATACTGAAGCTTGTACAACATTTATAGTTTAAACATTAGAAATAAAACAAAACAAATTCCAATATAAACCACACACGGCACCTTCAATCACTTCAGATACTAAGTAATGTTGCAACAAATAGAAGGAAAGAAAAGTAAAATACAACTATGTTTATATATTTGTTTTAATTATAGACTTTTTATTTATTATTTGTGCATGATGTGAACATCAGTTATTTATTGGGTTATAACCTAATTATTATAATTTGTTGTTTTGCGTGTACCTAATGTTATTTACCTGTAAATGTGCCTAATTAAAACATCTTGAAAGCTGACTTTTCCGAAACTTCGTTGCTCACTAATTGAAGCAAGTCATTTTTTCTCAGGACGCGGGGCCCCTAGCCGATGCGGGGCCCCTAGGCAATTGCCTACTCTGCCTTAGGGATAATCCGGTACTGTCGGCAGGTATTGATCACTCATGATAATGGTTAAAAATGCAACCTGACACATTTTGATAAAGTAAAAATCCCCCAAAACACTCTAATCCCTTCCTGGGCGGTTATTAATCTAAGGATTTGTGTTTTTATGTCCCTTAAAAAAATGTGTAACCTTCAGGCTACCGTAAACTCCAAGTTATAAATATTTATTTTTGATCATCCATAGATCAGAGATCTTAAATAAATCTTAAATCATTTTATTTTCTACACAGATTAAATCAAATAAAGGAAAACGAAAAAAAATCAAAAGGACGCTCAAGTTACCAAGCAGGGATGTCGCTACGAAGAAAGTTTACAATACTCCTGCGAAAAATTTTGACATGTCGATGGTGATAATTTCTTCCTTGTCAATTGAAGAGCAACTGCAGGAAATGGCTGATGCTAGGAATACAGAGGAATATGCAAAGGCGCCGTATAAATGCGAATTGTGTGCAAAATGGTTTGTGCATGAAATTGTGTATAAAGAGCACACAACAAAACATGAAACGGTAAGTTAGTTAGCCTTTTCCCAACTAGTACTCTTCTGATTTTCGAAAATAGCGTCTCAAGTGCCTCTACTCGGGGTTTTGGGATCACAAAATAGGCAGAAATAGCCCCATGTTTTCTTATTTCTTATCTTTTTTTTAAAACTGTGAAACTACTAAGTTAGCCTGGTTAAGATTATCCAAAGATATCAACTTGAGGGTAATTTAAAAAAAAGAGAATTAGCTTATAAAGCTATAAAGATTTTGTTATGATGCAGTACAAATCCATATTCCTTTAAATATAATTATTAACATCCTTATCATTTGTTCTGCATCCTAACAACTCTACCCGTCGAAATCGTCATTAGGTAGGAACTTGTTTATTAATTATTAGAGTGCGAGCTCTGATTTTATCTACAGCCAGAGGCGACACCTGGAGCGGTTCCTCGGCAATACCTCACTTCTTGCGTAGGTAGGTTTCGGAGAGTTGGGCCCGGAACCTAGCTACGCGACAGTCAACGGAGTTTTTGTGAGATTTGAGTTTTGAACGGGAAAAAAATTCCTTTTTACTTTAGATAATGCCGGGCGGTAAAAGTGATAACGAGTACGTATTGTGTGATCGATAGTTTGAATTCCCCTTGGTGGGATTAGCTGTGATTCCTGCAACCCTAAGGAAACTTGTACGGCGGCCAGGCGTTGTCGGAGCCTGAAAGATTTAATCCATGATAAATACGTCCGATCACACTTGGACAGAGCCCCGTTTTGATGGATGATCGGTGTACCGTTAGCCCGCGATGATATTCGCTGTTCTTTGTGGTGGGAAAGTAATTTTACGCCGACCCTGACTCTCGTCTGGACCGAGGGCGGCCTCCTTACATGCCAAACCTTCTTCAACGGAAAATACCCCCATTGGCGGCGGGGTGACTTGCTAATTTTGGACGTGGCGAAAGGCCGCTTGATGTTCTCCCTTTGGCGGTGGGGTTACTTGCTAAATTTGGTCGCGGCGAAAGCCCGCTTGACGAACTCCCTTTGGCGGCGGAACTGACTCCAGATCTCGGCTTCGGTGATGAAATGCTGCCTGTGCCTTGCAGCTACTAGACGGACATTTTATTAGTTAGCTAGCGATAGAATTCATAGTAAAAAGAGGTCGGTTCCATGGGGGTAAGTGAAATGCAATATTTAAAACCTTTGTCGAGTGAGGCCTCGACCCATGTTTGCTATTTGATTTAAAATTATATGTTTGATCTCACAATTCCGCCTTTAAATTATGTACCTTGCAATACCATCCCTTTGGAGAACGACACATATCGCTGGTTTACGATCCACCCCTGAGCATATTTGGGATCCACAGATATTCTTGACGGGATCCATAACCCGTCCAGAATTGGCGCTTCCTTTGGGATAAAATCTGTGAGTACCTGGTCAGCATTACAATACTAAAGTTGTTTACGATGGGTATACTTGGTTTTGCCACTTGGCGAGAAAAACCCACGTAGCAATTTTTCTAAAATTCATATGAAATCAATGTTTATAATGTGTTTGTTTATTTAGGTATCAGGACAATACATGTGCGAGCTCTGCAGCCAACGTTTCAACTCACGGCGCAACCTGACGAACCACCAAGAGACTCACGGCAATCGCTACAGCTGTCGCCTGTGCGGCAAGGTGGTTATCAGCAAACAGAACATTATGTCGCACATGTACACAGAGCACGACCAGACCAATAAGCAGATCACTTGCGATCTGTGCCAGAAGACTTACAAGTATGAGCCCATTGGATGTTTCTTATAACTGAATGATAATAAATTTTGGGAGAGGGTATGGGTACTGCCGCCCCTATATTTATTCATTGGATAACCAACACCATCTATTTATGGTAAAAACTTGCTATTGTGTATGTGGATTATACTGTAGTATAACTTTTTTAATCAAAAAGAGGCATAGTTTAACCACTCTGACCCGTAAGCGTGTTTACACGACAATATAACAATAGCAGTCAAGTACAATAAGCGGGTTTTCACGCTAACGCGTTTATTCCACAGAAATCGTTATAACTCTGTTATTGTTCTAGTGACAACCCTAAAACAAAAAGTAGAAGATCCATATTGAATCAAGCTTCACATCCCTATTCAAAGTTGTCCATAGAAGTTCATAAAAAACACTTATTTTGTAGAAACAGTTTTCACCCGCCAAATCGCCTATGTGCCATTAGACATTGTTCATTTTTTATTAAATATTATTGTATGAAATGGTAAAAAAGTGAGGTGACAAAATTGTTTATTATATATTTATAAAATAGAATAGTGTTTTTTTTTTTTACATAATTCGTAATTTTAGTACCGTTTTCACATAAAAACATCATGTGAATCATTTTCACAATTTTTTTTTGTTTGCATTCTAAATTTTAGTATTTACAAACGTTAATATTTATTTTTAATATAATAATTTGAAAGCTTATTTCAAACTTATTTTACATAACCTTTCAAAAACAGTTTTAGTATTCGGCTACGTTCAGAAATGTTTCATTTATAAAGCTTTAATTGTGAAGCGGAAATAACCCAAAGTTTTTATAAATTCGACAGTTCGTTCAAGACAAAAAACTTGCACAATCGCAAAATACCTGAGTGGTTAATCAAATATCTTGATATGATCTCGTTTTAAAAAAAATAAATGCAGCAGGGTAACAAATTGATTGATTGAAAGTGGCTGATTGATTGGTAGTCTACATTTAGGGTGTTCATAGTCCACGATAGGGTTGCCCGCGTTCACAGGGTGCACCGTTGGAGGGTTGGATTCGTAGTCACTCCTGGACACGCTGAATCCCAGATTCCTACCCACCCCTCAAACCTTTTTCCTTCCCAGAATTTCTTCTCCTTCGTTTACTTAACAAAACCTTTCACACAGCATCCCCAAAGATAAAATAGGCCCTCACAGAATTAATTTTCTCCAGGGCCTCCTGAGCATGCTTAATGTTAAAAAAATAATTATTATAATAATGTGACTCCAGAAGTGTCTGTAGATAATCCCAGATTAAATGGTTGTTAATATATTTGCTGGACGTTCCTGTGTGGAAGGTTCTCTCAGTATCGCCCTGGTGAAAGACCACCAATCAGAATCGAAACGTGGCTTGAAATGGCTTTACCCATGTTTGGTCACCAGATATGAATAGCTAGGTACTTCCCAACCATCCTCTTTTTTTTCCTTCCCACTTCTTATATAATTTGAAAAATATATATATGAGCACTTTTGAATTTATTGTGTTTCAGAAATAGGTATACCTACGCGAAACACATGAGAATACATAATAATTCTAAGGAATACAAATGCCACCTGTGTCCAAAAGTTTTTCTTTGGAAAGACAACCTCAATCGACATCTCACGTAAGTAATTTTTCTTCTTATTTACTGCTTTGTGACTGTCCATATCCAAGTAATCCTATTCTAGACATATTTCCAACAAACTGCTCTGTTCTTCACCTTACCTCCCACTCAAACATCTAAAATTTGTTCATATTCAATATTCAATATCGTAGGTTAGTTCTAATATTCTCCTGACGAAGAAAGGGTTCTTCCGAAACCGGTAGAGTGTGAATGTTTACGTTTACTTGTTTTAGTCGGCATAAAAGCGAGCGGCCATTTAGCTGTGACCAGTGCTTCAAGTCATTTTATTTGAAGGAGAACCTCAAAGACCATCTTCTGGTGCACTCTGGTGCCAAGAGATTTTACTGTGTGGAGTGTGATTTGTCATACGCGTCACAGGCTAAACTAAACCAGCATCTCAAGAGGGGCACCAAACACCTCACACCAGAACAGCTAACGTAAGTAGACTGACGGTCAGAAAACATAAGTTTATTTGATTTTAATGTTTTTTATAATTTGATATCGCACAGGAGTCACAACTTACCTTCAGCCTGAAAGAAGTGGGGATGGAAAGGAGATGAAAGAGAGAAAGGTTGCGATGCATTCCCGACTATTCACGAAACATAGCTCAAGTCATTTAAAGTATTCTTTCACCAAGGAGATTCTGAGAGTATCTAAGAGACATGCGGTATAAACATGCAATATTTGACTGAGTTTAGCGAAGTCCTGTTATAACATGACCGTTATGCATTTTTTAGTTTTTTTTTTTAGTTATTTGTTTTTGGGGTGTTATGCCGTGTTGAAAACACAAAGGAATCATAAATAACCAGTGCCGAGGAATTTTGTAAAAAATCAAACATCAACCAAGGACTTTTGGTCGAATCTGATGAAATTTATCAAATTAAAACTGGTATAAATGGAACCAATCACTTGGTTATATTTATACCAATTGTATTTAGCCAGAGAGAGATTTTTTTTTTCCTCGAGAATAAATACTTTTTATGTGCATCAAAAATAATTTACACATTACATTTTTTAATAGTTTTTAATTTCAGCTTCCCCTGCACCATGTGCGATGTCCGTTACACCAACAGCCTCCAGCTCTCCATGCATATTGACCGTGTTCACCTGAACAAGAGATCGCACGTCTGCCAGCAATGCGACGCAGCTTTTGTCAGCAAGAAAACCTTGCAAACTCATGTTAGAGCAATTCACGAGGGATACAAGAAGCCGAAGGATCATATTTGTGAGACGTGCGGAAAGGGTTTTTCAGTAAGTATAAAGTTTATAACCAGGCATCGTGGGTTCATTTCCTATGCTAGCTACAATAGCTTCTACACGGGTCGGTATGAATTCAACAATATCCGCATGCAGCAAAAATGTATGTAATAGTGAGATGTCCTCTGCATCATTGTGCAGAAACGCATATGAGTATACAGTAGCCAATGAATTGTCAGTTTTGAAGATTTCTGTCTTACCTTCCCGCATTTAGTGTGTCGTTGAGTGAGTCAAGTGACGACTAGACTGTGGAATTTATTTAGTTAATTCAAAGTTTGATCAAAGTAGTGATCTCAGCGGTGATATCGAGAAGCTACTGAAACCAAGTATTGCTTGCCTGTATACTGGAAGTACGCAACATGCATTCTTACTGCACCCGGTTTATGTTGGTTTCTTACCGAACTGTGAGAGAGCTATCCTCTGTTAGTGTGATGGTAGTAGGAGTTTTTCAAATATTTCCAAGTGTTCATCATCAGGGCAAATGTGTGATACCTGATGATGGACACTGTAACGCTGTCCGAAAGGTTGGCTAAGGAAGGAGGTAGCGCAACACAGCATAACACCCCAAAAACAAGTGGCAAAAATACTTTTGGCCGTGAAAACAAAAAAAAAAACAAAAACTATTTCCAAGTTATTCATAATTCGAGAATGTTTTGTTTTTATTTAAATAAATAAATTTGCACTGCTTTTTCTGTATACAATTTAGAAATCAATGCAACTTTTCTCAGCTTGGAGCGTCATTTCCGCCGTAAGCTTAGAAATATTCATTAAACTTTCAAAAACATACAAATATTTGTTGCATATTTTGCTATTTTTCAAAATGGAAATGATAATTCTTAGGCGAAGCTACTTGTTTATTTTTAAAAAAATTCTATCCTATTTATATAAGTATTAAACACTGTAGCGATAAACTGATAGAAATGTATTATGGACTTGTTCGTGTGCCCGAAGTGAGCTCAATAATTGTTCCTTCTAGTGAAATTGATCAAACATTTTCAAATATAAAAATTATTTTCTGAACAGATTATCAATTTCATTAGCCTGTATGGGACCCAGAAGTCAAAAGGTCTTGTGTAAATTGGCAATACCCATTTTCTTTCAAATCGATACAAATCACTCTTCTAAGAGTTGTTCTTCTTCTTCTGAGAATTGTTCATTGGATTATTTAAATAATTTTATGTTCTAAATACTTTTTAGGACAAGCAAGTGCTCAAAGCGCACATTCGCACTCACACTGGAGAAAAACCATTCTCTTGCAAATTTTGCGGTGCAAAGTTTGCTCATTCCGGCGCAATGTACACCCACGTCAAGTTGGTGCATCTAAAACAGAAGAGAATTGGTGCAGCTGGAAAGAGAAAATTCGAAGCAAAGAAGCCAGATGAAGATCACCTGGAAACTAGTAGAATCAGCCAGAAAGATACATTGGTCGAAGAGGTTAATATTATAATGGTAGAAGACGCTCCGATCATTGGTGCTAATCCGACTTTAACAACTTTGTATGTGAACAGGGTAAATAATTCCAACCATGGTGCAATCAG
Source organism: Limnephilus rhombicus (assembly GCA_929108145.2). Taxonomy (NCBI): domain Eukaryota; kingdom Metazoa; phylum Arthropoda; class Insecta; order Trichoptera; family Limnephilidae; genus Limnephilus; species Limnephilus rhombicus. The sequence continues at coordinate 35,877,641 of OV815278.1, forward strand.
CTAGATTTTTTTGTGGTTAGAACAATAACTCGAACAACGGAAAGTTCTAATTGGTTGCAGTAATATACGATTGTACATAAAAAATATTACAAAATAGTAGTGGTATCGTTTTTAAAATAAAGCAGATTTGTGAAATTAAATAATGGATTCATGTTTCCAAATAAATAGATTATTTAGCAGAACTTTTGTTATCATTTGTAGATCACTGGAACTCTCAACCCTAGCACACCTAAATAATATTTCATGTTATTGTTTCATCACAAAGAGACTCTGAATACCTTTCTAGGAAATTGTTCTAACAAGTCAATGAATGACATGGTTCATATTGACATGTTGTGGGTTAGTTTTTCAATGCCTCTTTTTTCTGGAGCTTTTATACATCAACTAATTTTTAATTTTTTTTAAACAAAAATGAATGAGTGAGAATAAATCCAAATCGCTGGGGTGAACATTTCTAAAAGCCCATATTTTTCAATTGTTCAACAAGAAAAAAAAATAGTGTTGAAAGACAGGCGTAAAGTACTTCCTGCCTAGCGATTCTGTATTTTTTGTGAGATCGTTATCGGATAACGGACGTAATCTCCTGTCAGATTTGTGTGATTTTTATGGCTGTTATTTGCGTTTTCTATGTACAACGTACATTAAATGAGTAAATAATCATGCGTACTTGCAGGAATTCATGTTTAAATCGATCTAAACTAAAATATGTGACATAAAAATCACACAAATCTGACAGAAGATAACGTCCGTTATCCAATAACGATCTCACAAAAAATACGGAATCGCTAGGCAGTGTTAAGAATAATCAACTCATATAACCAAGACTTTTTCTAAAATATGCTTATTTTCAAATGTCTTTTAAATTTATTTTTTTTAATTGACTGAGGATATAACCTTCCTATCCAGGAACTGAAATCAACCACTCTCCCAACTGAGCCAAATGCCGAATGGATAATACCAATATTTATTTCTTATATTTTAAGTGCTGTTATGTCATCAAATTTCAGAGATATGCGCACATGTGTCAGCATATTACCACCTAAAGTTGATGGAAATGCATTGTCGTCGACAATGAGTCTATCTGCCGAGTTTTAGCTAGATCAGATGTAAGGAAACGGGTTAATATCCACTTTCAAGATCTCACTTAATTCAACCAAGAAAAAAAGATAAATTCAAATAGACGTATTTAAAAAAAGGACCTCTTTTAGAAATATTTTGATTTCATAACTCTTTAGCGTCAGCATCTATTGTTTTTACAACAATACATAAAAGATCATCTAAAATAGTGACTGATTTCTTTCGTGGTTCAGCTCGTTCATTAGTAGTGAAACGGTGGATATAAACGGTCGATTGAAAAATCTGCGGTTTTTTTTTATTTGAAAAGTTCAACGCTTCGAAAGGAAGTTAAGGTATTTATAGTAATTTTTAATAAGAAGCTATGTATAAATTAGGGATGTCGAAAGTGAAAAAGAATATCGATATATCGATATTTATTAAAATATCAATATCGACGTCGATATATCGAGGAAAAAATATCGATATATCAGTCAAATTTTCAAGAGATTTTGCGTTTTTAAAATAATAGTGTATTCAGCTCAATATTATCAACAGTAATTTTTGTACACAATTTGCTTTTTTTAATGTACAAAAATCTCAATAAAAATGAAGGTATTTTTATCACTATTCATTTTTATTTCGTAATAATTACAAAAATATCAAAAACTAAAAAGCTGTCTTCTAACTTATATGTAAACTGAGATGCATACAAAGTTTGTATGCGTCTCAGTAACATTCTATTGGCGTATTAAGCTGTCAAAAATGACTTCGTGTGTGGAACAAGGTATAGTCAATAATCATAGACAATTGGGAACCAACACATAGGAGTGGCTTAGAAAAAAATGGCGAAAAATAGCATACTTTTCTATGTACCTATGTACATACACACATGAGATAGTATTGGTGATAACAAATTAATACTAATGCAAAGACAATAGATTTGTAAGCTATTAATAGTTAAAATTTCAACCGCCAGATGTCATGACCCAATACAGTTACTTTTTTCCGTTCGTTCCTATACGGTTTTGGATTCTAGTGACTTTAAATACATAAATTTAAAAAAATATCGTTTTTGATACAATTTTCGATATTGGATATTTTGTATCGATATTTCGGATCAAAATATATTGGCTAAAAATATCGATTTTTTTAATTAAAAATATTGATATTTCGATATTTTTTCAACAAGCCTAGTATAAATAATTACAAAATCTATGCGCAATAGAAAGAAGGAGGTGGGTTAAATATGCAAAGTACCCACTTACTTCTGTTATTAATTTGAGAATGAAAATTAGTTATTATTAAATAATACGGAATTTCAATGAAGCATCTGTACACATTTCGATTCTTTTTAACTCTTTTCTTTAGAGCATAGGTTCTCAACGTGGGCGTTTCAGGCCTTCAGGGGGCGGTAGAAGACCAAGAGAAAATTGGGGGGCGTTTCACACTTTCAGGGGGGCGGTAGAAGACTTAGAGAAACCCATCCCACCCCATCCTATCCTGCCCCATCTCATTTACAAAAAAATATTTTTTCTATCCCATCACGCCCCCTCTGTTGTGGCAAGTAACCTCATCTTGGTATCCCCCATTACGCCCCCTTCGTCGTGGTCAATTGCTGTTTTGAGCAGTGGGCAAAAAAGGTTGAGAATCTAGGCTTTAGAGCTAAATTTAACTCATCTTTTTCTTAATTTCGCATTTCGATATCACAGACCAATTAAGGCAGTTTATTTGCCTCAATAATGATCAATAAACTCTCCAAAATATTTTTTTTTCAGGTTTATGAAAATGACTAAGCTAATTTGGGTGATTCTTATATTCACAATATATCAAAGTAAAATGACTGTGTCTTCAAATAAAAGGGATAGTGAAGTCAGACCCAATGAGGTGTTGTACTCACTAGAAATACCTGAATACATTTATTTCAAAGGGACAGCTCATAATTTACCAACAATCATACGTGAACGACTCATGATAAGTTGGCCGCCTTTGAACCAACCGTTTAATAATGTACCACGACAAAATCAAAGACAGCCTGATGTAATGAAAGAGAAGATCAATGCCGATTTTTCGGCAGCTAATGCGGTAATATTACAACTGAAATCAGTAGAGCCTCTAGGAATGGAACAGACGAATATTGTAGAACCTTCAGAAACTAAAGAAACAACATTATTAAATACTGTAGAATATTTAGATTTTTATTCCAAAGAAATTAAAACAATGGGACCTCCAGAAACTAATCCGGTATCAGAAATATTGAATACAGTAGAATCTTCAGAATATTTTGTGGGTTTGGAACAAATGAAAACAGTGGAACCAACAAAAACTATTGCAGAAACAAAACTACTGAATACTGTAGAACCTTCAAGAGTTTATTACGTAACAGAAAAAATAAAAACAAATGATACTTTACAGACCAAAGCGGTAACAAAACTCCCGAGCACAGTTGAACCTTCAGAAGTTTATGTAGGATTAGAAAAAATGGAAATAGTGAAATCATCAGAAATAACATTATTAAATACTGTAGAACCTTTAGAAGTTTATTCAGTAGCCAAACAAATGAAAACAACAGAAAACATAAAAACTAACATTTCAACAGAACCATTGCAAACAGCAGAACCTTCGAAAGCCAATATAATAACAGAATTATTAAATTCAGTAGAACCTTCAGAACTTTATGTAAAAGTAGAACTGATGAATATTGTAGAACCTTCAGAAACCAATGCAGTAACAAAACTATTGAACAAATTGGAACCTTTGGAAATTTTTTCAGTAACAGAAGATATCAAAACAGTGAAACCTTCAGTAATGAATGCATCAACAGAACTAACGGAAACAGTGAAACTTTTACAAACTAATGTCACAACAGAACTAATGCAAACAATTGAATCTTCAAAAGCTGATACACTAACAGAACCATTGATTACAGTAGATACTTCAGGACTTTATACAATAACAGAAGAAATTAAAACAATTGATCTCTCAGAAACTAATGAAGAAACAAAACTATTGAATACCGTAGAATCTAACATTTATTCAGCAACAGAACACTCGCAAACAATGAAAACTATAAAAACTAATGCTACAACAGAAATAATACAATCAGTAGAACCTTCAGCGGCTGTTATAGTAATGGAACTAATTGAAACATCAAAAAATCAGGTTATTGGAGTAACAGAACAATATTTCATATCTGAGCCTTCTAAGTCGCACAACTATGTAATTAAATGTATAGGAGACGATAGACTAGCAGCACAAGAAACTGGTCTAAATGACTCTGAACTTTGTGAAGAAGTACAAGAAGTGGGACATACACAAAAAAATGGCACGGAAGAACAGACAACCGAATTAACAGACATTTTTGAAACCACGGAACTGATAAAAGAACATAAAATAATTGCTTCTCCAACAGAAATTAAAGCCCAAGAAAAGGTACTTCAGACTTCTACATTATACGACAAAGTAACAGAACAAACAATTTATTTTGAATCTGCAGAGTCCGTTAAAGTAGCAGAAAAAGAAACCGATTCAGATAGAATATTTAAATCTTTCAAAGATTACATGACTGACCATGTGAATTTGGTTAGGTCTTCAAAACAAAGAACATCCAATTTTTCAAAAATTGTTGACACTGAAAGCAAGACAACAGCAAAAGATATTGAAAGTGAAAATGATAATAATGGAGAAAAACTAAATATGACAACTTCATCAGAAAATCGCATCGCTTCAGAAATTTATCTAGAGACGGAAAAATACCAAAGTATAGACAAAAAGTTAACTGTGCCCAATGTTTCAAAATCATTAAATAATGTAGACTATTTGGAAACTGATGTAATGAACAAACCGATGATAGAAATTTCAACTGCTGATTTCAAGGAAATGAGAACATTCACTACAGTAGGAATAGACATTATAACCAAACAGAACACTGGATCATTTGATGGTTTGGAAAATGTAAGCACAACCGAACAAATAAATAAACTCAAGGCAATGGGAACTGGAGAAGTTACAAATATAAACATCAAAATGTTGTTAGAAGAAGCTGGTTCGACAACAGAACCTGATGTCATAATAGGTTCTGAAATTGATGTTACAAAAAATTCGGAAACTGATATCACAACAGATTCAGAAATTGATGTCACAACTGATTCGGAAAATGATGTTATAACACATTCGAAAATGAATGTCCAAACAGATTCGGAAATCGACATCACAACTTCTGTAATTGATATCAAAACAAATTCAGAAATTGATATCATGACAAGTTTGGAAATTGAAATCACAACAGAATCGCAAAATAATATTACACATCCAGAAGTTGGTATGACATCAGAATTCAGAGATTATAAGACAACACATCAAGATAATATGTCAACCATCCTAAAACATCTTTATGTGACAACTCAACCAGAATTTGAGATAACACGCCCAGAAGTCGATACAACGGACTACAGAGTTTATTTGAACGTACAAGAAGATTATTTGACAGATTCGGAAATTAATATCAAAACAATTTCTGAAACTAATATCATAACAGATTCTAAACATGATATCACAACATTTTCGGAAATTGATATCATTACAGATTCTGAAAATGATATCACATCAAATCCGAAAAATGATACAACAGACTCAAAAATTGATATCACAACATACTCAGAAATTGATATCCCAACAGAGTCGCACAATAACATTACAACACAACAAGAAGTTGGTACGACCTCAGACTTCGGAGATTATAAGAGAACCCATCAAGATAATATGCCAACCATCCTACAAAAACTTTACATGACAACCAAACCAAAATTTGAGATAACAAGCCCAGAATTCGATACAACAACGGACTTCAGAGTATATTTGAAAGCACACCAAAAAGGTCATTTGACAGATTCAGAAATTGATACAACAACAAACTTTCAAATTGATATCACAACAGATTCAGAAACTGATATCACAGCAGATTCGGAAATTGATATCACAACAATGCAAAATAATACCACAATACAACCAGAAGCCGGTATGACATCAGACTTTGAAGATTATAAGACAACACATCAAGATAATATGCCAATCATCCCACTACAACTTTATATGACAACCAAACCAGAATTTGAGATAACACGCCCAGAACTCGATACAACAACGGACTACAGAGTTTATTTGACAGAACACCAAGAAGATTATTTGACAATAGAACTTGGAGATCATAGTACAGAAGACCCAGAAATTTACAAGATAGCTGAACCAGATGGTTATTCAATGACAAACTTACACAATCTTGTGAAAGATAAGTATAAAATTTTAAAAATAAATCAGAAGGATCAAGTTAACAAAATTCTAGTGGAATCTGAAATGACCACACTCCAAGAAGATTTTGTTGAGTCTTCGGAAGACAGGACAGACAAACATGGAAGTAACCATGAAATTTCAGTGAAACCAACAAATTTGAAAGGAGATAGAGATGTCTTTCCTGATTTTATAAATCAAATGAAAAGTGTTGTGACCATACAAGACAAAAAAACACCCACGTCTACAGAATTAAATGCAGGACGAAATAGAAATCAAAATAATGGAATCGATCAATCAGTAAAAAGTTATGTTAACCCTCTCTCTTTTGAAAGTGAAGACATTACGATTCATGAGTTTTCTGATATGATAGCTGATGAAAGTGTTGACAATCCAGATTTTGTGTTAAAGGATAAAATACAAAACCTGAGAGATCCCACGATAAAAGCTTTAGAATCGCTCACCAAACCAGCGGTACAATATGCAGAACAACTAGCTTTGTTTAATGTTTCTTCGATTGCAAAACCTCTACTCAAAGATATCCCAAAGTTGCTGGTGAATGTAGTGAATGAATTTTTCGACATGCAACAGAAAATATTAGAAGATAATGACAATTCAATTCATGTACAGTGGACTGATGTTTATCCACATCAGAAAAACAACTGGAATATTCCAACTTATCCACAAAATTCTAACACCAATTTTGGACAGAAATCAATTCCTTATATTGGACAGAATTTCAACTCCAATTTTAGAGAGGGCCCATATTCGCATTTGGCTCACAATTCAAATTCCAATTTTAAACACAATTCAAACCATAATTTTGGAGAGAATTCAAATTCCAATTTTGGACAGAATTCAAATTCTTACTTTGGTCAGAATTCTAATTCCAATTTTGGACATAATTATAACTCCAATTTCAGACAGAATACACAAAGTATACCTACTGCATATCCAAATGCTATTGAAAAAGAGAAAAACTATTATAATAATTTTTACACTAATAACCAAAATTCTGACACTAATGCTGATATTAAACATTCCTATCAACAGAATCAAATCTCTTCAAATATAAATGGACCAAAACGTTTCTCAATTGGTTTTGAAAAACAGAGAAATGCAAATTCTGACATCCACTCTGATAATCTTTCATTTGATCAAAATTTGGACCCTAATGTTCAACATTCATTGCACCCAGAAATAATACCCTCAAATAATGCAAGAAGCAAAATAGAAAAAAACAGTAAAAATTCTGCAGCGGAATTGGATGAATCTTTAAACTTTTTTATAACAAATTTCAATGAAATGATGTCAAACAGTGGTAAAAATTCCACTAAAGCTAATTAAATAATAAACCATTAGTTTTGAAACTGCGTAACTATTATTTTAACGTCAGTATTTTATCTTGTACGATTTTTGTGTTTTTTTTTAATATAATCTTTATATTATATTTATGTTCAAAATTGTAAATGGTAGTATAGACAGTCCTGATTTACTTAACCTCATTAAATTTCGCATATCCACGAGAACATATTCCAAAATTCTGTTTAAATGCAACAAAACCAGGACTGAGTATTCCAAACATTCGCTTATACCTAGGTTGCATGAAGTTAGTAATAGATACGAGATGTGGCGGATCTATCTAACTGCATGGAAGGTAGGTACAAGAGGGCTATGCTATCAAATCTTTTCAATCAATATTAATTTAATCTAAGTCTACCTTATTTGTACTATAGAATTTTGTATGTATTTGTATCTCTGATGTCATTTCACAATCAAATGCCCCAATTAATTGTTATTCTTTTTTTTAATAATAAAATTTCTAATATTTGCTTCTGACTTTAACTGTGACATGTAATCTTTGCTTGTGGTATATGTATTTACACCGTTGATATTAAATAAATATAAAATATTTTATTTGTATGTAGTACAATAAAATAAATGTAGAAATATGTACTTCTGGAAAGACTTGTTTTATTTATTTTACCAAGGAATACAAATTTATCTTAAATACTTTACTATGAAATTGCAAAAGAAAGATGTAAGAATACAACGTGTAATATAATTTTTTCTATCGTCGCTTCTTGCCTCCTTTGGCTTTGGCTGAATTCTGCGACGCACTGGGCTGCTGGTGAACTTGTTGCTCGGCAGATCTAAAAAGAAATATTATATTTAAACATGTTTATCTTGTCATGGAACCAAGAGACATAGCTGAACACCCAACGACAACCCTTTTATAGAGGGACTGGGTTACAGTTGAGGGAATAAAGTAAACATGGGAGATAGCACAATGAACCTAGGGTCTATTGGCGTAAATAGTTAAATAATAATTATATCAGTTGGCGCCAAAAGTTTAAAAACTAAAATCTTCCAAGTTGAATTATTTGCTCACTGGAAAATACATACAAGTATATTTTTTCTCTTCAAATTTGGGGATGCTGTGTGGAAGGTCTTTTTAGGGAAAGGAAGGAGAGGGAAAAGGGTATGAGGAGTGGGTAGGAATCTGGGGGTTAATGTGTTAAGGAGTGACAGACGAATAAATCCATCCCTTCCATTGCGATGCAAGGCAACGCGTCGAGAGAGTTCGGTTGGAGAGGTCTAGATGAAGTCTCCCACAACCAGTCTCTCCCGATCTGGCCCACAGAGTAGGTGGGCAAATCCATTTGTCGCCAAACCTAGACAAACCTCACCCCATGAACCCGGGCACCCTTGCTAAGACACCAAATGTAGCGAACCACTTGAGGTGGCCTATGGTAGTGGAGTTGGTTATCCAATAAATAGTTCCGGGGCAGCGGTTATACCCGCCTCCATAATTGGATATATTTATTGCTTAACAGTTACGTGGTGTGAAGACTGGAGCGCTCCTTTCCTTTTAGACAAACCTTCATGAAATGTAATAATGAAAATAAAATAACTTAAACTTCGAGTCCCAGAGGTGTCAATATGTTTTTCTGATTTTTCTGTTTCCTGATTTTCGATTGAGTTTCGCTAATATTGTCTTCATTTATTTAAATATTACAATTTGAGGTTTTACTCATTAAGTTAAAAATTTAAAAAAATAAAATAAAATAACTTGTTCAGCTAAACTTTATTGAGGTTTTTTTTAAATTATCGTCAAAGCTCGGTACCTAGGGCTTCCAATCCCGCAGCCTGAATTCAATGTCAGTATTTGTGGGACTACGAATTTTCAATCCCGCAGGATCTCGGTATTTACGGGATCCCGCATATTGAAAATATTCACATTTATATAAGGCAAATAAAATGAATTAATCAACTCCACATTTATTAACGTACATATTACTATTAATATGAGATCAATCAAATTACACCGTTATTTGTAACAAAAAAAGAATGAATTATCAACTAACTACGCATTTATTAAAGTATTACTATTAGTATGAGATCAATCAAATTACTCCGTTTATTTATCACAAAAACCCTATGAGTTATCAACCAACTCCATATTGCATTTTCGGGCCCGTTTTTGCTTAAATCTCTATATGATGCTTAGATTTCAAATGCACTTTTAATCCTTTGGTTGATCTAGTGGTTGTTTTAAGTGTAATATTGCACAGTTTGCATTTTGCCATTTTAACCCATTATTAGATTTGAGAAAATGCACCCAAACATAAAAACTACCAGAAAAGACACTATATTGCACTGGACTTGACATTTTTATGTTTAATTATAGTATCACTGTATCAATAAACTTCACAAAATACGAAACAGTTAATAACTTGAGTTGTTAAGAATATTTCGCGCAGATTAACCTATTTTGGTTTACTTTGATTGAACTTAACAAATGACACTCGCTCGCGCTCGTTCATACTTCATACCTATCCCCGCCACGAGCCATACTGCGCGATGCGAGCGCCCTGTTCCTTCGCCAGTAAGCCGCCCGCCAGTCAGCGAGCGATCGTGCTCGCGAGAGGTTGCATGCACGCTTTTTTTCAGTCTAGCAAATCCAGCGAATCCCGCGCCCTTAATCCCGCGGGATTGGAAAATGGCGCGGGATCCCGCAATACCGAGATCTCGGTATTCCGGGATTGGAAGCCCTATCAGTACCTACTAGCTGCCACAGAGTAGAAAATAGTATTATTTAGTATTAAGATAATAATAATAATTACTTCATGTTCTGTCTTGTCTTCAGCTTGGGGATGGTCTCCCCAAGATAGAGCAGTAGGGAGTCTCTGGAGGGAAGTTCAGGGTTGATGGGACTTCCATCATCATTGCGCAGCTGGACACGTATGCGTCCTCTCTGAAGGAATTCCTGGAATACACAAAGGATTTTTTTTTGAAACTTGAATTTATACTGGCAACACTGTATTAATATTCTAGGGTATTTGGTAATTCTCTCTTAATTCAAAGTATTGTAAATGGAACGCGTCTCGCATTGTACACTGAAGGTTTATCACTCACTTAATTACTATACCACCATCTAGCTAGCTCTCTCGTTGACCATTTTACTAGTAAGCAATTTCATTATTGATGTTTTCCACTGAGCAACTGGCATGTGTGTTTCTGTTAATTTCGTTTTGTCATGTTTTTTGTTTAAATAAGTTTACAAAAAGAGGATGAAAAAATGCATATTTTACAAAGATCGATAGCGGTGTTAGTTTGTTTTTACAAAATACTGTTTTAATTTTTATCTTATTTTGTAAGTATGTATTATGATTTTCCGATTTCACTAATTGGACACTTTATTTAAATATTTAAAAACACTGCCATATTCACATGTTTTCGACTGAGTGCGACTCCCGGGAGGGAACCTTACCCTTTGGACCACCAGGCTTCTAACCGGTCAGTAATTTGTATCTTTTTTTCCTAATTTAAATGCCTTTGGTTTCATATAAGAAATAATCATTACCTTGCTCCTTTCACGTGGGTAAAGTTTGTTTTCAACACCGACTTTCATCCCGGCAGATAAGAGGACATCTCTTATTTCCTGGTGGGTTGGGTTATCTATGCATTTCTCCTTTACCATCCGTCTGCCCTCAGCAAGCGTTTTCTTACTATTCAGGTATGCCGGATAGATGCATACCCATCTGCAATACAGACAAAAATATATATTAAACTATCATCTATACTCATTATGGTCTCACAAAATGAAAAGAAAATGTGGCAAGTAACAAACAACACTCTTTATGTTTCCAATAAATTCTTAGTTTAAATATTGTTCATGTATGACAAAGATAGACTTTCAAAGAATATGTGTACGAATGAAATAGATATAGTGTCGGGCGGCGTTTTCGTTTTTAAAAGTTGTGGAATACTACATTCTACATCACAAGTGCGATTGAGATGATAAGATACGCTTACTCGCTAACAGTAAGACGAATACGGAATGCTGTATGAGACGACCTACTGCCAGTATGTTGTCCTTCTTAAACCTATGTGTTGCTAAGTTCGCTATCTTGCTTTCTCTAATGGCGCTTAGAATCTTCAGGAAACAATTGAAATGATTGCATTATATACAGGGTATATATACATATATACAGGGTATATATATATATATATATATATATATATATATACAGGGTGTCCGGGGGTACAGTGCATTAACTTCGGGAGGTGATTCTACATGATGGTAGGAGTAAAAAAGGTTAACAACTTTTTCCGAAATTCCAACATTTTTTTTCCCATACAAAAAGACGTGCCTACTAAAAATCCTTAGTGTGAGGTACGATCTTACTTGCTGAGAGCCTGCCGGGCGCCCGACTTGATTGTTATTGGCCCGTATCGTAACAGCGGAAAATAATAAATCTGGCCGCACACGCCGGACTAATTTCATGTTTTTACCTCAAAACACCCCTAAAAGTTGGAATTTCGAAAAAAGTTATTTATCTTTTTTACTTGTACTATCATGTAGAATCACCTCCAGAAGTCGAAGTGTCCTTTCCCATTCGTCCCGTTCCCCTTCCGCCGCCCCTTCCCCTCCCATGTCCTCTTCCCCTCACGCGTTCCCCCTCCACCTTCCCCGCCTTCCCTCTCCCGCTCATCCATCTCGCCAACCCCCCCTCCCGCGTTCCATATATTCAGTCCCAGTACATTCAGTTTTCAGACAGCTCGCGTGCCACCTATTACAATTTTTTTATTCAAATTTTCATTTTTCATATATTACAAACATTCATTTTTGTACATTATAAGAACAATTAATCATATCTGGTACCTAACACAGCTACCTATTTAAAATACTTATAATTCTTACTAAGTACTTTAAGCAAATTCATTAATTTAAAAAGTTTATTCGAAAACTGAATTTTGATTGAAAAATCGATGGTTTGCAAAATGTCATTCTCAAATTGTGACATTTTTTACAGTTTTGTAGAGTTTTAAAAAACCAGATATATTGTCATGTTGTTGTAATAATCTAGAAACCTTCGCTAGGGTGGAAAGAAGGTATTTTGAAAATTTCAAACATTTCCTATTGTTGGAATATTTGATACCCTATGCTGGCAACACGGACAGTTCCGTTTCCGTATTCTTTTGTTTTTTCTTCTGTTTGAAATTGGGTCAACTTGAGTATTGTTTACCTGGCAATAAAATACATCTGTACTGGCAATAAAATACTCTAATTGAGTCTTTTAATTACAAACGTACACCTATGCTCAACACAGCAATATATAGACAACTCACATATATACATATAAGCAAGCATTATTTTGATTTTTATTTTATTTAGAAAAGTAATTTGCGTATATTTATGACTGAAATGTTATTCTTTGGCTTTTACAAGTGTGTGTCATGTAATGGAAACACTTTCTCATCACACACAAAGGCACTCATAGCAACGTGGTTAGAGTAGCACACAACCTCCCGCGAGGCGTTACAGTTTAGTAGAGGAACCACTAAATCGAAAGCATGACAATTACCGTGTCCTTCGCTTGCCACTTTTGAGATCTGTACGTGTATATAATTTGTATTTGAGTATGTTTTTAATTATAATTGAAACTTGTTTAACTAATATGACAACACGGTTGTAAAGACAGCCTTCCAGCACCAAGCTCCACTCTTGAATGAATGCTGGGCCCGAGCTCACTCAAGATTACACCCTTCATAATTGATTATTGTTTATTTATTTTACTTGTTTTTCTATTTATTAGATTTAATTTTTTTATACCATTAACATGTATAGCTATATTGGTACGTGTGCGATTGCACTATCCTCCCCACTAGATAATAGGAGTTTGGTAATTATCGGTTCGGACTGGCCACGCTTATTACGAATAATTTTTAGAAAAAAACTTTAGATTCGCCTTAATTACTATAAAAGGAAACTTTTTGGCTTTGGGGCGGCGGAAAATAATGCATTTTAATTTTCAATTGCATAAAACCAAAATTCACTTCGCGAACCGACGCAGCGAAAATCCGCGGCCGTAGCTGTCACTTGCTGTCACTGTTATGGACTGTAGCTGACTTCGTGGGATACCTACATGAAATACCGCGAATCACAAACCATGTTACACAAACCTAGCGTAGCCGCTAAGCCACTTGAAAACTGGGATGTTTTTCTTGCCTTGACGCGAGTAGGCGTTATAAAGGGGCACTTTCTTTTGTATCACAAACCATGTTACACAAACAAGCCCGCTAGACAAATTTCATAATTACGCGCCTTATCCCACGAAGTCGGCTACAGTCGTATTAGCTCTTGTTAATTTATCAAGAATACCAACATCACAGTGACATGTACGGCCGCGGATTTTCGCTGTCAGTCGCGAAGCGAATTTTGGTTTTATGCAATTGAAAATTAAAATGCATTATTTTCCGCCGCCCCAAAGCCAAAAAGTTTCCTTTTATAGTAATTAAGGCGAATCTAAAGTTTTTTTCTAAAAATTATTCGTAATAAGCGTGGCCAGTCCGAACCGATATTTACCAGGAGTTTGAACTGGGTAAATTCTGTGTCAAAAAGAGAAACGGCTAAAGTTCGGTGTTTGGGTAAAATTCCTAAAAAATAAAACTAGTTATTTTTATACTAATTTGGGGTCGGGGAATCCGAATCTGAAAGAATTAGGCGGCGGCAAGCAATATTAACTGAATTAAACGACTTTAAAAAATTTTATACACATACAGGAAAATAGCCATTTTGGAAGCATTTTGATTCCTAGAAAATCAAACTAGTTATTTTTATACTAACTATGGGCCGGGGAATCCGAATCTGAAAGAATTAGGCGGCGGCAAGCAATATTAACTTAATTACACGACTTAAAAATTTTCTATACACACACACATGAAAATAATCATTCCGGAAGTATTTTGACACATGTAGTACAAAGATCATAGAAAAACACGATAACATAGATGTTTTTACCACACAAAATTAAGTGTTGCCATTAAGCAGTAATATTTATAACGTAAAATAACATGTTTATATTTTAAGTACTTATTTTTTATAATTGATTCTCAAATATTTTAGGAAGGTACACCAACTAGTATTGTGGAGTTTTTATGCCTTGACGCGAGTAGGCGTTATAAAGGGGCACGTTCTTTTGTATCACAAACCATGTTACATAAACCCGGCGTAGCTGCTAAACTACTTGAAAACAGGGATGTTTTTTTGCCGTGACGCGAGCAGGCGGTATAAAGGGGCACAAACCATGTTACACAAACCTAGCGTAGCCGCTAAACTACTCGAAAACAGGGATGTTTTTTTGCCGTGACGCGAGCAGGCGGTATAAAGGGGCACAAACCATGTTACACAAACCTAGCGTAGCCGCTAAACTACTCGAAAACAGGGATGTTTTTTTGCCGTGACGCGAGCAGGCGGTATCTGAAAAGTTGCAAAGAACGCCTGAAGGATCCTACTCTGGAGTTTTACCGCTTAGCTGGACTCTTATATGATCCGCATATCCGACAGGAACCCTTCGAGACAAACGAGTTTGACAAGGATACGACGGACGAAGAAGACTTGGTCGATTTATAAGGTATGTTTTTGAGAGCTGGTAACACTGCCGGCACATGTTTTTGTATATTTCTTGTTTTTCTATGATCTTTGTACTACGTGTGTCAAAATACTTCCGAAATGATTATTTTCAAGTGTGTGTGTATAGAAAAATTTTAAGTCGTGTAATTCAGTTAATATTGCTTGCCGCGGCCTAATTCTTTCAGATTCGGATTCCCCAGCCCATAGTTAGTATAAAAATAACTAGTTTGATTTTCTAGGAATCAAAATGCTTCCAAAATGGCTGTTTTCCTGTATGTGTATAAAATTTTTTAAAATCGTTTAATGCAGTTAATATTGCTTGCCGCCGCCTAATTCTTTCAGATTCGGATTCCCCGACCCCAAATTAGTATAAAAATAACTAGTTTTATTTTTTAGGAATTTTACCCAAACACCGAATTTATTCCAGAGAAACATACATTATGTTTCTAAGACGATTCGCTGTTGAAATGTGAATGAAAAGTAACCTAAATACGAAATTAATCGATGTATAATGTTTGAAAAGTTTAGATAAGGGTATAAAAACAATCTATGCTATTTAAAAGTGCTATAAAAATAATATTTATAAGTTTACGTGTTGTTTTACTTACCTTTCTTTATCGCTGTGTTTCTTGTCAGGTGACCAAGATGTCAAATTACTAGCCATTTTTAGAAATAACTATCACGAAAATTTGATGCCCCTTTATGTATTTGATATATTGTTTGTTAATGCTATTATTATTAAAAATCAAAGTCAATTCATTGACATATTGACCAATACGGGAAAAACATGCGACATGAAAAATAATAGCGAAACGTCACTAATAGGATGTCAGTGTTGCTAGCTGCCGCCTGTCAAAGACAACAAAATAAATCAAATATTTTTCTATAGAGCAACATTCTATGAAATATTTCGAGTACCATTCACCAAATTCAAAAACCACTATTTCGACCGAGAATCAAAAAATTACAGTTTTTATTGTTGTCCCTCAAAATATGTTAGAAAAATGAATTAATTATTTAAGTAACCTCGCACGGCAATGCAAGTAGGTATTTGGGTTAGAAAATGTTTGTGGTGTATTCTTCGCAGGGCCGGTCCCGTGCAGGCGCTGCTTCTGAGCCGACTTGCCTAGGCGCCCACAAATCGAAATATACCTAACACAACTCCCTTGAGGATTTTACTAGCGCCAGCGACGGAGTGAAACTTCTTTAGCACCGTTGTGATTTGAAACGCGATGAAACGGAAACTAAAAAGAGATAAACACATACATCTATAAGATTTAGCCTGTGAGATAATAAGATAGAATGAAACCTTACCTACGTACAGTATCGCGTTGGCCGCTATGATTACGAGCTCACCTTTTAAGGCTCCTATTGGTAGAGATTGTGTGGATAAATTTTTCACTTCTACCGTGTGGGAACTGCACTTGATTTTTTTAGTACATTAGCTCCTCACAGGAAGCCCTGAGAAAAATAATTTTCTTAGCCCTGTCATCTTCGGGGATGCTATGTGGAGGGCTTTTTTAAGAAAAGAAAGGAGAGAAAGATTTGAAAAGAAAACAGGATTAGGGGTGGGTATGATTCTGACGGTTGAAAGCGATATATTTTTTTCAAATTAAAGATTTTTGTGTGAATTTTTTTATTTTATTTTAGGTAGACTACGCTTCCCCACGCTAAAAAATCTCCATAAAAATTTTTAATTTAAAAAAAAATCATTTTCAAACATCACAACATTAAAATATCGTATTTTTCAATCTTAGCACTCCAGCTCATAAAAAGTCTAGAACCGCCCCTGGGGTCAGTGTGTCCAGAAGTGACGGACGTTTGAATTCAACCCTCCCACTGTGATGCAAGGCGATGGGTCGAGAAAGTGCTGCTGGAGAGGTAAAAAGTGTTCCACAACCAGTCTCTTCATATCCGGCCCGCCACACAACACGTGGTCAGACGCATCCCCGCCAAGACCTGGACAACCCCATGAACCCGGGCACCCCTGCTAAGACGACCTTTGGCTGAAGTGTTGGTTATCCAATGAATGGTTCCCGGGGTGGCGATACCCATAGTATTATAATTTATAATTATTATTTTTTCATGGCTCTCTAACATAAAAAAAATATGCGTCATCATCCCTTCATGACGAAGGATGACACAATGACAGTTGACTTGACAGTTGAGAATTGATTCAAGTTCATTGTCTATGGTCCCTCACACATGTTTATAATCGTATATTCTGAAGTTAGTGTAAATATACATATTTTTGTTTCCCGATTTGGGTTCATATAAAACGCGGTTGCTTTCCGCAGTTGCTTTTATTGATTTCGCCCGTGTATTAATTCATTTCATTTGTGCAGTGTACCGTGAGTGTTAAAATGTCTAAAAAAATTCCCTACACGAAAACAGGAGATGCGGAGCAAGACGAGGTACAAGTCAATTCAATACTAAATAACAAACATACTAACCAATCAAAGATAATATGCGGTTATTTCATTGATTAAATTAAAAAAGCTAAACCAAGATTCTAAAAATACACATTTGCCTGTATATTTTTTTTGTTTTTTCTAATTGTTTTTCTCATTTCTAATAAATGTTCTCTGTCACTGACACCTACAGAAATATTTTAGAGAAGCATTTTTTTGCAATGATGGTAGGTGGGTACTATTTTTTATTTATTTTTTATTTTTATTTATTTCTATGTATTACAGTCTCTCTCTCTGGTTTCAATCGTGGGATTGGTTTGCAGCAATTTCATCTATACTATATTTATTTTATGTATTGCAGTATTAACCAATTAATTAACATTTTTACATAATAGATAAATTTTGAAAACATTTTTACATATTATATTTTGCAATTTTATTATGTTGGGTGTATGGTAGGTTTGCGAAGGTGAAACTGTGGATAGATATTGTTGTATGTTTCGTGAACACCTCACTAGGAGAACCTGTGCTGAGGTGTTCATGTGTTTATTTATGATTATGTGTGACAAGTATTAATGTGTGTAGTAGAAAGTTTTATATTTATTTTATTTTAATGGTTATTGTACATTGGTTATTAAGAAGTTAATTGGTAATTGTTCGGAACAAACGTCAACGGTTAATACGCACTTTTTTTTATAAAACTTTTAGATTCTTCTTAATTACCATAAAAGACAACTATTTGCATTCGGGGAGGTTGAAAATGTAACATTTTTAATTTTATTTACGTAAATTGAAAATTTGCTTTCACACTGTCAAATCACTCTGTTTGCAGTTTGGAACAAACGTCAACGGTTAATACGCACTTTTTTTTGATAAAACTTTTAAAATTAAGATAATATACACAAGCCCGCTACACAAACCCAGCTTTGCCAGACAAACCATTCAAAAACGTAGGCTGTTTTTTAAAGTAAAGATAACATACACAATCCCGTTACATAACCGTTGACGTTTGTTCCGAATATTTACCAGTTAATTTTTATGTTTGGTTTGGAGTAAATAGGTTTTGGAAAATAGTGTTCCTTTAGTTTTTATCCAGACTGTGATTTGTTTTTTTAGTTTATTTGTTGGTGAATAATCAGCAGATTGTTTCAAAGAAGGTGGCATGCTGTTATATAGTTTGATAGAATATTAGTTAAAGGATCTTTGTCCGTGGGTCGTGTGCTTTAGCGGGATGTTGAGTGTTAGGTTTGTTGAAGACCGAATTGTTATTGAGGACTGAGAAAGTAAAGGGATATGAAGTTTGAATTTGAAGAGGTGAAGAATAGACGATTTAGCGTAGAGTTGTCTGATTGACAAAACGTCGAGAATCTTGTAAATTTTTTCAGAGTCTGTATCATATGCTACTTGAAGTATTAGTTTGATTGTTGCCTTTTGTGCCTTTTCTAGTGGATCTAGAGAAATATTACTTGCACTTCCCCAAGACAGAAAACCATACATGATTAAAGATTGGGAAAGAGCAAAGTAGATAGATCTTAGTATTGTGCGTGGGAAGATATTTTTTATATTATTTAAAAGATACATGATTTTTTTAAGCTTAGACGTAATTAAGTTAATGTGGTCATTCCAGTGTAGGTTTTCGTCAATTATGACGCCTAGATATTTTATTTGTTTGACATTTTGTGTGATTTCGCAATTGCATGATGAGAAGGGTTGGGAGCAGTCGTGTATTCGTCATTAGTCGTCAGAGCGAAGGTTGGAGGAGGTTGACCTCTTTGAGTTATACTATGTGTTATGAATTTAGTTTTGTTTACTATGTAAATATATATATTTTTTTAAAATATTTTGCTTTGTAAGTATGAATGGCAGCATTTCGACTGAATGCATATTTTATTCCGTATTTCCTAAGAGAGTTTTAGAATTAATTGCACAATTAATTTGATCTCTGACTTTGTTTAATTAAAGATCTCCCATTCAACTGACTACGGCTTATGAAAACTACATTCCTTTGATTCATTAATCTCAATTAATAGTGGGAGAATGCATTTGTATTCAACATTTTTATTTTGTATTGGCAGTGATGCTAGGGTTGCCAGATGTCAGTACGCCCTTTTGAGCGGCTGTCTGATCTAGAAAATTTTGGAAAACCGGACAATAGAATGTCCAGTTTTTTTTGATATATCTCACTCACGAGAGATTTTACAGAGCAAAATCCGTGAGCGATTCTGGCGGGCGGTAGCAAGACTTGCGGGGGATTTAAAGATACAATTTCAGGCAATACAAGATTATTAAAAGCAGTATGCATCTAGTGCCAAATATGTTAAATAGTGATTTTTTGCTTACCAACAGCAATAATAAATATAAGTTTTATTGTTTACTGTTTACTAATTTGATGAATTCATCAAATATTTTAAGTTTATTTTCACCTTCTGTGGATGTTCTATTTAAGTTCTGTTATTATATTATTTTAGGCCAGTTGCTGCATGAAATTGAAATAATCACAGATCTTGAATAAAACTTACACAGAATGTGAAAATAAACTTCAAATATTTGGTGAATTCATCAAATTTTTTTAAACAACCCATCCAACGTGTTTTTCATTGTGTTCAGTAATTTTTCGTAATTTTCTCTGTTTGATCTGGCCAAAATCAAAGGGGGGACCCTTTGATAAAAAATGTTCAGTTTTTTAATCTGGACCATCTGGCAACCCTAAGTAAAGCCCTGTTTGTAAAATTCGAACCATTATTTTAATAATTTATCATCTAAAAGTAAAATAAGATATCTCTGATCTTTCAATATTTTTTTCCGTGTTGGTTGGCAAAGATGATACAAAATCACAGAATGATGTTCAATGCTTACGCCAATTCAATGATGAACGCATTATGAAAATAAAATAGTTAAAATTCTCATTTTCCGCTTTAATCTTATTACACTTTGTTTCAACAATTAATATAAGAAACAACTATTTACTTGCACAAGGTTATTAGGTTCTTAGTTTGGGTTAATTAAATAATTCATGCGTATTTAGATTGAAACAAAACTTACGCAAACGTCAATCCATCCAAAAAAATTAAAAATTGCAGCAAGTGGATCGCTTTATAAAAGAAATTTTGAACTTTGAATAAAAATGGAATTTTTAAAAATTAATTTATGTTTATTAATTCTAGACTTACAATTTGTGATGTCCTATACCTGTCTCATTGGGAATACCTGTGTTGAGAGCAGACACTTTAAAACATGAGCAGTTTATAATAAATGTACAAATAATGAATAATTAGGGTCCTGGGTTGGCGTCCCAGCGGAGCCAATATCCTTTTCTGATTTTTCTGTCCCCAGATTTTCGATTGAGTTTCGCTAATATTGTCTTCATTTAATTAAACAAATAATGAAATAAAAATAATATCACAATATTACATTTAAAATAACAGACAATCATCAACGTACCATCAAAAAGTATATGCTTATAATTTAGTTATGATAATATCTTCGATGTTGGATCTGTTTTGGCTGGTAATCGAGGACTTGGTGTCAGATTTGTATTTAAGATACATTGTGTTTTGTCTAATGACCAGTGGAAGTGCATCGTATAGTTTTTTTAATGCATCTTTTACAATCTATCCAAATGTAATGAGTTGTTTCTCGTAGTAATTAAGTTGAAATACAGTGGTACCTCGATACGAGCCATCCAGCGAGCGAAGTTTTGCTTTGAAATACGAGCAACATTTGAGATACGAGGAACGGACCGCCGACTCTCAGCATAAAAAAACCTTTTGCTTGTCATGACCATACATATTCATCTTCTCAAAAGAGAGATTTGAAAAAACATATTCTGACTCAAAGTGGAGAAAATTTTTTCGTGTTCTGTCTGCAAACAATCATTTACTCGAAAAGGATCTTTGACGACACATGCTGATACACAATGGAGAAAAACCCTTTTCATGTTCAGCCTGCAAAAAATCATTTTTTCAAAAAGTATGTTTGACAAACCGCATGCTGAGACACTGGAGAAAAACCCTATTCATGTTCGAACTGTAGAAAATCATTGTATCAAAAACAATCTTTGACATGCCACAATCTGACACAATAGAGAAAAACCCTTTTCATGTTCCGACTGTAAAAATCATTTTATGAAAACTATCTTTGACATACCACACGCTGACACACAGTAGAGAAAAACCCTTTTCATGTTCCGACTGTAAAAAATCGTTTTATCCAAAATGATTTTTGACATATTATATGCTAACACATGGTAGAGAAAAACTCTTTTCATGTTTCTGTAAAAAATCGTTTAATCAAAAAAGTTTTCTCATGAACCACGTGTTGACTCGTAGCGTAAAAAAACCTTTTGCTTGTTATGACTGTACGTATTCATCATCTCATATGGGAGATTTTGGGGGCTCGAATGGATTAATGGCATTTCAATTAATTTTAATGGGGAAAATTGCTTTGAGAAACGAGCAAG
Organism: Limnephilus rhombicus; assembly: GCA_929108145.2. NCBI lineage: Eukaryota > Metazoa > Arthropoda > Insecta > Trichoptera > Limnephilidae > Limnephilus > Limnephilus rhombicus. The sequence continues at coordinate 35,899,770 of OV815278.1, forward strand.
GTTACGGAACGAATTAAACTCTTATCTCGAGGTATCACCATATAGTGTAATTTCTAAAATCTATGCATGATGATAGCTAGTGCTGTCGTTAGGGTAATATTTACCAAAAAAACAATTGATTTTTTGATACATTTTATCCAAATGACTAAGTCTACACAATACTGCCAACCATTCAAGTCAATGTGGTTAATGAGGCTGTAATAGCCATTTTCTCACTCTTAACCTTTGGAACGCTGAGCCGCTGATGCTAAATTTTCGTAAGTATTTTTGCAGTCTTACCAGATAATGTTTTTATATATTATTTTATAACAATATTGTATAATCTATAATAAGTGGTTTCCTCAGAATAGCTTCATAAATACAGAGGTATGTTTTTCTTTCACGTTATAAACAAATATTTTAAAGAAGTGTGAAAATAGTCTTAAAGTTTTATTATACTTACCATATAGCTAGCTACATAAGTGTTTTTCGCAATTAAAAGTAAAGAAAACACACAACAAACTACACATGTATACACATGATACAGATGGTAGCCGATGGTTTCACCTCTTCCTCACACTAGATAAATGCTGGCATCCCACAGGGATCGATTCTGTTACCGACTTTGTTTTTGTTGCACATCAACGACCTTTTGTCATGTGCACCAATTCATTGTTAATGGACGGTTACCTCGAGAGTGTTTTCTCTTGGGGTAAAAATAATCTCGTTGAATTCAATGTTTCAAAGACCCAATCATGTCTGATTACGTCTAAAAGGGATCGAAATGAAAATCTAGTCTCCTTCAATGGAAGCAATCTTCCGAACATGCCCTCCATTGATATGCTTGGTGTAACTCTAAGTGACCAGCTCAGATATGGGGGCTCCATCGAAGCCAGAGTAAAGCTAGCCTCTCAAAAACTGGACGTACTGTACAGGGCCCGCATATACTTTAATAGTACACAACTGCTAATCCTATACAAATCACAAGTGCTCCCCACCGTTGAATTTGGCAGCCACCTCCGATCTGGAGCTCCAAAATATCTGAAAAATACCCTCGACTCTGACAGAAACGGGCGGTCCGTTTGATAGATTCTCCCATCTTAACAGACGGATTCCAATCTTTAGAGCACAGGCGGTGGGAATGCTATCCTTATTCTACCGGTTTTTCAATGGAAGATGCTCCGAGAAACTAGTGTCATTGATCCCTTCGGCACCGGTGCATAATCGGGAAATGCGTGCCCAACATTTGTACACGGTTGACATTTGTCACATGAGAACGGGTTGCTTCTTCGACTCGTTCTTGTGTTCAACAGCTCGGCTGTAGAACGATTTGCCGGCCTCCGTGTTTCCTCCTTTCTACAACATGGGTCTCTTCAAGACCAATCTTCATTCCTTCCTCTCCTCAAAAAGACCGTCCACACAGCATCTCAGATGACATAGGGGAGTTAAATGTAAAAAAAAAGAGAAAAACTTTATTATTATTTCAAAATGGCTGCTTTTTATGAAATGAAAATGAAAATGAAAAACAAGAACGCTTTTCGCATTGTTTATTTTGTTGCCAAACAAGTAAGATTTATTATAGTTAGCTATGAACATTTTTAAGGTGAAAAGTGCCGTGAAAAGAAAGTATGTTTCCAATGAGCCCAGTGGCGGCTCGAGCACTTCTTTGATGGTGGGGATCGACATTTTTACGTACCGTACTGTAATCTCACCACCCGTAGATATAATATGTATATAATTTCGCAAAAAAAAAAAATTATGATCTAATCATGCTAATCGAATATCTAAACGCAAAATTGTATAAAATGTCTATAGATATATACCAATTTACAAAATAGTATAATAAAAATAACGCTTACGTTGCAAGATTATTATCGAACTTAATTTGAACGCGTGCGATTCCCGCCCGAAACTACGCAAACAAATGTTTCAGTAATGGTTAGGACTTATTAGTTGTTCCCCACGGTACTTTCAGATACGAGTGCGCGTGCGTGGTTTTCGTGGATTTCATACGATTGCGAAAAAAGCGCAAGGAATTAACCGAAACGCTTTAGGGGACAGTTCGGATTGCTCCCCCAAGTACGCAGTAGGTCGCATTAAAATGATCCGAAATAATTTTTTGTACTTTATTTCTTACTTTTATGATTAATTCATTCATTTTGGTGAAGACAAAGCATTGACTGTCATTTCCTTTAGTAGGTTTCGGATGTAACTGGTGGGGATTGTTCCCATTGTCCCCCTGTGAAGAACCGTCACTGAATGAGCCTATTATGTATAATTAATAAATTATGTATAAATAAAAAACCCAAGCTAAGCATTTATTTTGTATCAAATTTAAAATAGATCGTAGGTTTTATGTTTGTTTTATTTTTCACCGCTCTTAATACGTTTGGTACTTCAGGTAAATTGCAAGATTTAACATTAGACAGAACACAACTTATTTTAAATACATATCAGACACCGAGTCTTGGATCATCAGCCAACACAGATCTAAAATCAAAGATTTGATCAAAACCAAATAAGTATGCATTTCCAATGGTACGATGCTTATAATATTTTATTTTAAACTTAGCATTGTGTTGTTATTTATGTAAACTGATTATGTTATACGTTTCCGTTTCTGCTTCCGCAAACTTTATAACAGAACTCTAAACGAAGAATAATTTGCGATTGAAGATATCGAAGTGCAGCCTTCTACTTCAAAATCATCATCATCATTACAAATATTGGAATCGTTGTTAAGTGTAAATGAAGACCAGGAGGAGAACTCTTCTACAACTGACGATTTATGTTTAGAGATTCATATTTTTAGAGATAGTCACACCTTCTGGAGTACAAGAAAGAGAAGAGACTATCTCTCCATGAGGATCCCCTTATATTTATTACGCCCATCTGTTCCTTATAAGTATCCATTTCTGATGGTAGGATGCTGGTTGTCTTTTATTTTTAACTTAATAATGCATTGTTATTTGTATTTTTGTTATAAACTGCTTATGCTATAAACTATGCCTGCTCTCAAAGCAGGAGTTCCTAGTGCGACAAGCACATCTCCAATCGTAATAGAATTAATAAAGATGAATAGTAAAAAAAAATATATTAAAAAGAAAATTATTTTGTCAATTCTAATGACAAATTCTGTTTAAAAGTTTTCACCAAATATTAATAACCCATTTAAATGCCTGTTTTTCCATCTCCCTCCATATAAATAGTCGTTTTTTATGGTAATTAAGTTGAAAGGAAGTGTTTCAATAATTTATGCATATTGATATTGAAGCGGAATATGAGAATTTGACTAACTAACTAACTAACTAACCATCACGCCGTTTCCCCGCAGGGGTAGGCAGAGAGGACGGACCGCCAAACAACTCGGTCTTGGCACACACTCTTTGCCTCACTCACATTCATACATCGTCTCATACATTCTCTTCTATTATTCTGACTTTTGACATGACCCGACTCAAGTATCTGATTCACTTGATGTCTTCCTCGGGCGTCCCCGACTTCTTCTACCATTCACATTCGCGTCGTATATTCTTCTTACACTACTTCCTTCGTTCATTCGCTCTACATGCCCAAACCATCTGAGGGTCCCTTTCTTAATCTTACTCATTATGCTTACATCAGCCTTACATTCTTTGCGGAAATCTTTGCGGAGAATTTGACCAGTCAGTAAAAACTATTTTATATAATTAAATATGTGCAGCGAACATTTTCGCCATCAATTTGTACGGCGCCTGCTTTTGCCAAATTCATTGCGCCGCCACTGGTTCTGTAAGAACACACCAGAAATGCCTATACCGCGCAAGGCGCCGCCGGTACATACTTACCTACAGTTATAGGTTTACGCTGTCCAGCACCACGTAATATTTCGGGAAACACATCGAAAGGCCTCGAGTCAACAGCCGTTCATCACTACGGCAGCAGAATATTCGAGGGCCTTCTTCACTTTGCGCTTTTAAGTAAAATAAAGATGGTTGTTTGCAGGTGGAAAAATGTAATTAGCAGTAATTGTTGAATGAAACACTAGTATATATTGAATTATTTGGCGGGTAGGAGATAAGCCGACGTAGCTCAATGGTAGAGCATTTGACCGAAAATCAGAAGGACACGGGTTCGAGTCCTGTCTGCGGCATGTATCTTTTCTCGGGAGATTTTTTCAATGTAGATGAGTGTTTCAGGCTAATAATTATCACTTATGATAATTGTTATCCTTTGTGCCAAGCATAAAAATCTTGTCTTAAACATTAGTTTATCAATTAAAAATAATAATAAAAATAACAAAGATATATATATTTTCATAAACACTGGAAAAAAAACATTCCTTATTATAAAAAAAAAAAAACAAATTAATGTAAGCATTTGCATCTTACAAATAATCTCTGTAATAATTCTCTGTAAAAAAGTCTGTGAAAATTGTTTTATATTAATAATTATGTATGACTTAGCGGCTGGTGACTGTTTTTTATGTTGGAAAAAAAGTATAACGGAAATGCTGTATATATTGATTAAAAATCTTTAACATAACTAATTTGAACCATTAATAATATTATTAGTCTTTATTGTGACTCACTGCATTAACTTATTGTTGATTAGTTAAATATGGACGTTGCCAGACCCCTTATCTTCAGATTCCTATGTTAAATGATGATTGTATAGTATGACCATAAATCATTGTTAAATTATAGTTGTTTTGGTGATAATTGGGTATGTGTACATTATTCCTATTAGTTTTGAGTACAAAAGGGATTCTATTTTATGATGCATGTTTAGTAAATGAAGTGTTCTCCATTCTCTAACAATGGTTGCATAATTTATTTATAATTACATGAAAACAAATTTATTTGTAAAAGAACACTTATTTAATCAAAATTATCAACTTGAAATGGCTTCTCTGCCGTATTTGGTGACCAGATCTGAATAGCCAGGTACTTCCCCACATTCCTCTTCCCTATCAACTTCCCCTCCCCACTACCTTCAGCCTCACAACATACCCCAATTGGGGATGCCATTGTCCCACTGGCTCCCAGACGGGAGCAGTTGGGACTTTGTGCGGTTTCATGTAAAAAAAAAAAAACATGTTCAAAACAAATAATGGCTTCTTCGTCAGGATAAAATTAAAATTAACAAAAATAACAAAAGACAAACTAAGCGTTACTTGTTTGTTGTTAATTTTAGTTTTATCCTGACGAAGAAACAATTGGTTTTGAAACATGTTGATAATTTTGTTTAAATAAGTGGTGTACCTATACAGAGTGATTTGTTTTCATTTAATTAAAATCACGCCACAAAATGAATTTACAAATACAGTAGAGCCTCGCTAATCCGCTGTATCACGCTGTAATCCAGTCAGGCGAGAGGATCGCGCGGGGGGACGTTCGCGGGGGGAAGCGGTAGGTGCGTGCGGGTCACAACGTGTCAATATTCAATCATTTGCCGTCACTCGTCAGTCTTTTATTTATCAGCTTGCAGTATTAGTTAATTTAACACGCTTTCGCTGATAAAATGGCACCGCCGTATAAACATTCTGCATTGTCAATAAAAGACAAATTGCGTATTATAGAAATCTTAGATAAAGGTGACAACTATCCTGCCATTGCTTGGAAGTTTGGTATAGGCAGATCAACTGTAGGCGATGTAAAAAGAAGAACAAAGATATATTACAGACTTTTCAAGAAGAATTAATTTTTAGTTTTTTTATTTTTATTTAATGTTATGACATGTTTGAATTTTTTTATAAGCACATTTGTATGTACATACATATTCTTGTCTAAATTGACTTTAAATTGTTACTTTAATAAATGAAACCCAAGTTAAAAATGTGTTTTATTCCTATTAAAATATTGCGTACGCCTCGATAGGGGATTCGGAAGGGGTCTTGTTTTTCCCTGTCCGGATTAGCGAGGTCCTACTGTATTTAAGAAATTTATTTATAAGACTATTGGATACAGAAAATTTACAAGAATATTGATTATAATAATATACAAATTAAATGAAGACTGAATTAGTATGAACAAATGAAGAACAGGAAGAGTGTGCGACTGTAGTGGACTAGACAACTTAAAAATGAATGAGGAATGCCAGGTTTTAGGCATCTCATTTGTGTTCTTGTAGGTATTACTTGAGTTTCATATATTTGTCTGGCAAGTATTGGATTTGTCATTAGTGGTTGTTGGGCGGCAGCTAGTAGAGGTGTGTAAAATAATGTGAATCAGTTTTTTGTAACTGAATAAGTTCAGAAAAGGTTGAATCAGTTTTGTGGATTTTGGGATAAACATTAAAAAAAGGTGTAACTAACTGCCTGCAGTAAACCCGCATAAAATGATTCCTACAAAGCATAATTTGTTGAAAAATTTCGTACAAAATGTTTGCAAACAAACGCTTACTCATTAAACGCTTTCACGTTAAATGCTTTCCCGCCATTCCGCAATTGTAAGGAAACAAAATGTTGTAAAGAAATGCTTCCTTGTTAAACAGTATCAACTAAAGAACTTAACGGTAGAAAGGTTCCTAGCTTTTTTGAGTTTGGGAGCTACATTTTACCTTATTTTCATGGGGATCAGGTTATAACAAGAATCTTATGAGAATGACTCTTGTCTTTTTCAGTTCTTCAGAACTTCGGTCATTAAACCTTATTCAAAAATTAAAGATCACTTCATTCATATAAGCACGATTCGAGGAAAATCGATTCGTCCTACAACCAGATTTCTATTTGTTTCATCCTTGTTAGTACGGGTATAGTAATTATTTTCTAAATTCACAACTTTGCTCCACTGTCTACTTGTCGTGATCGACCAGTTATGATCTCTTACGGGTAGACCGATAATGTACCTATATTTGAAGTGTTAACAAAATATATTAAAAATGAAAAAATGTTGAATAAACACTAAAAATCATAAAACAGATGTGAGTTAAAAATAATACATTAAGCCTGTACTCTTTGTTTTTAATATATGGTTCTTTTGATATTGTCTGGGGCCGGTGGGATTATGTCTTTCCCAATTGGGGAGGTAGTAGGGACAAAAAAGAGATGAGGAAGAGGAAGGCGAGGCAATACTTGGCTATTCAGATCTGGTCACCAAAAACTTCTAAATATGGTTCTACTATAGCAGGTTTTTTATTTTTATAGAATATATTATGTATGTTATTTTTGTACTCCCATTAATCATTACGATTATGAATGACTGTAAATTAATAAAGTGAATAATTATTATACTTGTAGTTAATTACAGTTCTGTAAGGTCTTATTGTGCTCACTCAAGTGCAATAGTTAATTAATATTATAATTTGCTATTCATTTAAAGTTTTATATACTGTAGGAGTCAGACTATTATGGTCATGGCTTTGTACTTTGCTGAATAATTATACTGACGTCAGCTAGCTATCGCGTCAGCCTTTCCAAAGCATATAGAAATGGCAACATGTTGATTACGTAGAATTGTTTATTGACAAAGAAAGTTGTCGTCCCGCTACTACAGTTTACGAGTTTGGCTTCCGTTGAACTCCAGTAATTTAATTCAAACCTCAACCTTCTATTAAACTCGCCGCACCTTCAGCGGTTTTGGGAAATTCCTCTATCCAGGTGATAGACAGCCGTCGATTGGTAACCCAGTGAATTCTGTGGATCAGCATATTGGTGGACATTGGCTTCTTGAGTTTGATGAATTCGGTACAGCTACTCTTAAGCCTCGGTTCTCCCAATTTCTACCGATTTCTTACAAATCTCCCTTAAACATTTGAAGTTTTTAAGCTCTTAAAAAAATATATGTTATTTTTGAAGATAATATCTAGACATTTATCGCGCCGAAACGCAAATTATATAAAATTCCCTCGATAGAAAAAAATCACAAAGTATGCTCCAAAAATTATTATTAACACGTTTGTTTCAGTTATTTTATAAGTTATATGTATGAAAAAATTCACAGCGTTTCTTTAAATAAAACTAAAGACAATTATCGCGAGATTTTTGCTCTTTTTTCAATAAACCGTGATTAATTAAATATTTTAACAACAGGCGCTTACGTTTTTTAATTCTAAAGATAATATTTACAGGCCATCTCTATCTAACGTGCGTGTAACCTATGTGCCTTTCAAATATTCGTCATTCGCTGTCCAGACAGCTCGCCACACAGACGTGTAGTCCTACGTTTCATGATTTGTTTAATATACACGTACGTAAATAATAATATTATTTTGCGAAAATGGTAAGACAACAACAAAAAAGTCGTATTTCTAAGCGTAAATATTATCTCCAAAATCGAGAACGTATGATGGAATGTATAAGGTAAGAAGAAAAAAATAAAATTTTGTTTTTATTAATATAATACATACTCGTATTATTTACTATTATGTAATATTTATTATAAAAATAAATTTTCAATTTATTTGTGTATTATATAACAGAGGTGACAGTTATTGTTTTATTTTTTACAAAATGCGTACTTTGGGAAATAAATCTATTTGCATTGCTTCGGAAACTGAAATTCCCGGGCAAGTTTTTTAAAATTAAATTACGTTTTTTTTTAAATGACCATTGAATGCAAAAGCTTTTATTTTGCTCATTTATTAAAATTATAGGACATAATAATAAATAATACATTTTTACGGATCAAACTGCTAACAAAAATCTGCTTTCAAAAATTACCTTGTTTTTTTACAGTAACTCCCACACAGGCCCTGAGGATTTTTTTCCCTCAGAGCATATGTCATCTTTGGATATGCTGTGTGGAGGGTGTTTTAATGGAAAGGAAGGAGATGAAGTTCTGGAAAGGATAAGGTTATAGGGGTGGGTAGGAATTTGAGGGTCAGTGGGTTTGGGTGGGACGGACTTTTGAATCCATCCCTCCCAATGCGGTGCAAGGCGATGTTCCAAAAGAGTTCTGCCTGAGAGGTCACAAGATCTCCCTCAACCAGTCTCTCCCGATCTGGCCTACCACGCAGCTGGTGGGCAGACACTTCCGCCACCAAGATCCAAACCCGGGCACCCCTGCTAAGTCACCAAACGTAGCGAACAACTTGGGGTTATCCAATAAATAGTTTCCGGGGCGGCGGTACCCTTACCCGCGTCCCAAATTGTTACGGACAAGGAAATATGTAATTATCATCATACGTATTATTTTATTACTACCTATTATTAGATATTCGTTGGATAATAAAACCAAAATGCGTTACGTAAATGTAAGTAAATAAAAGTTTCGCTTGTTTACTAAAACCGACTACATTGTTATAAGTAATTACTTTGACCTTTTTATAAATGTTTAATAATTTAGATTCCATCGGTTAACTAATCCTAGCAAAGCTGTAGTAGTTTGCTGATAGCTTTTAGGGCTGCCACTTCATAAATTTCTACATAAACTTCGGGAGGTACATGATGGTGAATGTAAAAAAGACAAATAACTTTTTTCTAAATTCAATTTTTTTCCTATACAAAATTATTTTTCCACAGAAGAATATTATTTTTTTCATACAAACAACAAAACTTTTTTACCCGTAACTACCTTAGAACGTTTTGAAAAAAGTTTCGTATCTTTTTTTACGTGTACTGTCGTGCAGAATTACCTCCCGAAGTTTGTGCACTTTACCCCCGGATATAAATAAAGAGCGAAAAGGTGCATGTAGGCAAAAACAGGTTGTGCCAAACTCAGTCAGTGGTTTGATGCACATCCTCCCTTCCCACAAACCAGTGAAATAATGTCAATTTTTGTGGAGTGGAGTCGTCGGAGACGCCACAATAACTTGCTAAGATGCTGTTCAAGTTGGTGAAGATTCATTAAACTAATTGTTTTAGGAACTAAATGATGAAATAATAAATTAAATCCAAGTCCCACAATCTGTTACAAACAAAAGTGGTGTGTCAGTAATAAGATTTAAAAAATGACGACATTTACTAAAAAACTTAAAATTCCTGTAAATATTTACTGGTTGAAGATTAGTTTGGAAATGTATATATATTATCTAAAAGGGAATTAAATTCTTTACAACTTCTTTCAAACAAATTTCTTTCTTTGATAAATATTTTAGACGATATGAAGGAATGTTTGATGAAAAATGTGAGGTAAAATGATTTTATTCGAAAATATCTACATTTGTGGAGCGTGTAAGTCAAAAACGGCTGGGATTTCGAAAATTACGTATAGAATAAAAGTTGTAGATAATTTTATGAGCTTTCACTTATTCTAAAAAAAATCCTTTGAAATGCACCGTTTCCGAGATATAAGCGTAAAATTTGAACCTTCTCCCCCCCCCCCCCCCCCCTCCCTCCCCTAGCTCACCACCTAGACATCAGAACTTTTAGTATGTTCACATCCTAAGCACCCTGACCAAGTTTCTGAAGGAATCGCTTAGGTGCACTCTACACCTCCTTTTGGAACATTAACTTTTTTTTTACATGAGCTCCACACAGGAGGCCCTGAGGAACATAATTTCCCTTAGGGCCTATGTCATCTTTATGCTCACCTATGATGCTGTGTGGAGGGTTTTTTTAAGGAAAGGAAGTAGAGGAGAGTTCTGGGAAGGAAAAGGGTTTAAGGGGTGGGTAGGAATCTCGGGTTCAGTATGTCCTGGTCATCCGCCTCCAAGACCTGGACAAACCTCACCCCATGAACCCGGGCACCCCTGCTAAATCACCAAACGTAGCGAACCACTTGAGGTGACCTATGGCAGAGGTATTGGTTATCCAATAAAGGTTCCCGGGGCGGCGGTACCCATTCCCACCTCCCAAATTAAAAATTGACTGGACTATAAACAAATATGATTAAAATGTGCACTTTACTTAGTTGAAAATTAAAAAATGGGTCGGGTCAAGATGTCGCGGGTTCAATTCCTCTTTCAATGCACAAGCAACATCTTCCGCTTATTATGATGCTGGTAGGAGATTTTCAAATTGTCAGGTTATTCGTAAACCGGGAATACGAATTATGACTCTTTTTCTTTTAAAAAAAGTAGTACCCAATAAATAGATAAGCCTCACCCCATGAACTCGGACACCTCTGTTATCCAATAAATGGTTGCCGGGCGGCAATGGTCGCCTTAAAAATTAATACCTCATCCCATAACCCGAGAACCCCTGCTAAGTCACCAAACATAGCAAACCACTTGGGTGACCTACGGCAGGGGTGTTGGTTATCCAAAAAATGTTTTCCGGGGCGGCGCGGCGGTACCCATCCCGTTCCGTCTCCCAAATTGATAAGAGAAATTAAAGAGAAACAATGATAATTGTAGTTCCGTTATAATAAATAATATAGCTTTGTTTTGTGAACGGTCACCTCAAGTGTACATTACACTTTATAGGTAATCTAACGTAATACATTGAGAAAATAACAGATATTTTCATAAATATTATGTGTATTTTAAAATTGTGGCAGCCCTACAAATATTATCAATTTCTCTGGGAACGCATATTTTTTGAAATGATACTTCTTGTCGACAATTATTAGCCAAGTTCCAAACCAGACCTTTTTGTAATAATAATGCGCGCGCATTCCTATTGACCAGCACGCTGCAGATACACCTCCTGTCGAATGCGTTAAAAGTAAATTTCACGACTCGTCCGAAATGGTTTTTTTTTGTGGGGAGAACGGGGCCTTAAGATGTATTTGCACCGATACTCATTTATATATATCAATTTATTTATTTATTAGTTTAGTTTACATATTACAAAATGGAAAGAAAAGATAACTGTTCTAAGGTCACATTGTACATGGCGTTGTTATAATGTAAACATCTATTTAAATATGTTTTAGAATGTGTAAGTAATAATATCAATAGAGCCCTTATGTGGAAAAGCAATGTGAAAAAGTGTGAAAAATTGTGTGAAAAAGTGAGTTCTAAAATATGGCCTGTTAAACATTTCATTTGACTGCAGTGAACATATACACATTGAATATCAAATAAATTTACATGTAATAAGGTATTTCAATTAATAGACAACCAGTTTTAAGTATTTTAGTCAATTCATTCATAAGTTTCGAGTACAACACAAGTAAAAAAATAAATATAACTCCATAATCACTACAATAATGACAAATATGCCAAGCGCCTAACTCACAAACCGTCAGTTTCGATTAAGTAATGGCTGACTTTTATTGAGAGAGCTCTGCCTGCCTTCACCAAAGGCCTTGAACTGTCCTCTGTGGTTGAAATTTCAAAACTATTTTTGCTGTGAACGTAGTTGGATGTATGGTAGGTACACAATTTGAATGGATCTGCAGAAAACAGCATTATGGAGATAACACTGTTTTTCTGCATGAGAGCTCAATTGTGGAGTATGGGAATATCGTGATAAATAAGTTAGTATGTTTGACATTTGAATTTAGTAGCCACTCCTGGGCCCTCCTTCCTTTCTTCAGCCCCTTCATTAACACGCCTCACAATGTAGACAGAGTTCTAGTTTCTTTCCAGAATTATTATTTTTTTTTATTTTTTTATGAAGAAAGACAAACATTCCCAGGTTATGAATAACCCGACAAGATTTGAAAATCTCCTATACCACCACCACGTGAAAAATGTTGTTTGTTTCATGATGGTGGACTTGACCAGCCGAGGAATTGAACACACGTCTGGGTGGAACCCAAAGGTAATGCCAACTCGGCCACTGATCGGTCAAATAAATCATGAACTCGAAAATCGTAAGATTCTGTAGGTCCCAAAAACTGCGACGGACATCTAGAAAGAATGGAAGATGACAGACAAAGTAGAAGACGGTTGGAGTAGGACAGGAAGAACTGAGGACTGGGGGGAATGACGAAATACCTGGATCAGTGGAGAGCGTTTGTGGAGGAAACCAAATCCTATCCTGGGATGTAAATGTGGATTTACATAGAACTTGATGTGTCACAAAAATATAGGTGCATATAAAATATAGGAAGCATTCACAATATGCAATTTTAAGTACATTACGAATATTGTACGAAGACAATTCTCTAATGTGATGTTGCTATATAAAATCGTAAATAACATAACTGACTGTCCTGAATTATTGAACAGAATAGATTTGAAAGTACCTACACGGCACACACGTTTGTGTGATATTTTTAAAGAAAAACACTGTAAAACAAATTAAAACCAAAATGCTTGCCTTATAAGACTGTGTTCAACATATAATAACATTCTCTCTGATATAGATATTCTCAATTGTGACGAAAATAAATATAAAAACTCTGTCAAAAGTATATTAAAAATGTATTTAATGAGCACAAAACTGCATAAACGTTTATGATATATTATGTAATGACATATATTATGTACTACCTACCTCCTGTATAATAATGTAATATTTTTGAGTTGTTGTAAGATTACTGTTTAATTTCTAGACACAATATAATAGTATAATGAGGAAATCTAAAATTGGTTTCTCAGATAGGTAAATTATCTCTACATATTATAAATTAAAGTCCCCCGCGTCGTCTGTCTGTCTGTCTGTTCGCGATAAACTTGAAAACTACTGAACGGATTTTCATGCGTTTTTCACCAATAGATAGAGTGTTTCGTGAGGAAAGCTTAGGTATGTAATTTGTCAAGGATTTATGTAAATTGGTTGAAACATAACGATAATTGTTTGAAGTGTCGGAAAAAGTCAAGCCGACTGGTAGCTTTCATCGAAAACGCTGCCTAATCCTTTTGGGATATAACAAAACAATGCATGGTGGGATATTCCTCTTTTATAGATCTACAAAAAAGTCCGCGAAGGCATACATCTATCTTTTACGGATAGCTTACTATACCCATTCTATCTTCTAAAAAATGGTCACGTACATTGCGGTAATTGAAAAGTTATTTAGACGGATACAGTATTAATCCTTTGTTAACTTAAATAAGTTAGTTAAACCAAGCATATCATGCACATTATTACAATCTTTCACATCATCTCTACGTATTATAAATTAAAGTCCTCCGCGGCATCTGTCTGTCTCTTCGCGATAAACTCAAAGACGGCTGTGGTTATAAAGGTTGGATATAATGGTTGGATATACAGGTAGATGACGTTGTGTTTTATTAGCCACAGCAAGGCGTGGCCGGGTCAGCTAGTACAGTATAAATTAATCCAATTGTAAACTGTTGATTTCCCTAAACTAAATAAATAAATTACTTAATATTATTTTTCCAGAAATTGATGCTGCCTCTGTCTTATATCCAACAAATTCCTGGAAAGCAGATCCGATCTAAACTGATACTCGCCTTCAACAACTGGCTACAAATCCCACCAAATAAACTGCGAGAAGTGGGAGAAATTGTGCAAATGCTGCACAATGCCAGTTTGCTGTAAGTTCAATTAACTTTTATATTATGCTAGCGCAGGCCTGCGAAAAATCAAAGCAAATCCGAGTTCTATAGTTCATTGAACCGGAGTTACAGACACACTACCGAAATTAGTATTTTTAATTATGCTTCTTAGTAAATATTTCATATAATCCAAATGAATCATTTTATCAATTCATAGAACTCGTTTTATTGTGTGTCATTGCATTTATTTGAGGGCCTTGTTTTTCTTACACTGTAATAAAAATTATTTACTTAAATTCTGTCAATATTTGATGATAAGATACATAGTTTGTTTTATGTTTCATTCCATGTTTCATGTCATGTACAATATCACATCAATTTTTTTATGCATTGTGCAGACTGACATAATTTTCGAAACACAACATAACTATTTGACTAAGTTGTATATTCATACACTTTGTTTTGATAACGAACTCCTATGTAAATGCCCAGGGAGTGTAGATTATTTGAAGTAGTGTGCACGCATGTTGGGCCAAATTGTTAGTCAGAGTAAACATGCTAAGATCAGAACAATAGTTCTTGAAATAACAGACTGAAAAAGTGAATGGCCAAACTGCTTGGAGGATAATACGTTTAGGCTGAAGAGAGAGGGGAGAAGGAGATGGGTAAAACCAGGTTGGGGTTGGGAGGTACCGTGATATTTGGATCTGGTCACTAAACATGACTAAAGCCATTTCAAACAACGTTTGGATTCTGAACGTTGGTCTTTTACCAGGGCGATAATTAGAGTATCCAACGGGAAACTGGTGAATCTACTTCACATTTTGTATTTAATTTCGTAGTTAGTTTCGTTTTCGAGACAGCAATGTTCAAAGTTAGAATTTTTAAAGTCAAATTTGAAAAAAAATCAGTCACTAGGGAATTAATATCTGCCAATTAAGCGTAGATCTGACTGAAAAAAGTTTTTTCAACCCTTTAGTTGCCGAAAAAAAAGGAAACGAGTCAAAAAAAAAATCAAAATGCTCTTATCCGAAAAATAAGATTTTTTAGGTTCTCTATGTGATGCTGATTCACTAGTTTCCCACTTGTACCACGAGTTTCTGGACACTTTGTATAATGGAAGCATTAATTTATCAATCTTCATTATCATCAATGGTAAAGAGATGGCTCATCTAACAATGGATCATCATCACCAGCACTTCTCATCGCCAGCACGGAACTAACGGAAGTTGCCGACATCATTTGGAGAAATTTCTTTTTAATCCCGATGTGTTTGTATTTTAATTTCTTTGTAACTGTGTAGCGAACATAATTATAGAATAGACGACATCCAAGACAACTCCATCCTGCGTCGCGGAATTCCGGTAGCGCACTCCATCTATGGGGTAGCGAGCACCATCAACGCAGCCAACTATGTCATATTCGCTGCACTTGAAAGAGTGTTGGATCTTGGACACGCAGAGGTATGCACAATAATGTATTTACAAAATTGAATAAAAATGACTTTAGATTGTTTTACTAATTTGAGATTGGAATTCCACATATTTGTCTTGGCATACACACCTTGCTTTATTCAAATTCATACATACCCTTCTGTTAATACTGATTCTTGATTAAGTATTTGATTCACTATTTTCCTAGGGCATCTCCGACTTCTTTCTCGATCCACTTACACACTATCAGCCTTACTCATAATGAAACCCTAACACGGCGCTGTAGCGGAGGAGGGGGCCTACACTGCTCTGGTAAAAAAACTTTACTCATAATCCCAATATTGCCCAGCAGCTGGATTATGGGTTATGATTTTTATACGGTAGCAACAATCTGCTCCAAAGCTGAAAAAAGCGGTCAATTTGGCATTTCGCGACGTGTTGCCAACTTCACGTTTATTTGTATGTCAAAATATTATTCGACGAGATTGTTTTGTGTTTCACATTTTAAAAATAACTAAGAATTGGCACAAAGAACTTGGGGATCGGTAGATATTTTCCTACCCCGTTTATTGTTCACATCCAAATACGGCCGTACCAAGTCAATCAAATGTCTCATGTTAACTTTTGTAAATCTATATTTAGACCTAAGATCTCCTTCCGTAAGTGCCGCAAATGGATCGTTCCTTTTTTGTACCTTTTCAGTAGCCGTGGTGCACGAATGCCGCGAAGACGGTCAATATTTGCCAAAACTCCATTCAAAACGTCAAGATTCTCAAAAAAGTTCGCCATTTCGAAAGTTATACTGCCGTAGTACTGAGTTAACCCTGGTGATCTTCTTCCTTGCGCTGTCCCAACTCATTGCCTAGGTAGGCTGTTGGGGTCGGCTCTTCTCGTTCTCAGGTTGTAATATCTTCTGTTCTGGGTATCGCCTTCATCCAGGCCGTTTCTCTGAAGAATTTTGGAACATTGAGTCATCCGGGAGTTCTTCGGTTAACCCTGGTGATCGGGTGGTTTAAATTCTGACAGCTACTAAATTTCCCGTACAGCGACGGGGTAAGAAAACGCCGGTTGACCCACCATTATGAGTAACAATTTCACCTAACCCGTTCTTGCTCTCTCGGTGTAATATTACGGTCCAAACCCTAAGAGGAACTGTAGCGCAGCCTTTTTCACATAAAACTTAATTTTTGGATTTGAGGCCAAAATACCCAACCAAACTGAATTATTGTATTTTTAATCAAAAGGTATTGCAAATGCCTAGCACGGGTGCGTGTTGTTTTCTTGATTTTTGTTTGAAATTATAAAATACTAGCTGGTCCCGGCATGCGTTGCTATGCCATTTAATAAAGAAATTGTTTCTCTCTGAGTGTCCTTTCCCATTCGTCCCGTTCCCCTTCCGCCTCCCCTTCTTCTCCTGCGTCCTCTTCCCCTCTCGCGTTCCCACTCCGTCACCTCCACCTTCCCTCTCCCCACTCCACTCCCCCCCCCTACCCCCGTCCCGCGAATCCCCCTCCCGAGTTCCCCTCCCCCCTCCCAGGTTCACCTCTCCCTCCCTGGTTCCCCTCCCCCATCTCTCCCTCCCTCCCGCTTTTCTCAGCAATAGCCGCTTCCTCGCATGACACCGATAGCAATTTTTTTATACAATTTCATAATGCCAGAGCTCACCGGAAGTTTTATAAAAACCTTGCCCTGACAATAACGAACACATAAAAAAAGAATTATTCAATTTGGTGCAGTCGTTCGAAAGTTATGCACTTAGCAACACATTCAGCGATTCATTTTTTTATATAAGATAGGTAATTAAAGAAATCAATTTTTCCCAATTTTAGAGGCAACTTTCGCAATTATTTGTGGACTTAAACTTAATTTAGACTTTCATTTAGACTTTTATATAAAAAGTCAATAGTTCCATATAAATAATATCGGATATATTTATCCAAGAAGCTATCTAGGTTACAAACCAATTCTTAGAATGATTGTTTCCAATAAAAAGGGTAGTTGCCTATAGTATGGAAAAAAAATAGTTGAAGATAATATTGTTAATTCTAAAATTTGAAATATGAGATTGACTAATATGTCGGTTTGACAGAAGGTGGCAATGGCGGAATTGATAAACGCGCACATCCTGGTTAGACGAAAGGTTCTGGGTTCGAGTCCCAGTTGCGACCATTATCTTTTTCTATTTTTCTGTGTCTTGTTCTCTTTCATATTTTCGTTTAGATTATTTATGTTATCTTCTTCTTCAATGATATATTACGTTGATGGGAATAATCTTCAAAAAGTTATAAAAAGAGAGTTTTTCTTATAAAAAATTAACAATTCAGTAGTTTTAAAACTTTCCTTACAATAGAGATTCTTGTTTTTGTGGTGGTATTCTGTTTCTATCTTAGGACTACTGCGGTGTAAGAAGGGACTGTGAATGGGTGTTCCAAACCATTTCAAACTAATTTGAACTGTTATCAATTTGAACTGTTATTGTTATTATAATTTATTTTAATGTTGTATTAACACATAGACTCCTGTATCTGGTCAGAAATGACCCAGTGTTTGCAAAAATAATTATTACGTTATAGATATTTTGTTGAAGCTAATTTCCTTTAGTCCAATCTTTTATAAAATATTTCCTCGCAATAGAGAACTCCAGTCCAATTTTTTAAATTTTTTTAATGAATAATTAACCTAATCTTAATAATTTTTTTTTTTTTAGATTTAGTTTTAATAGTTAAAATAATTGTCAAAGTTTTAATTTTTCAAGATCCCCCGAAAACCACCGTATGTGTAGTGAATCGTGTGACGTCATCACTCCTGAAAAGTGACTATAAGATCGGTCAATCAGCTGATCAAGTAGTGAATCATGTGACGTCATCACTCCTGAAAAGTTACTATAAGATTGGTCAATCAGCTGATCAACTGCGGCCATTTTGAAATTCGGTGTTCGAAGTATTCTCCCTAGAGTAGCATTACTATTTTTTTTGTGCAGTAGTTTATGAATATTTTCAATAATAGAGATAAACTAATAAGAGATACCTTTATTTTTGAAACTGAATTATTTAGGCCTAAATAAAGTTTCAATAAACACAACAACTAAATCTCTATAAACAGTATGTAAATAAACAAATAAATTAATACAATGGCTTGTGTCATACCTACCTTCCCATACAATGACTTTACGGCGACGATGAGCAGTGATATCACCACTAAACATTTTAATACTACCAACTTGACGGCGTGTTTCTAGGACTCGATTAAAAATGGACTTTTTAATAATTTTTTAAAAACTCTGCATTTAATATTATTAAATAAAACTTACACATTCAGAATCAGCGTTTATTGGTCTATATTCTATATCAGGGTTTTCCAAACTTTTTCTG
The DNA here is from genome assembly GCA_929108145.2 of Limnephilus rhombicus. Classification (NCBI taxonomy): domain Eukaryota; kingdom Metazoa; phylum Arthropoda; class Insecta; order Trichoptera; family Limnephilidae; genus Limnephilus; species Limnephilus rhombicus. The sequence continues at coordinate 35,918,770 of OV815278.1, forward strand.
CAATGGAACACTTTGCAAACCTGTAAATTTTAACGGAACACTTGGTTGAATTAAAAAAAAATTAAGTGGTATGAAAAAAATAATGGAATATAAAAAAACGAAATAAAGCACCTGACGATTTTGAGTTCATGAATTGGATATTTTCTTGATATCAGGCACAATATTGGTAAGTTGGATTCTAATATCTGGTGTGGCGTCGAGCCTTTTCCTGCACTTTGACTTGGTTGCAGCATAATTAGAAAATACCGCTTCGCATAAATAGTTTGTAGAAAACAGAAGTAAAACAATAATAGAATAATTTTACCTACCAATAAAATTTATATTTTGTTTCCATCGATGCCTGGAATCCATTATGAGAGAGAGCTAGCTCTTTCGCCCTTATAGTTTCAGTTTCGCGCGTGTTTATTCCCTATATTTGCCCTTTTTTTATTCGACTTGCCACATTTTCTCTCTGCTGGCAACACTAGTGACGCGCATCTCAGATCACGTGATGTTATTGTTTGTCATATGACTCGTAATGCACCAGGTAGGGATTACCTGGATTCCAGGCATCGATGGAAACAAAATATAAATTTTATTGGTAGGTAAAATTATTCTATTTTGTGTTCCGTATCGATGCCTGGAATCCATTATGAGATGTGTTTGCTCTCACCTGGTGATCTGAAAACTTAGCGTTATATGTGATGCTATTTACACTGGAGTAAAGAATGGAGCCATTGAGTGCTGGAGGTGCTCGCTTCTGGAGTGCGCTATCTCCTTCTGGTAGAACTTCCGGAAGGTGTGCTCGGACTTCCAATTCCCTCTAGCAAGAATCTCCTCTATGGGGTAGTCTTCCAACCAGATTAAGGAGGCTACAGCCGAGCGTACACTTCCCGGGGTTGCGTGGACTCCAGCTTCTCTGAGGACTGATTCGATCCATCCCCTTATTATCGTTTGCGTTGCCGGTTTTGTTTCTGCTGATGTGGTCACAAATAGGTTCTTTAGTAGTGGACCTCTTCTGGCTGTAGAGAGGGCAACGACTTTTCTCAACCATTTAAGGAGGTTGATGTTATCTTTTTGTGAGCCCGTCAGTTTCCAACCTGATTGTTTATGGTTGGCTGTGTCGGTTTTTGCCCCAAAAATTGGCCACAGGGTAATAGAGTTCCTCTTGTCGATGAAATGTTCTGGGGTGATTCTGAGCAGTGTCAAATCATGAACTCTCCTGCCTGACGCCAGGACGAGGAGTATTGCTGCCCTCCGTGACGCTTCAAACAGCGAGTCTTCTGCGGGGGAATTCTTGACCAGCCAGTCTATTACTTGTCTGGGATACCAGATAGGGGCTTTCTCCTTGGTCCTCCTTGCCATTGAGATTGCCTTGAGAACGTGTCTTACCAAGAATTCAGAGCTGATTTTTCTCGCATTCTGAGTTGGGCCGCAGAAGGTAACAATGGCTGACTTGTGGACCTGAATGGTCCCTGGGGCTAGGCCTCCTTGAACAAATAGGTGGGCTAGATACCTGGCAACCGTAGTTGGTGGGGGATTGTTGACGTCCACACCGTTTTGAGTGCCCCATTTACGCCACCTATCCCACGCAGGTTTGTAGGTCTTCGGTGTAGACTCTCTCCAGGATGACTTGAGGAGTTGGCGTTCTTCCTGACTCCATGTTGTCAGGGCTTGTTCCCACCAGCAATTCTCCAGACCTCTAGTTCCAGATCCTGAATCCTGGGAGGGGGTAGTCCTGTCGATGTGTCTATGAGGACTACCTCTAGGTTGCGCAGGCGTATGGGAGGTTCGTCTGTTCGCTGTTTTAGGTCGCTTCTCCAGAAAGTCTTCTCCCATTTTGGGACGACTAGAAGGAACATGCCCTTTGCCTGATTTAGGTGGGTGAGCACTCTCGGAACGAGGTTTGGTGGAGGGAATACCCAAGCTAGATTGTAGTCCCACGGTTGACTGAACGCGTTGGGAAAGCAGGCTAAGCAGTCGCTTGAGTCTCTGGAGACGTATGTTGGTACCACGTGAGCAGTGGCTGAAGCGAACAGGTCTATTTGAGGGCGACCCAATTTTTTGAATATCTCCTTTGTAGCCGGACTTAGTAGATGCCACTCAGACGGTCCGCAATTCCGTTGTATCTTCCTGGAATGTATTGGGCTGTCAGAGATATCTCCATCTGGTCTACGAAATCCAGTAGCTCCCGCGTTGTTTCCAGAAGGGCTAACGATTTTGTACCCCCTTCCTTGTTGACATAAGCCACTACTGTCTTGTTGTCTGTCTGCAATAAGACATTCGTCTTGTTAAGATAAGACATTGGGCTTGTCCTTCCAATGGCTGCTAGCCACCACTGTATGTCCTGCCGTGCTGCGTTGGGCAGAGCAACGGGCCGCGATGGTTTCAGGTGCTGTATGCGGCGGCTGAACCTCTGCAGTCTGCGGCAATGCAAGCGACCACGAGGGATCACGAAATTTGCAAAGTTGAGTCTTCCCAGTAGACCGAGAGCCTGCCTGGGAGAGCAACTGCCGACTTCCAAGGGAACCTGCAAGGCTTGGCGTAGACCAGCGCACTTGCGGTCGGAGAGAGACTTTTGATCTGCTCTCGTGTCCCATGTTATACCCAGGAACTCCAACTTCTGCGTGGATGTCAGGACACACTTGTCCGGGTGCAGTCTGCGGCAATGCAAGCGACCACGAGGGATCACGAAATTTGCAAAGTTGAGTCTTCCCAGTAGACCGAGAGCCTGCCTGGGAGAGCAACTGCCGACTTCCAAGGGAACCTGCAAGGCTTGGCGTAGACCAGCGCACTTGCGGTCGGAGAGAGACTTTTGATCTGCTCTCGTGTCCCATGTTATACCCAGGAACTCCAACTTCTGCGTGGATGTCAGGACACACTTGTCCGGGTGCAGTCTGCGGCAATGCAAGCGACCACGAGGGATCACGAAATTTGCAAAGTTGAGTCTTCCCAGTAGACCGAGAGCCTGCCTGGGAGAGCAACTGCCGACTTCCAAGGGAACCTGCAAGGCTTGGCGTAGACCAGCGCACTTGCGGTCGGAGAGAGACTTTTGATCTGCTCTCGTGTCCCATGTTATACCCAGAAACTCCAACTTCTGCATGGGTGTCGGGACACACTTGTCCGGGTTTATGCACCAGCCTAGCTGTTGAAGTGTGTGCACTATAGCAACGGCTTGGGAGGTGAGAAGTTTTCTGGACTGGTTTGCTACTAAGAAGTCGTCTAGGTAGACTACAATCCTGAGTCCCTTTTTCCTTAGTAGTTCTGCTACCCAGTTTGAGAGCAGCGAGAAGATCCTTGGCGCTGATGACAGGCTGAAGGGCAGACACGTCATCTGAAGGAGCTCTCCGTTGTACACGAGGCGCAGGAACTTCCGGTGTGATCTTGCGATTGGCACGTGGAAGTAAGCCTGGGAGAGGTCGACTTTTATCAGCCAGTCGTCGGGTTGGAGGAATTCCGGGACCCGAAAATGGCTGAAGAGTCTGAAGGGCTTTGGGTCTATGAAGACGTTCAAGGCCTTCAGGTTGAAGATGGGCCTGAGGGTGTGGTCTGATTTGGAGGTAAGGAACATACCTGACAGGAAGCTAGGGGAGTCGTCTGCTGCCTCCAGGATTTTTGACGCTTTCATCGTTTCGATGTGTGCGGTCATGCCTGGAGACAACCCTGTCCTGAAATTCTGCTTCAGCTCGGCCGATGGGAGCGCCCGAGGAGGTTTTGATATGAAGTGTATCCTTGCTCCTTTTAGAATGTTCAGGATTAGCGGTGATGCTCCCAGCTCCCTCCACACCTCCTGATATGCCTTTAGGCGTCCTCCCCAGAATGGCTCCGGCCTCCAGTCACCTCCATCGCCTTCTACCCCGATCGCTGGCCGCCTTGCGAGGGCTCTGGCTTTTTGGCGGGCTGCCTGTACGTCCTGTCTTTCTCTGGCCTAGGGGCAGGTCGAAAGGGCTTCCTAGGTCGGGAGTGTGGAGCCTCTATCACCGGTCTTGCTGCTTGTGAGGTAGAGGGTTGAGGTTGACGGGGGATATACGACGAGGAGTTCACCAGTGCCTGCATGTTTCCTCTGACCGACTCTGTTTGGGATAGCACTGCATTGGAGAGGGCTCCCAGGGAACGGTCCAGGGCTGGCGCGAAGGAGTTGTTCTTATCAAACCTCCTAGTTCTTCATTTACCTCCAGCTCTACGAAGGCGGGCGTGGCGGTGTATACTTTGTGTTTCGGCATAGCGAACACGCGACCATTCCTCCGAGCCAAAACGCTGAAGAGCCGAGATAACTGCGACTCTTCTTGCGTCCGCCTTCGGAATCGGCGATTCCTTCACCAATGTGCTTGGATTGCAGAACTCCAAAACGTTTTTCTGAGCGGCTAGGCTGGCGGGCATCTCTAAAAACCCCGATTTTACCTCTTGCCGCATCTCTCCCGCTGAGTCTTCTTTGTCCGAGACTGTTTTCTCCGCGAACTCTACCCGATTCCCAGATAAAACGTCCGTCATGGCCGACATCTGTTGCATCAGGATGTCTACCCGAGGATCCCGATAGTAATGCATTTCTTCCGAAGTTTCCGAGAAACTCGTGCTTGATCATTGTTTCCGACCGGCGAAGCGTCTCAGTTGTCGATATCACTCATTTTGTTGCACAGTTTAAACACGTAAACAACCGAAAAAAACACACTAAATAATTAGTCAATTTCTCAGAAAACTATCTATCACGGTATATTTAATGTTTAAACTGAAAGAGCAGGGAATAAACTTCGATTTTCGACTCAAAATTGGTTTTTTAAGTACAGCGAAACACGAAAACTGCTTTCGGCGCGAAAAAACGGCGTCATATGACAAACAATAACATCACGTGATCTGAGATGCGCGTCACTAGTGTTGCCAGCAGAGAGAAAATGTGGCAAGTCGAATAAAAAAAGGGCAAATATAGGGAATAAACACGCGCGAAACTGAAACTATAAGGGCGAAAGAGCTAGCTCTCTCTCATAATGGATTCCAGGCATCGATACGGAACACAAAATAGCTTATTTTGATAAATTGGGGTACTCTTCTGACAAACTCGCCCAGAAATCATTTAAAGGCTGATCTTTGTATTTTTGTTACAATTAAATCAAATAGATTTTCATACTCACTTGCGCTGAAGCCTAATAGTTTAGCTGTCACGAAAATCTAGGAATCTAAGATTCATCCCTACTAGTTTTCGGGAAAATATTACAAAAGAGTTTATTTCAAGTTATGTACGTATTCGTAAAATTCTTTGGAAACCTCTTCATCTACTTTACAATTTAATTCATTCAAGCATTCATGCAAGGCTGCCGTGGTCTAGGAGTAAGGCTCTTAACTCACAATCCGAAGCTCACGGGATCAAATCTCGGCGTGCGCAAAAATTTTTATTTGATTAATTTGTGTAATTTCAAAATTAATTCATTTAAAAATAATATATAATATATTTGTGGCAAGATACACTCAGTATCGCCCTGGTATAAGACCACCATTCAAAATTGAAACGTTATTTGAAATGGCTTTAGCCGTATTTGGTGACCAGATCTGAATAGCCAGGTACTTCCCCACCTTCCTCTCCCCCATCTCCTTCCCTTCCTACCACCTTGAGCCTCACTAATTGGGGATGCCATAGTCTCACTAGCTCCAAACGAGGGCAGGTGGGACTGTTGTGAGGTATTCACATAAAAAAGCCAGGAAAACAATCAAAATGATTAGATTGAACTGATGAAATCCGAAATTCTAATTTTTTAATAATTTTTTCACCAAAATTTACGACACCACGCGCGTTTATAGTTCAACTAATTGCTAACAAGAACGCAGTAAGACTGATTGATTTTTACATTATCTTACTTTCAGATAATATGATTGGGTTCCTTGGATGATACAGAAATTGCGTGAAACACATGCAGATCCGTTATCCCGTTGTTATTGTTTCTTCATAGCACATGTGTTCATATTATTGACTCTTATCACAGTATTATACTGCACAGTAATAAATTTCAGATATTTTTTTTGTATATAAAATGAAGATTTACTGCAATAACAGAATAAACAGCTCTTTCAACTTCTACTAGCTTAGTCTCTGTACCTACCTGGAAGGGTCTAGTACCAAACTTAAGAACTATTGTAAAATATTTATACAGAGCATAATTTCTTGTGAATAATATCAGTAGTGTTAAAATATGATTAAATATATATTATATTAAATTAAATTCTTCCGACAAATTGTCGCGGAACCCCTATTCAGGATCAGCGGAACCCTAGTGTTCCGCGGAACACAGTTTGGGAAACCCTGTTCTATATGAACATATTTTTTTAAAGCCATAATATTTTTCACTGGAGTTCCTTATTAGAGATAAAGAGAATAAAGTCGGACATGGTTCAAGTGTGTTATTAGTGTAATCTTAATATATAAAACAAAGTCACGTAAGTTACACTATTTATAACTCGAGAACGGCTTGACTGATTTTGATGATCCTTTATTTTTTGGATTTGTCTCCGCCGCGGATAACAGAATAACTATTAAAACATCGCAAAAATTCACGAAAAAGAAAGTTATGAAGAAAATTCATTTCCTCATACATTTTGTATGAAACGAATTTTCATCCTTTGAAAGAGCTGCAGCAATATTGTGTTAGGTATAATATTGAAGTTTGCGTGAATTCCAACAATTCAAATACGTCAAATATCAATGCGCTGATTGTTTTGCTTTTGTTTTTAAACATATAATACTGCCTCTCTTTCTTACACACTAAATGTCAACAGTCGAAAATAAGACAAACTAACAGTGAACGTATGTCTGCACAACTCCAGGAAAACAGCCACTTCTTTCCAAAACATTCAAGGCGCATTGCAACGTGGAGTATTGCAATTCGGTGAAGTCAATCAAATACATCTGCAAATTTGTCACAAAATTCAGCGATATGGCGGTTTTTGGTGTTCAAACTTCAAATAAAAAAAGATGAAAGCAAATGCCTTGCTGCCACGTGAATTACATTTCTTAATTCATTTTGAGTATTCATTGTAACTTTAAAAAATTAAATTAATTCAGCAAATAAGTTAACATAACAGTTATTGATTCTGAGGCAGTACGAAGTTCGCCGGGTCAGCTAGTTGTGTATAAAAATCACTATCGCCTGTTGAATTTACGCAATGGGAATATTTCCTTTTTCAAACTACAGGAAATAATATGAGTTTTTTTTTTTTTTTACATGAGCTCCACACAGGAGGCCCTGAGGAAAATAATTTCCCTCAGGGCCTATGTCATCTTTGGGGATGCTGTGTAAAGGGTTTTTTAATGAAAGGAAGGAGAGGAGAGTTCTGGGAAGGAAAAGGGTTTAAGGGGTGGGTAGGAATCTGGGGTTCAGTGTGTCCTGGTCATCCGCCTCCAAGACCAAGATAAAACTCACCCCATGAACCCGGGCACCCCTGCTAAATCACCAAACGTAGCGAACCATTTGGGGTGACCTATGGCAGAGGTGTTGGTTATCCAATAAAGGTTCCCGGGGTGGCGGTACCCATTCCCGCCTCCCAAATTGAATTGTATGAAGTGTTAGGCAAGATCATATTTAAAATTAAAAACAAGGATGACAACTGCATCAAAAGCATTTAAATTCGATTTTTTAGTGGGTCTAACAGTGCTCATCACTTGCTTGCTTATTTATTTTAGAAAAAAATATATTTATATATTATAATTTTTTTATTAATATTTCTGCATTATGTTGTATATTTTGTGTATTTTTAAGTCGACCTGATGAATTTTTGAATTCTTCTTATTTACTACACGATAGTCATGTGGTTCATGTTACTTCTCCATTGTTCGCCTCGTCATTGTTTATTTCGTCTTTGTTAACTTTGTTATTGTGATGTTTTCCAGTTCTAATTTTGACTGCAGTTTGGTCCTCCCTGTTATTGTTTGTCTGGTGTTTTCGAATTTGAATTTTCTCATGGTAAATACAGGGTGGCGCAAAATTAATCATCCAATTTTGTTATGAATAACTTTTTTACTGAATAAAAAAAAAGATTTTGAGTAATTGAAATCTTTATTTGGACTTTTAAATTTTTTTTTGTTAAGTGGAAAAGATGATATCCGTCGAGTGGCTGCCGCCAGTGTTGATTTGTGCCCGTTTTATCGCACTTTCCATGACTTTCCTGCAAGATTTCCGGTAATAACTGTTCGCATTCCTGTCGAATATTCTCCTTAAGGGCTGCGATTGTCTGAGGCTTGTTCTGATAAACCCGCAACTTCAAATAGCCCCAAAGAAAGAAGTCTGGGATGGTTAAATCGGGCGATCTTGCTGGCCATACCAAATCGCCAAAACGAGAAATTACGCGACCAGGAAATGCTTCCTTCACAATATCGATTGTGGCTCGTGCTGTGTGCGTGGTTGCACCGTCTTGTTGAAACCACATGTTCACCAAGCCCCGCTCATCCAATTCCAGAAGTAAGAAGTCGTTTATCATGGCCCTGTAGCGTTCGCCAGTAACAGTGACCGTAATGCCAATCACTCCCGCGTTAACGCCGCAATGACTTTGAGTGGACGTAATGACTTTTCGTGCATCGCCCGCCGATTTTCAGTGCCCCAGAAATGAATATTTTGCTTAATGGCGTAACCGTTTAAGTGGAAATGCGCCTCGTCGCTCATGATGACTTTCGACACAAAATCGCTAAAAGCGTTAAAGCTCAAATCGACACAATTATTCCACGCTCTTGCGGAGTATAGCGCTCCATTGCTTATCTGTTTGTATTCTGCAGCTATCTAGTTCACAAAAGTCAAATATGATTGACGTACGACGCTATTTGCAAAAATTATAACATCTTCCGATAGGGTGATTAATTTTGCGCCACCATGTATAAGTAAGTATGCATGATATTCTGTTGCCAGGCAACCCACGTTTACACAGAACAACTCCTGGAGCTGCACCGAGGTCAGGGAATGGAGATTTACTGGAGGGATAACTTCATCTGTCCGGCTGAAGATGAATACAAGCAGATGACAATAAGAAGTATGTTTCTTTTCAAATTTTCTATTATGAACATTGCACATATATCTACTACCTACCGAGCTTTCCCTTGAGTTTTCTACACTTTGTTTATTCAACATTTTCTCGAAATCCTTGGAAGTTCCAGTCAGAACAATCTGCACAAGTTTCATGATGCCGAAGCTCACTATTTGAGTTTTTGCTGTGTTTTAGTCTGACCAAATTGTAAATATGTGAATGCACATTATTCACTATATAATGCTTAATATTATAACAGTATAGTGTCTCTAAAGATTGCCACGTAACCGAACCTAACTTTTAGCAATACTTAACACCCGTATCATGTGACAAAACTCAAAAAAACAAATGCGTATCGTTACAAAAGTCTGTGCTTGCGCTGTCAGGTAAAACATGACACTAATTATTATATTATTATTTTCAGAAACCGGAGGACTTTTCATGTTAGCAATTAGGCTGATGCAACTCTTCTCTGATAACAAATCGGACTTTACCAAACTAGCCAGCATTCTGGGATTGTACTTTCAAATCCGGGATGATTATTGCAATCTGTGGATGAGAGAGGTAATGTCAACACTTTACGAAATCCTAAGATCATGCTCACTTATTTTAATACATATGTATTTTTATTATTGCATCTAGAATTAAACCCCAGGGCCCGGTCACATTGACCCCATGACTTGCTTGTCACTGGATCGTTGCAATGTTATTTATTGAGGCAACTGGCTATTTTTGAAACTGCTTTTTGAATTTTTGTGGGCCGGTGCAGGGCTCTACCTGAGAGCAACGAGAGCAACTTGATGAACTTAAATATCTCTCATGTTGAGCTTAAGATTCAACTAAAATACCGGCCCGTCATTGGATCGTCACTGGATCGCCCGACATTATATTATTCCGAGGAAACAATTATATTTAGAACATGTTCTAGTGGGAAATTATGCGAAGAAAAACTTTTAACTTGCTGAGGCATTTTCTGTCAGAAGGTCACGATTTTTCCTCGTTGCAATAAAATCCAAATAAATGGAATGTTCTGAATGATAACTAAACACTAATTTAAAAAGGTGATGAACTATGCTTTCAAATTTTATAATTGAGCCCTTGCCCGGAATAATGTTGTATCCAACAATATTCTAGTTCCGAGAAAAATTGAAAAAACGAAACCAGTTATATTTAATAACATCTTATATTTAAAATACATAAAACATATAATTCGAGTTTTAATTGAAAAGTTGTCTAGAAAATCAATTAAATTAGAGTTTATTACTTGAATTTACCCTGAAATTTTGGAATAATGTTGTATATGAACACTTTCACATACAACGCTATTCCACAAAACGCTTTTTTTTACTCTTGCAACCTTACAGAAAGCAACATGCTCTTCTAACATAAATGTACACATGTCATAAATGTTTTTGAGCTTAAAAAGCAAAAAAAAACAATATGAATAAATGAAACCATTTACGTTCTAGATATTGTCATATACAACATTATTTCACAACATCATCAACATACAACATTATTTCACAAAACTGTTTCAACGGCTAAAAAGCAGGCTTAATAATATATTTTTTGGACAAATTCTACTAAAAATTTTCATTATCATAATTCCTACCTTAAAAGATGCGTTTTAATATGCCCGACATTATTCCATCAATAACTCAACTTTGATAGTTTTGTTGGATACAACATTATTCCGGGCAAGGGCTCAATTCGAAATATACACATGATTCTTGAAAATTTTTTGACTGCAAACATAAAATAATTTAAAAAAATGGCTCACCTTACTTTTTTTGTAATTGAAATTAATCATAATGAAAAAAAAAACAACCTTTTTTTATTAGACAAATGTATTATAAACGTTATCATCACCTTGCTTTTTTGTTGTTTGATATGAAAATAATGAATAAAAGATTCCCAAAGTTTCTTAAATTTTTTTCAAATTGCGGTCAAAAACTTTGGTGTCGTAAAAGTGTATATTTAAACTATTTTGTGGTTAACATTTATATTTGAATATAAAAAAAATGTAATGTTTTCTCTTTTTAAAACTGTTTAGATCTTATTTCTCACCGAAAGATTTAACGAAACGAAACCGAAAATTTAACAATTTCTATGAGACCTATATGAACAAATTAGCCGATATTATAATTTGAATGTATTGTTTTCAGTACTCCGAGAACAAAAGTTACTGTGAAGATTTAACGGAGGGAAAGTTTAGTTTCCCCCTCATCCATGCCATCAATAAGCAGCCCGGAGACAATCAAGTCCTGAGTATCCTTTTTAACCCTCGTTCTCAGCTGTGCCGCACTAGACAAGCCCTGTGACAAGGCAGGTGACTCATCTGTGAGCCGCTAACTTTCTCTGAGGATATTTGTATGAAATATACTTGTGAATGGCAAATCTTATAATTCTAAAAATCTCAAATCTTCACGCTACTGACATCTTCTGGAATAGGCCACTTGCATCACATTTAAAAAAAAATTCCGGTTTAGGTTAGGTTAAGACATTCCGCATTTTTTTATTTTTTTATTGTATTTTTGAAACCCTGGCGATTTTTTGAAAATTTCAATCTGAAAAATCAAACCATTTTTTATAAACTGGAAAGACGGGACATAATTTTATGGGTGCGAAAAAACGCTAATTACATAGCCGAAAATAATTTTAAAAAAATAACGTGTTCCACAAGAAAGGGCACAGGAGAATAACGAGGCATTCCAAAAATATTACATCTCATAAATGTTTTTTTTCCTTGATCCATCTTATTGATCATAAATAATTATAATGTTCAACGTCTATATTACTAAATCCAATGAAATATACTTGTACTTGTAAATTATAATAATAAGAAGAATATTATAAAATTTGATTTTGTTAAAATCAGCACCACTACATTATACCTCTAAAACACGTGCAGACATCGTAAAATGTACGGGGTTCTCTTCATAAAATCTGTCAAAAAGAAACCAAATGATAAGTTCGCAGAGAACAAACAATAAATCTAGTGAACGTTAAATGTCAAATTCAAAAATTCGCCTGAAATCAAAGTGCTGCCATATAAAAAAAATAAATCAGTGTGGAATTTTACAAAATTAATACGAACATTTTCGGCGACGGGACATTTTCATGTAGTGACGTCACGGGCCTAAATAATGGATTTATTTATTTAAAAATTAAAAAAAAAACTGTACATTTCTAAAAATTTTTACTAACATTTTCATAATCTTGGTAAAAAATCTATCCACACGATTTTTACCAAGTCGTTATGAAATCCATGCAAGTGGCCTATTTATCTTTAATAATCCCAGCCAATGATACAAAGCTTTGAAGGGAACTGCTAATCTGAAGCATTAATTAAATGAGTTTGAATTTTTCCCGGGTCTTTACATGCATGACTGCGCAAGCGTGTGTCATAAGATCCTTAGGCGAAGATGCTCGCAGAGTTATACAGGGTGTTCGGCAGTAAAGTTCACACACTTCGGGAGGTGATTCTACATGATGGTAGATGTAAAAAAAAAACTTTTTTTTGAAGTTCTGATGTTTTTTACCATACAAAAAGAATTTTACATAATGTAGAAGAATATTATTATTTTTTCCATATAAACAATTCAATGTTTTACCTGAAAATCACCTTAAAATGTTAGAATTTCGAAATAAGTTGTTTGTCTTTTTTACTTTAATGCAGAATTACCTCCCAAAGTTTGTGCACTTTACCACCACCGGACACCCCGTATATATTATTAAATAGAATTATTGTTAGCCTTTTTTGTTGATGTGAACTATTGTATAGTGAATCGTGAGAAAGAAATGAATTAACTGCAAGCAGGGTTCGCGCCCTATAGGCATCGTAATATGCAAAGTTGAAAATGTTCCTATTAATTTTGTAAAATTCCACACTGATTTTTTTTTTTATATGGCAGCACTTTGATTTCAGGCGAATTTTTGATTTTTATCGAAATATATATATTAAAAAATTATTAAATATTATTTACAGTTACATAATAACAGTAAATACCTTTCATTATTTGTGCATACTTTTTTTATTGGGTACCAAGACCCTTTTCAAGTGTGTCAATATAAAATTCCATGTATCAAGTCGAACCCAACCGCAAGTGCATCAGAGTTGAACAGCTGTACTCCGGAATGTATTTATACATAATGATATTGCCCTTGAAATATTAAAATGGCTGCTGGGCCGCCCATAGCTTACACACAATTTATCAAGTTGACGTCCGATGTTTATTTACATTTGAAAAGATACTTGAAGACATTAGTGATGTTTTTTTTTAAAACAAGTACTTAAATCCAAGCTTGATTATTGTTTAAAGCCGTAAATTAGATTGGCGATTAGGTGCCCCTCACGTGATAGAAGTGATACAGCAGAATCCGTTTAATAAACAGCGAAGTTTGGTTTCATTTAAAATTCTTTATAACAAAGTCGGATATAATGGCTTCGCTTTTAGTGACATGTCGCTTATTATGACCAATTTTCAATAAATTATGTCCGCTTATAATGACCGACATGATTCCGAACACCTTCAGCAGTGTTCGGGAGGGTCACGTTACTCCCAAAGACAGTGGCAGCCTCAGTGAGTAATTGATAGTTGAAGGTCACGCATTGTTCACCGTACCATTCACGACTGTTTCAAACATGCAGGATTCATTGAAAACCATGGCGGTTTACCTGTTCAAACAACAGAACATGAATTTGATGAAGAAGATGACGTCCCTTTATCTTTGTGGGTACGAAACCTAAATTCAGATTCCTTAGCAGCACCAGGAATGTGGGAAGATTATGTTGACATCGATAGCGCTCTCTACACATCTCAAGAACCCAGAGATGAAAATATCATACAGAACATTAAAACTAATGAAAGTAATGGGGAAAAGGAAGTCGAGGAAGAACCATTACCTACCGCAGAAGAGTCATTAAAGGCTGCAGAATTATTATCACGATTTGTTCATATTGAAAATGATAATTTGACCATGGCGATGTCTTCCTTACACATTAGTATTAGAGACTGTTATTACAATATAAGGAAAAAATAAAAGCAGACAAACATTATTGATTTCTTATGTAAAAAAATGATAAATATATAATGTACTTATTACGTACAATTTTTATTTTGATTTAATAAGCTGTGTTTGCTGTGCTCTGTTTAAATGAATACATACATACGAGGGCTGTCCGTAAAATAGGGCTGCGGTCGCGAGGAACAATTTTATGCAAGATCTGGGAAAACTGGCATGTAGCCTGGTTTCCCTATGCCAAATCCCCACAATGCTGCACTCTCTGCGACACTTAGTCTCGGCGTGGCAGCCGTCCGTGATGAAGCTTCTGCTCGCCGCACCTGCCAAGTGTGAATTACACTCTATAATTAGTTTTTTTGTGCGAAGAACAAAACCCCGGTAGAAATTCATTTTCAGCTACTTGAAGTGTACGGAAAACAGTGTATGAGTGTGAAAACGTGCGCAAATGGTGCTTTAAAAGCTTGCCGGACGGCCATCGATTTCTGATGAAAAAATTGCCAAAGTGGAAAAAACTGGTTGCAAATCGATGGGTGACAGTTCGGGAGCCCTGAGATATGATCCCTGACGACAGTAAGACCACTGTTGACAAGATTTTGACAAATAATTTAGGAGATCACAAAGTCTGCCCGAGGTGGGTCCCATGCTCACCGAAGATCACAAACGGGTTGAAACAGCCCGCGATTTCCTTGAGTGCTACGACATCGATGGCGAAGAATTCTTGGACTCAATTGTGACTGGGGCAGAACCGGATACACTTCACCCCAGAGACAAAGGAACAATCCCAGTGGCATCATTAGATTCGCCAAAACAAAGTTTAAAAAAGGATTACAGAGCGTAACTCATACCTGGAGGGTGCTGCGAGTGGAAGCTCCATCGCAAATGGCTGCCACACCGAGACTAAGTGTCACAGAGGGTGCAACTTGGTAGGGATTTGACAAGGGAAAACCAGGCTACATGCCAGTGTTGCAGGATTGCGCGTAAAATCATTCCTCGCGACCGCAGCGCCTTGGAGACCTTATTATACGGACAGCCCTCGTATATACCTAACAAAAACAGTAGGTTGTTTATTTTCTTCAAAATGCTTTGTACGACGTTCACTTAGTTTGACGTGTTTGTCATTTCCCTTCGATGTCATTATAAACGGATTCCACTGTACTTATTTTTGACACATAGAAAAGGTTAATACATACAAAGGACTAAAGACGGAACTTTCATGCAATGCTTTTTTTTATCTCTGACTGATGGCTCAAATGATATTTGTTTGATTGTCCTATAAATGTTTCTGCACAGAGTCCCTCGACTCTGTGCAGAAACGGGCGGTCTGTTTAATAGATTCTCCCATCTTAACAGACGGATTGCAATCTTTAGAGCACAGGCGTCGGGTGGGAATGCTATCCTTGTTCTACGGTATTACAATGGAAGATGCTTCGAGGAACTAGCATCATTGATCCCTTCGGCACCGGTGCATAGTCGGGAAACACGCCAAACGCGTGCCCAACATTTGTACACGGTTGACATTTGTCACATGAGAACGGGTCGTTTCTTCGACTCGTTCTTGTGTTCAACAGCTCGGCTGTGGAATGATTTGCCGGCCTCTGTGTTTCCTCCTTCCTACAACATGGGTCTCTTCAAGACCAATGTTCATTCCTTCCTCTCCTCAAAAAGACCCTCCACACAGCATCCCAGATGCCGTAGGGCCCTGAGGGAAATCATTTTCCTCCTGTGTGGAGTTAATGTAAAAAAACAAAAAAAATAAAAAACAAGTACGAATATAAATTAAAAAAAAAATTTTTTTTAAAATGATGTTTCTTAACTTGTCTAAATGTCAGATATTTTAAGGCAGAGAACGAAGAATGTTGAGGTAAAGAGGTATTGCATTTCTCTCTTAGAAAACCTCGGTAGCTTTCAATATACAAAGGAAACACTCGAGAGTTTGGACAAGGAAGCCAGAGAAGAGGTAAGAATTAAAAAATAGTACTTTAATACCGACCTGATGTTGATATAGAAATCGTCGCAATAGGTGTGTTTAAGGTCAGAAAAGCGGCATTCCTTCCGGCCTACGCCTTTCTCTGTCGTACATATGTTTTACTCAGCTTTCTCTTTCGCTTACGGATATTGTAAAGTCAGTAATGTGACAGTACCTGCGCAGGAATGGATCGTATCAAGTTCAGGTCGGCATTTAAGATTGGTGTGTAATTTTTTTTTTAAATCTTTCATGTCACTCAAATTTAATACATATTATTTTTTATTTTATTTGTACATATTCATCCGCATTCTTTTTCCATGCATTTTCTCATTCTGCCTCTGGAAATAGCTTTGTTTCAACACCTGCTCTTGTAGTTATGCTAATAAGATACACATAAGTTTTTTTTGGTTAAAGGTGAAATTCCACACTTTTTGTCAATTTTTTTGTAGTTTTGGATTCTGTCTGAGTTTTAGATAAAAAAATGGATTTATGCAGCAAAAACATTAATTTAATTAACAAAAACACAAATGTACTTAAAAAATAATAATTGGCAAGGAAATTCACAAACTGGTTATTAAACTTAAACCACACACAAACAAAGAAGTGTTGAACTGATTTTTCCAGATAGGTCAAAGGCATCAATCTATGTAAGCCAATACTGTTATAAATATATAATATTGTACTTCAATTCCATTGAATTGATTGATTAATAAAACACTTGTGTTACTCTGTAAAAACCACGGACATATGAATATATCTGGACCTGCCCTAAGTGATAAAAACGTAATATTTCCCCCTCCCCATGGAACCGGCTATAAGCTCCGCCTTGGCGCCAGCTCGCCCCATGGGGAGGGGAGAGAATCTAAAATATGTGACGTCATCATTCTTGTAGTGACCAGCGCGAAAGTAACGTCTATACGTTTTACGAAATATCTCGCCAAAAACGGCAGCTTGCGCTATACATTATAGGTACATATTATATAGACATAGCGAATGTGGGCGGTTCTCCAGTGTCCTCGTCGCTGGTTACAGGGGTAAGTAAATTATGAAACATTTGCAAAAGTGTCGTAACTAAACACGGCAACGAAATATTGCTATGTGAATTGCGGCGAATGTTTTTGGGGCAAGCATTTGGCCTTAGCAAATATGTTATTAACGTGGCAGCAATTCGCGCTTCCATGTAAAAAGGTCTATTCATTCAAAGCAGATTTTGCTTTTAAGAACTAAATGGTGAAATTATAATGCGAGATGCCTATATACTGACAGATTGATTTTTCAACGAATCACAGTATCTTTCCTCTCTTCGCCCCCCATAGTTTGGTTTACCCCTCACCTGTATCTTCAGGTCTATTCATTCTGATGTCTATGGTAAAAACGCTACAACCATGAATTTCATGAAAAAGTAAGAAAAAGATTTTTTGGCTCCCCTGTAAAATTTCACATTTGTGAATTAACTACTGGAGGGACTAAGGTCAAAATATGGACCGCTTTTATTTTTCTGCGATCGACAGCGGTCCAAAATTGGACCACTTTTTTTTTACCAAAGTTTTTGGACCAAAGTTTACGATTTAATAATATACTAGGTTTTGCCCGTTGCAGAGGCAACTAACGGGTTAAAACACTATGCGATTTGACGTGTGAACGGTGATGAAGCGAGGAGGAGTGTGTGTTAAATTAAATATATGAAGAAAAAAACGATGTCTGAATGCGGATGAAGCGAGCGCCTACAAAGGGAACAGGTAGTCGGCCGCTCCCCCAAAGTTTTGTCGCAATCGAATTAATGGTTTAGCAATGCATTATTTCATGATGCCAGAGCTTACTATTTTATACAGATAGAATCGACTGGAAGCGCACACAAACACAAAAGTTTCATGGCAATCGGATGAACGGTTAAGCAATGCATAATTTCATGATGGCTGAGCTCACTATTGTATACAAAAACCATCACAGGCATGCATACATCAAACCCCCAAAGTTTCATCGCAATCGGATGAACGGTTTAGCAATGCATAATTTCATGACGCCATATAGTAATATATTTTTTATAAATCCTACAAATATGTGATAATCGACAAAACATAGGTGAATTCATTAGCTATATAGAACTACAATCAGTTTTAAAATCTCCTTATTAAAGTTCGGAGGTATGATTTTTTTAATGTGGGCGGAAAATATTCAAAATGATTTCCAAAAAATCACAAGCAATCGGAGGAAAAAGTTTTAAATCGCGCTGTTGCTCGAGTGGATAATGCCTTTGACCAAAACACAGTTGTTATATTGTTATACTATAATATCGTTACGGTGTTTATTCTTGTCCCTAACCATTCTTCTCCTGTTTCTTACGTCTCCCATTTTCTTCCACACTGTCTGTCCATCTCGTCCTCTGCGATTGGGCCGTAGATATATGAATTTTTACATCACATTCAGAATTTATTCACTTAAATTTTTCCTAAATTTTCAGGTGGAACAACTCGGAGGCAATCCTCTGCTCATTTCCTTGCTTGATGATTTATTGAGTTGGAATGATGACACCCACACCATGAAGACAACTATGGAGGAATGAATAAGGAATGATCAGATTATCTCCGATTGTATTCAATTCAGACAATAAGTATTTATTAGCACATAGTGAAACAATTGATTGGCTTTTAGTAGGCATTGAATATGGTATGCATTTTGAATGTCTTGTTATGTGTAAGGGTTAGTGAATGTTGGAATAAGGGTTTTTTATTCTCTTAAGCAAAAAAAAAAGCTCATTTTGGTATTTGCCACTTTTTAATAGCCTGACTTTTATCAAAATTAAATTTATCTGCTTCTCAAATTCATTTCCTCTTTAACTTTACCTCTGTGTAGAAATTGTAGAATGGTCTTCTTTATGGACATCTGATAATAATGTTTTAAAATGAAACTTTTTGAGATTTGCTTAATATAGGCCATGACCAAATTGCCCTATGATAACACCCCTTCAAAGCAGTGGCGGCTCGAGCACTTCTATAGTGGTGGGGATCGATATTTTTTTTACGTACTGTACCGCAATCTCACCACCCGTAGAATATAATATAAAATTTCTCAAAACATTTTTTTTATGCTAGTCGGATATCTAATCACGCTAGTCGGATATCTAAACACAAAATAATATAAAATATCCAAAGATAAATGCTAATTTACAATATAGTATAATAAAAATAAAGCTTTCATTGCAAGATTATTATCAAACTAATTTGAACGCGAGTGATTCCCGCCCGAAACTTAGCAAACAAATGTTTCTGTGGGGATCCAAAGAATTGTCCCCGCGGGTATTTGAATTCACATACGACTGCGCATGCGCAGTTGCATACGATCGCGAAACAATGCAAGGAAAGTATGGGGATACTTCGTATCGTCCCCCAAGTGCGCATTAGATTCTGCACACTGAGAAATTGACCCGCTGTTTTGTGCTCCGTACATTGTTTGCTGTACACGCGTAGGGTATTATTAAAATCATACGGAATAATTATTTGTATTTTATTTCTGCAAATGTTAATTACTTTTATGTTTAAAGAATTCATTCATTTTGGTGAAGACAATGTATCGACTGTTATTTCCTTTAGTAGGTTTTGAGTTAACTGGCGGGCACCGTCCCCATTGTCCCCCTGTGAAGAACCGCCACTGCTTCAAAGCATTATGTCTAAAGTAATGAAGGCGCACGCGTGTGAAAGATGCAAGTTGTCTAATGTAGTTAATTTGCGTGAGATTTGTGGAAGAATAATATTACGTCTTTTGAACTTAGCTTGTGAATCAACTGTACTCTTGAAATTTGTCAATTTATCTTACTTAAGTAAAATGTTGTAGGTATAATATTGTAATGTATTTCTTAATATAAATTTTTGAATGCTTTTACTTTTTTCCAATTTTTTTTATTTTTTTGTAAATTTGTTACATGTCATATAAATTTATAAAAGATTAGCTGGTTCCCGGCATGCGTTGCAACGCCATAATCAAAGAAATAAATTGTTTATCCCTGCATGTCCCTTCCTGTGCGTCCCTGTTCCCCTCCCGCATTCCTTTTCCACCTTCTTCGCTCCCCGCCCACCTTCTCTTCTCCCGCTCCCCGTCCCGCAAACCCCCCTCCCGCGTTCCTTATATTAAGTCCCAGTTCATTCAGTTTTCAAACATCTCGCGTACCACCTATTACAATTTTATTATTCAAATTTTCATTTTTCGTTATTACAAATATTCATTTTTGTTTATTATAAGAACAATCAATCAAATTTGGTACCTAACCTATTTAAAATATTTATAATTTTAGACAATCCTTTTGTTACAAAAAAAAAGCTGCCTGCTAAATTCAATTTCATCAAACGCGTGAACTGTCAAATGTGCATAGTTAAAATAGTCGTTAAGTTTTCTGAAATTATCCAATTTCTGTGCAATTTTCTTTATTTTTTTTCCTTCTACAAAGTATTAAAAAATCAAAAAAAAAGATGAATGAAATAGGTAAAGTCGTTCTGAAGTTGACCAAGGGAAACAGTGATTCATTTTTATATAATATATAGATTATGAAATTTATTCTATTATTGTTAACCTTTGGCCAAAAATGGTACAATTATTGCAAAGTTTTTGACATTAATATATGTACTGCTATTTTAAGTTTGTATATACTGCGTTTTCACGTTCGCTTGTATTCACATAAAGTTGTAAGTATAAGTTTCATAGCTGAAACAGCTGGAAGATTGGCGCCTATTATATATATCTCATTTTATGCTGTTTTCTACCGTTTTTATTGACACTTGTCAATTTTTTTTGGAACAAAAGATAGGTAGGTATATATATATACTAGTAAATATGTGGAAAGACACCTAATAATATTTGGATACTTTGTATGGTGCCATAATTGTGAAAAATAACCTGGGCACTGTTTTAGGTATAGCGCCTTGGCAAGTGCGGTCTGCTCCAATTGTGCCCGTGCCGTGCATGATCGCCCGCATACATAATTTTTAAAAATTATTTTACGTGATCTCTTTGCTGAGTACAAAGCTTTCAAACCGAGATTCAAATTATAATACCAATTAATAAATGGTCTTTAATATGCTTTGCTTTGTGTAAGGTGTTTCTTAAAATATTTCTACAAATTTGTTATTTTTTAGCGAACAAAGAATTATTATAAATTGTCATGAAAAATTTGAGATTGAAAACAATTTTACATCTAGTCTTATTTTCAAAGTTAGTAGATATTTCAAAGCTCCATATCTTATGCTGGTAATGACACTGCAAAGTGATAAAGATGCAAACTGAAAATAGTTGCATTGACATAGAAGTTCCACACAGAAAAAAACTGTACAATTTTCATGACTTCAGAGCTCACTATTCAAAAATTTTTGCTGCTTCAGATTTTCTATCGCATATACGTGGGCTGTTCAAAAAGTAATGGGAATTTTTAAATTTTGCTGGTTTGGAGAGTCCGATTGACATTTTTTGTTGTTGTTATGTTGGTTTACATGCCCCTGAATTATGATAAAATTTTCAGCTGTATTCATTGTCTAGTTTGTCTGCAGCCGCTAAGATTAGACGTGTTTTTATGAGCTTGGCGATTTTTGTTTTTTTTTTGTCTGCTATGATTAAAACAAGGGTTTATGAGTGGTATAAGCGTTTCCAAGATGGCCGTGAAGACGTTGAAGATGATGAACGCCCTGGACGCTCCAGCACATTAACAGCCGATGAAAACGTGCAAAAAGTGAAAGAAATGGTTATGAAAGATCGCCGAATCACAATCAAATGCTGATTGGGCCTTACCTCACCATAGACCTTTGTTAACATTTCACACACTTTGTTATACTTTAATTAATTTTTTACGCAAAATATGATACGAATTCTTTGATCCATTTAAAAACAAGTCTAACCTTAGCAGCTGCCATTGACAAACTAAACAATGAATACACCTGAAAATTTTATCGTACTTCAGGGGAACAAAATTTTTTTTTGAAAATCGGACTTTCCAAACCCGCGAAATTTAAAAATTTCCGTTACTTTTTGAACAGCCGACGTACATATATGTTTAAGATAATATTTGCTCCTGTAAAGTAAAAGATTTTAAGACAAATATTACTGTACATTAAGGTACTTGGATATTGTTAATAAGATTTACTTTCAATGCAGCTGCTAAACCTTGCTTGCCTTGTCAAGGTTTTTCAATAAAAAAGCAAAACACTTCCGTACTATGCAAAAAATAGAACCACCTTGTCACTATTTGTGTTTTCAGAAAATAATACATATTATGTATGTTTGTTTTTGTCCAGTGTGTACTTAATAAATTCCGTAATAGATGAATTAAATGATTTATGTAGTTCATAAAATAATATAGGAAATACATAATACTTTTCCAGCTTATAAAAGTATGTATTTGTAGCTATTATTTAGTACTTCATATGTTACCAATAATTATTTAGTTTTTATATTTTTTTAAATTTTGTTCTAGTATTTGTTTGCCTATATAATTTATTTTATTGAGATTTTATTATTTATATCTTGCAGTCCTTATGCTATATTTCTCCCTGCCTCTTTAGTTGAAGTTTATTATAATATTATAATAATTTGGGCAGGGGTTTGTTCAATACTTTCTATAGAAAACTGAAGACAACTCCTCTAGGGGCATATTTTACATATTTTTTAAATTTGGCTATGTTATTGAGGCTTGGAAATTGAGTAAATAAGCAAAAATTGGACAAGATCAGTGACCATCTTTAATGTCAATATGGGCATTTGTATGGGAAGGTAGTGGCTTGTGGTAATTCTTCCTTCACTGCGTACCATTGCAGAAACCCATTTTATGATGAGTTAGTAAGTCGTATAGTTATTAGAAATATCATGTCTTCCGTAAAAGCAGTCATCAATTAAATATTAAGCTAATTTTAGTAATTATAGTAGTATGTATCTACGTTTATTAACCCTAGATCACTAACCTTATTTTTCGACGCTTATCACAAACCTTTGTCGTTTCGACTACGGTACTTAATAAAGGGGGTTTAAGGGTTTTATTAAAACAAAACATGCACATTTTTCTTTTTATTATTAATGAACAGTGTTTATTTATATTATTTCTTATATTTAGATGAACAAAAATATCAAATTTATTTATCAACAGCCTTATGAATGAGATCATAGTTTTCGTGCAAAATCAACAATTGTTACATTTTTAAAGTTGGTATTTGAATTAGTTATAACTAAATTTTGAAAAAAACTATTTAAATATCAAAAACAAAGACTTGAATTAACTAATAAAATAAAAAAAATTGGTGAAAATCTAGAAACTAATAAAAATTTGGTGAAAATCTAGCGAAAGTAAAAAGTCACGTTATCACTAACCTTCGTCGATGCGACGAGCCATGGTTGCTGAATTGGCGCTCGTGGACTCCCCCCATCGTCCGCACTACCGTCTATCGCAGAAGTAACGGGCCGATTGAGATTAGCCTGAGTATGAAAGAATTACGGTCGCGCACGCAAAAGTTATTGTGGTTTTTTTAATCTTGCGTCGTCGATTCGATGAAGGTTTGTGATCTAGGGTTAAAGATGCTTGAAAAATCTCCGCCAGAAGGCTTAATTTTCAACTTTCCGAGAAAATGTTTTAAAAAAATACAAATTACATAGTGACATTTTTAAATGTATCTCATTATGAATTATGATGTGTACCTATTGTTAAGAATACTTTCCACCGATTTGTGTTTTCAGAAATATTTATTTGTAAATAATTGTTTGTGATAATTGATACTTAAATTTGTGGTTACCTTATTTAATTAATTGTGGCTGTCATAGGGTATTTAAATGAATAACCAACAAGATAATGTACTCGGTGTTTTATTTCTGAAACTCAAAATGTCCCCTTAATTTGATGAATACCATTCCAACCCCTTTGATTTGGAACATTTGCTGGTGATGTTATATTCTGGTTTTAAGCAGAAAGCACTTCCATAGCGAGTATGCTGTTAGTACACAATAAAATAATTATTTACAATAATTATGGATGAGTAATCTATAGAAACTGTAAAGGTGTGCATGCCCAAGAAAGGAGGCTGAAAATAAATTCCAAAGAATTTTTGATAAATATCTAAAATGCATCTGCTTTGCATTAAATGACCTTTTTATGTCCTCGGCTTTCAGATGAACATTAAACAAAAAGGCTTTTAACTACAATGACAATATAGCAAATACAAGTCATGTTATATTCATACTAATCAAACAAAAAATCTAGCGCCGCTTATCGCCACTCAAAGAATACGCATGTATGAATAAAATAGCTATATGAACGGCCTGCTAAAGTATGTCCACCGATCCTAGTCCATTGAAACCACGCGTGTTGTCTCAGTAGCTTACCTTTATGCTATTAGTTCTTCTAAGTTTAATTATGACACTTTTCCAAAATCAATTTGATTTTCTAGATCCTATGAAAGTTGGCTGGTGACAATGAACTTTGAAAAAATAACCATTTCTATCTATTAGAATTTTAATCAAGTAAGTAATTATAAATAATTATTAACAACTACTATGTAAATTACATAAAAGCTCATCCCAATGTCTAATGTTATTAACCCCTCCGCAACGTAAGCAGATATAAGCGTTAGAAATAGGACAGCGGTCAAATACAATAAGCGTGTTTATACGTCAGCGCGTGTGTTTCCATAGAAATCGTTCTAACTTCGTTATTGTTTTAGTTACATCCCTAAACCAAAAAGTAAAAGGTCGATAGTAGATCAAGCTGCACATCCCTATCAAGTTGTCTATGGAAATACATAACAGGAATCAGCTGTCAGTCGTGTAGTTGACAAAAATATTTACCCGCGCAAATTTGCTACCGGCGGCTCCACCGCGCTACAAATTTTAAATTTTTATTAAATATTTTTATATGAAATGATAAAAAAGTGAGGTGACAAAAGTGTTTATTACACATATACAATAGAATAAGTATTTTTGTTTACATAATCTGTGATTTTAGTACCGTTTTCACATAAAAACATCACGTGAGTCATTTTTACCTATTTTTAATGTTTGCGTTCTAAATTTTAATATTTACAAATGCTAATATTTATTTGTAATATAATAATTTGAAAGCCTATTTTGTAACCTTTCTAAAACAGTTTTTACTATTCGGCTACGTTCAGAAATGTTTCATTTATAGAGCTTTAATTGTGAAGCGGTAATAACAAAAAGTTTTCATAAAATGTCATTTTGTTAGAGACACCAAAAGCGAATATTCTCGAAAATTCGGAGGGGTTAAGACAATTAAAGCAAGCATTATATAAAACTTCCATGAGTAGAGAAACCTTTGAAGAAACAGCATTGATTTTTGATGAGATACTTAGGGGGCATACATTAATTACGTGAGCTCAAAATCGCGGGGAGGGGTCCAGTAAAATCTCACCAAATCTCATTTAAACTGGGAGGGGGTCAATAAAAATATCACGTCAACCTTATCACAAATTTTGTTTGCTGAAAAAGTCTAATGACGTGGGTGGGAGACTATCCCATCCCGCCCCATCCTATCCCATTACGCCCTTTTTGTTGAGGTAAATATGATCTTGAACAGTTTTTCAGCATATTGTCGCGATTATATTTACCTCAATGGGGGAGTCGTCATAAGATAGAATGGGGCGGGATGGGATAGGGTGGGACCTCAGATACACCACTGATCTCAAGGGGAGAGGGGGTCCCACCAAATCTCACTTAATCTCACCAAGGGGGAGGGGTGTAAATTAAAAAAAAAAAACTGCTCACGTAATTAATGTATGCCCCCTATCTAATTATTTTACACAAATTTATTTATATACAGAAGAGTGTCTGTGGCGGGCGTGAATACATAGGTTTTTATGTAGAAATCTACAGTTTTATTCCGAGATTGATGAATTTTTGCACAATTGACCTTCAAATCAAAGGGAATGTCACTGTCCACATGATATTTCTAAAAAACCACCCCAACCCCTTTTCCCACCCCATAAAGCAGAGCTTTGATACTTCATGAAATTTTGCACATTTAATGTTCAAAATAAGAGGAAAATTACTGTTTCAGTTCAAAAAACTCTGTCAACATCAATTATCAACCCAAGGAAAACACCAATCTATACTTGCTTTCTAGATCGTTTGATCGTGTATGTCACAATAAATTTTCACTACCAACAAAAATATAAATCATCGTGGACACAATTTTTTTTTAACAAAACTCTTTTGCATCCAATTCTTGCAAGTAGAGTAGTGAATGGATGGAACAAACTTTCACAACATGTCTTCGATGCTGCTAATATAAACCAATTTAAAGCTCGATTGGCTTCTTATTTGGAGGGAAGAAAGGACTAACTTATTTGCATATTTAAAACAATTTAATTGTTAAACTTATTGTAAAATCAGATATGAGTACATCAGAAGATTGCCTGTTCAATAAATAATAATAGTAAAAAACTAAGGAAGAGAGCAGTTTCGGGAGATATACATAACAGCGATTCTTTTAATTTGGAACACATAGTAAGAAAATGTCGTAAAATGGTCTGGAGAGTTTTCCAATCCACATTATTTGAAAAGTGGCGCAAGAAAGGATGAAGCATATCTCCAGTTCTCTTCAACACATTCACTGATGAACTAATCGAAAGACTTGATACAAAATAGGCTGTCTTTCAGGAGTATGTGTAAATAATATTAATTATGCAGATGGTATGGTTCTTCTAGCACCTCACTAAGCGCACTATAGAAACTACCCCAAATGTGTGAAGATTTTACAGTATTGCTAGACCAGGAGTGGACAGTCTTTCAAGTGAGAATGGTGAGGTAATAATTAAGATCTGCTTGCTTACAGTATTGCCACACAGTCAATTTAAATGGTTAAATAAATTAAATAAAAATATCTTCGTAGCCGTGTGTAAAAATACAATTCAACCCATCAACATGTTCTGAGTACAATGATAATGTTTGCTGGTGGATTCCTGTATGCAAATTTTCTTAAGTTAAAACCGGTCTCGTGTTCAGAATGCAATATAAAATTCTATCTGCTGATTCATCTGCTGTCTCATTTTGAAGGAAACTATTCTTGTATTCAAAGTACACTATTCTATTTGCAGACTGTGCTGCAAAAATCGCAGGAAAAGTGTTTTCATATTCTGAGAATAACTTATTTTAATTAGAGCCGGGGAATCGTATATAGATTCACTCTTAAGTCAAAACCAGTTTGGTGTTCCGAAAGCCACGATAAGATCACAACGGCTCGGCTGTGGAACGATTTGCCGGCCTTTGTGTTTCCTCCTTCCTACGACATGGGTTCAAGACCAATGTTCATTTCTTCCTCTCCTCAAAAAGACCTCCACACAGCATCTCAGATGACATTGGCCCTGAGGGAAATTATTTTCCTCAGGGCCTCCTGTGTGGAGTTAATGCAAAAAAACGTAAACTGTGCGTTGAAAAATGACGCAGAAGTAACTTTGTTAATATTTTAAAATGGATGCTTTTTACGAAATGAAAAGCAAGAATGCTTTTCGCATTGTTTATTTTGTTGCCAATCAAGTAAGATTTATTATAGTTAGCTACAAAAGTGAATAGTGCCATGAAAAGAAAGTATGTTTTCAATGAGCCCAGTGGCGGCTCGAGCACTTCTCCACACAGGAGGCCCCGAGGAAAATGATTCCCCTCAGGGCCTCCTGTGTGGAGTTAATGTAAAAAAAAAAAAAGTTGTGAATTCATCTGCTGACGCGTTTCGAAAAGAACAACAGAATTCTCATGTTCCGAGAGGAATCAAAATTCTAGTTGCAGATTCTAGAACCATTTGCCTGTTCTAAGTGCTATACATGAATCCTGGGGACACGCAAATTTCTTCATTAAGTTAAAACCAGTTTTGTGTTCCAAATGTAAAAATTAAGTTCAAGTTGCGGATTCATCTGCTAACGTATTTCGAAGGAAGCTATTCTTATGTTCCGAGAAAAATTCGGAGACAAACCATTTGCTTTTTCCGCATCCAACAATAATATAAGCTTGTGGACTCTTTTTCAGAATCACACTTGAGTTTAAACCATTCTTGTATTCCGAACGAAATTGAAAAATTTTCAAATCTCGTAGAAAACCATTCTCAGGTTTCGAGTGACTCGTATTTTTATTATTATTATTTAATATCAAGAAAGAAGGAGAGGATGTTCTGAGAAGGAAAAAGGTATGAGGGGTGTGCAATTTTAAAATTAATTTTTATTGATAGCGGAGACGGTTTATGATTAGTTCCCGTGAGCACTTGGGCCATAGGCCCATTGTGCTATCTCCCATTTTACCTCAATCCTTTAACAACAACCCAGTCCCTTTAGTAAAGTTCACCAGAGTTGTCATTGGAAATGAAGTTATATCTTCTGGTTTGACAATGTGTTTTCCCAGGTCTCGTTTCCCCTCTTCACTCGTCCTTGGTTCCGTGAAGGCCCCACGAGGGAAGAGGGCTTCATCTCTCCTTTCCACTCC
This sequence comes from Limnephilus rhombicus, assembly GCA_929108145.2. Classification (NCBI taxonomy): domain Eukaryota; kingdom Metazoa; phylum Arthropoda; class Insecta; order Trichoptera; family Limnephilidae; genus Limnephilus; species Limnephilus rhombicus. Next base: position 35,947,184 of record OV815278.1, read on the forward strand.
CTAGTTCCCCTAAGGCTCCACGACGGAGAGTTCACTACCCTTTGGTTCCCAAAAGGCCCCACAAGGGAAGAGTCCACCCCACCTTGGTTCCCCGCGGGCACCAGGAGGGAAGAGGACTTCATCTCACTCCTCTGTGGTTCCCTAAAGGCCCCAGAAGGGAAGAGTTCACAGAGATGGTCTTATTTCTCCTCTTCACTCCTACATGGTTCCCTGAAGGAGCCACATTGGAAGAGGACATCATCTCTCCACCTCACTCCTCCTTGGTTCCTCGAAGGCCCCACGCTGGAAGAGTGCCCTTCCCCTTGGTTCCCTGAAGGCCCCACAAGGGAAGAGTTCATGGAGGTGGTCTCAGCTCTCATCTCCACGGCTTCTCCTCTTGGTTCTTCCTACAGGTCCCAGGAAGGAAGTCCACGGAGGTGGCCACAGCACTCCTAGGTTCTCAAAAGGCCCTTAGTTTTCGAGTGGTCCAATTTTTTACCAGGGAAATAGAAGGTCCACTCCAGCAGAGCCCGAGAGTGCTGGAGTAAGGTCTAAATTCTCCTCACAAATAGCCACACTCTCTACACTGGTGTTAGGGGTGGGTAGGAATCTGGGGGTCAACGTGTTCAGGAGTGACAAACGTATGAATCCATCCCTCTCACTGCAGTGCAAGGCGATGGGTCGAGAGAGTCCGGCTGGAGAGGTCAAAAGGTTTGCCTTTTTTTAAAACTTTGAAATATGGAATGTATTACATTGCACTACCTCTACATGCCTTCTGGAATAAATTATTATTTTTATTAAAGCCCGGGTAATGCCGGGGACTTCAGCTTGTTTCAAATAAAACACTCAGAAATATATTTTAACTTTTATAATAAGTTAACTAGTATTACATATTTTATTCCCACATAAATATAACATTTTTTGTACTGAACTGACAGTCGGCTTAATAATTATTTATTCAACAAGACTTTTGTCTATATATTATTCTATTATTCGTAGGTTGTGTGTACCTAAAATTGTTGACTATGGGTGAACCGTCTTTAGTATACCCCTTGAATACATTCACCTGGAAAAAAGAAAAATATTTAAAAATAGTTAATAGAAAAAATAAATCTGTGAGATAAGGAGTGAAAACTGTGTGATAAGATAACCTACTTAGGTCAGGATAGCCCGAAAAATAGGGGTACCCTAGCATAAATTCTAAAGAAGCTGAAAATTTACATGAAGTTAGGGATACCATTATAATGAAATTGTGAAAAGTCCCAATCGATTCCATGTATGGAAAAAATTCATTCCAGGTCAAAGTTTGCAAAAACGGGTTTTTTGGATTTTTTTAGCAAAACGGTTAGTTTTATGATAAAAATAGCTCAGACAAAATTGTAGAACATCCCATTATCTACAAAAATTGTTCAAACGCTTTTCCCCCTAAGATTCATTAATTGTGAGAAAAAGCGATTCTAAAATTTACTAAAGTTGTATTCCCCATAACATGCAAGATTTTTTGACTTTTTGAAATATTGGCATACAGAGCTCCGGGCTAAAAAGGCCCCTTTCTCTTTCGTCGTGAAATTATATTAATGGTTGTTCAAAAATCAACATGCATGACTACGCTGTCTGTGTACATCATGTAAGTAAAACTATTAGTCTGCGTGACTAATACATTTATATTAAAGAATGATAATTTTAAGAATGAAATTATAATATGGGGGTTCATAAAATTAAAATTTTATGAACCCCCCCACTCAGTGGCGGATTATCCCTAAGGCAAAGTAGGCACGAGCCTAGGGGCGCGAGGTTACGAAGGGGCGCCAATTTTTTAACAAAAAACAAATAATATCAAATTAATTGTATAAGTAAGTATTCATCTTCTCACACAATAAAAAAGATTCTTTCGAAATGTAAAAATCGAATTGAAGTATTATTATATTAGATAACTACGAAACTACATCATGTCGTGATGACCCGAGAGGAAAGACCACCAAACAACTATGAATCGACACACACTTCTTGCTTCATTCGCATTCATAAATTGTCTCATGGTTGCGTTGTGGTGCACAGTACCGGAAGAATACTGCGGGTAGGAGATACTTTCAAACGTGCGCTCTTTAAAATGATTTGTCGGTACACGGTCGATATACGGTCTCTTGGCGTGGTCCAACTTTATTTTAGTTTTTGATTCACTTGATCATGCCACGACTTCCTTGGCTTTCCCTGACTTCTTCCACAATGCACTTTGCATCATATCAACTCTTAATGTTAACCTTTTAATCCACCAAGTGCACTTGACGTGATTTTATCACTAAACGGCGCTATAAAAAATTTGGAAAATATTATTATTTTCATCGTCCTTGTATTCCTTCCGGATCTCAACAATTCAACACTGTCTTACCTATAATAAACCTACATGGTTTTACAGTACATTCTATTTTTTACACTGGCTCCATTGAGGAGGCCCCGAGGAAAGTAATTTTCCTAAGGTTTCCCTGTGGAGCAACACCTTACTCCACTATGATTCACAAGCTGACTCATAGTGAAGTAAAACCTTTTTTAATTTTTATTTTAACTTTATGAGTTAAACCTCAAATTGTAATATTTAATTAAATGAAGACAATATAAGCGAAACTCAATCGAAAATCAGGAAACAGAAAAATTAGAAAAAGATATTGACACCTCGAGTCCCAGAGGTGTCAATATCTTTTTCTGATTTTTCTGTTTCCTGATTTTCGCTTATGCTGTCTTCATTCAATTAAAACCTTTTTCATGATCCGAATGCAATTATTACAAGTTCTCAAAAGAGAGATTTAAAAATGCACAGTATGATTTTAAGAGGAGAAACTACTCTGACTGCAACTGTTCGTGTCCTCAAAAGGGATATGAAGGAAGTCACTTGCTGCCTCACAGTGGAAAAAAAACCTTTTTCATGTCCCGATTGCCACTATTCATGTTATTGAAAGGGACATTCAAAAAATTACTCGTGGACAAAAACCTTTTTCGTGTCCCGACTGCAACTATTCATGTTCTGAAAAGGGAAGTCTAAGAACGCACTCACTGATTCAAGGTGGAGAGAAACCTTTTTCGTATCCTCTGCAACTATTTATATGCTACAAAGGGATATCTAAAAAGTCACATATTTACCCACAGTGGACAAAAGCGTTTTTCAGTAAATTATTATAGTAAATTTACGTTTTTAAGGAATTTGGTAAATTTAAACACTGAAGAAGTTCAAATTGAGAATAGTGCAATATGTTAGTAACGATATATTCTGGTGATTTAGAAAAATACTTTGTTGATGAATGTATCCATCTGCGTTCTTATTTAACAACGATAGATTGAGATGGAGAACTTCCCCAACAACCAAAGCGATTTTACAGGTTCTAAGAAATAAAGAACTCGATTTACTCAAACATTGACATATCCTTAAGAATGTGCGGATCGCAGGCAGTTAGCAATTGCAGCGGTGAGCGGAGTTTTTCCTGTCTAAGGAGAGTGAAAAATTATCTTCACTTTTCCATGACAGATAAGAGATTAAATTCGTTAGCAATACTTAACGTTAAATCAAACTTTTTGCTATCTTTAAACTATGACGACGTTATTAACAATTTTGCAAGATAAAAATGTAGACGCAGAAATTTTTAATTTTTTTAAGCAATTGTCCTTGAATGTGATTAGTTGATACTAATTTTTTAAAAATAAATAATTGATTACTTTTTTATTTTTATTTTAAAATACTAGGCTTTTAATTTTTTTATTAATTATCCCCACTAATATTTTAACTGTGAAAGTGTGTATGTGTGTACGTATGTAAAGGTATATGTTACTTATTTATGCAAAAAAATACAAAACCGATTGTGATGAAACTTGGTATGTAGGTAAAAAAAATAGCTGCTAGAGGGGCTCCGATTAGGTGCTTGCCTAGGGCGCCCTCAACATTTAATCCGCCTCTGCCCCCACTAGATGAGGGTTTTCTAAATTATTTTATAATGACGTTTTATAATACAACTTAAGTAAATTTTAGAATCTCCCTTTCTCACAATTAATGAATCTTAGGGGAAAAAGTGTTTGAATAATTTTTGTAGATAATTGGATGTTCTACAATTTTTGTCTGAGCTATTTTTTTATCATAAAACTAACCGTTTCGCTAAAAAATTAAAAAAAATCCGTTTTTGCGAACTTTGACCTTGAATCGATTGGGATCGATTGGAACTTTTCACAATTTCATTATAATGGCATCTCTAACGTTCTTGTAAATTTTTAGCTTCTTGAGAATTTTTGCTAGGGTGAATGCCGTACTATTAGCTGCATCAGTTTTGGTGTCATTCATGTCAGAATTTGTGAAGGTAATTTTTTATCAGGGGCATTGGATTTAGGATTTGTCAAGTTGTTTGCTTTGTTCTCTGTTCACAATATGGAGAGTAATAAAAACTATTTATTGTGGGAATTGAACACGCTAGCTCCTGAATCAAAATCATTTATGGACATAACTACCATATTCAGGTCTCTCCATGATGATCACATTGAAAAAATATTCTGATATAAAATCGTTGGAGTTACCCAACATTGGTACACGATTGACTTTTTTGTCACATGAGAATGAGTCGTTTCTTTGACTTGTTATTGTGTTCAACAACTCGGCTGTGGAATGATTTGTCGACCTTTGTGTTTCCTTCCTCTTACAACCTAGTCCAAGTTCACTCCCTCCTCTCCTTGAAAAGACCATCCACTCACTATCCCCAAAAAAAACCTAGGCCCCGAGGAAATTTTTTTCTCCCAGGACCTCTCGTGTGGAGTTAAAGTAAAAAATAACATTTGTAATAGGTACTTACGAATCCATTAGGTATAGGTAAAGGCTGTTCGAACACAATCCAGCGCACATTCTCATTGCACTGCGGGGTGGTCAGCGAACCCATGTAGGTGTAATAGTGACCCCTCCAGGGCACCTGCACCAGTTGCAGGGGAAAAATGGCCGGGTAGATTAGCTGGCCGCTCCGTGCCCTGGACAGCGTGGAGAGCATGGACAGCACGGAGGTCATCACCACTTTTGAAGGCTGAAATTCATTGTAAATTGTAATATGGTTTGTAGTCTTCGTTAGGGGGCATATATTAATAATTGGTGAGATAAATTTGGGCCACTTTGAATATTCTTTTCAAGTATCGTGAGATTTTGCTGGACCCCCCCCTTTTGAGCTCACTTAATTAATGTATGCCCCCTAATAAGATCTGCCCAAATGATTACGGTAAAAATGGTTTGTAGCCATGATACCAAGATTTTGCTTGCAAATAATTCAACTACTTGTCAATAGATGGTCTCTACTTTGTTACTTTGATTTATAAATAGAGCGATAGTAGTAACTTCCCGTTTTACCGGTTCCATGCCAACTCAGAATGAAACCAACACAGAACCACCTCAGAAATGTCATTAAAAGCTATGAAAAAATAATTTTAAAATAGTGGGTAACCCTAACCTAACACCTATTTATCCATTTTATTTTTAATTTTATCATCACTCTTAACCCTTTTAGGCGCAATAAGAAAATCACACAATTAGTCGCATGGTGTCACCATTGACCCCAAAGAAAAAATGAAAATGGAGTGGAAGAAGTAAATAAAACGAAGTTCGTATTATCAAAAATAATAAAACTCTATATTATAATTAAAATCAAGAAACAAATACATGACTTTGACTTTAAACAATTAAAAAAATAAAATAGCTTCTAATTTTTCTTAAAACTACAATTTTTTGTACAACTTAAAAAAATAATATTCAGACTCATAAACAGTCTGCATCCAAGTGAAGTGCCCTGAATGGTTGCTGAAAAATAAATTTACCAAACTTATGGCACTTATTTGGTACTTTTTTGTAAGTTATGAAATTGGTCGCATGGGGTCAACCCCAAGAGGGCAGCGACACGGGCGTACGTATCGGCTTTCTGGCCGCGACTCCGACCCCCTTGCGGGAAGGTAGGAAGCTAGAAAGAGCGCAGTCGCAATCCAAACACTTTGACATATTTTGTTTTCAATTTACGCGTCTAATTAAGGGTTAATGACCTTTCTGAGGTGGTCCTGAGTTGGTTTCATTCTGAGTTGGCCGGTCACCGTTTTACCATAGGAACATTTCATATTTTTTCAAAACGTAATTTTTTTTCTTCTAATTTCAATCCCTCACCGAGCAACAGCTTAAGACCAAGGCTCAAGGTAATATTATATTGGAGTTCATTGGTTACCTTGGGGGGCGTTCAAGTAAACGTAACGCATTTTTTGAAGATTTTTGACCCCCCTCCCCCCCCATTCACAATTAAGTTGCGCAAAGTTCTGGAAAGTCGCTTAAATACCCTTTTTCTTGTTTTAATCGCGTTTGCGGTAATAAATACAACAAGAGATTTCGAGCTCGAAAAGGATTGCCAACTTTGAAGATTTTAATTCCTTCGTTTTTTTTATCTAAATAAAGACAAACATTTTACGCAACGCGTTGTTCGAACCCCCCCTCCCCCCCCTCGTAACGCATAGTAACGTTTCACAAGACCCCCCCCCAAGTGCTTTACGTAATACTTGAACGGCCCCTTGGTAACATTGGAATACCTGTTATAACAGTGCCCTTTACTTACCTAACCTTAGTTTTGCAAGCGTTTTCGACCTTGTTGCCACTACATAATAATAAGTGATACACTTTCTCCGAAACGATGGTGGATGGGTTTTATTGTGTATCAAAGTTTTATTCATGGTAGTAAAATGCCTACAATGAATAAAGATTACGTTGCCACTACATAATAATAAGTGATACACTTTCTCCGAAACGATGGTGGATGGGTTTTATTGTGTATCAAAGTTTTATTCATGGTAGTAAAATGCCTACAATGAATAAAGATTGATGAAAAAAGTTGCGGGGAAAGCGTTGGGAAAAACAATAGTCCATTTTTTGGTAATAATATTATGTAGTCTGGGAATGGCTTAAGGGCCCGCAACCCGAATTTCTACCGATTTCTTACATATTTCCCTTAAACACGGTAAGTTCTAAAATTCTTAAAAAAATATAATTTGGGAGGCGGGAATGGGTACCGCCGCCCCGGGAACCTTTATTGGATAACCAACACCTCTGCCATAGGTCACCCCAAGTGGTTCGCTACGTTTGGTGATTTAGCAGGGGTGCCCGGGTTCATGGGGTGAGGTTTGTCTAGGTCTTGGAGGCGGATGACCAAGACACACTGAACCCCAGATTTCTACCCACCCCTTAAACCCTTTTCCTTCCCAGAACTCTCCTCTCCTTCCTTTTCCTAAAAAAACCCTCCACACAGCATCCCCAAAGATGACATAGGCCCTGAGGAAAATTATTTTCCTCAGCGCCTCCTGTGTGGAGCTCATGTAAAAAAAAAAAAGATAATATCTAAACATTGCCCGCGCCGAAACGCAAATTATATAAATTTCCCTCGATAGAAAAAAATCGCAAAGTATGCTCCAAAAATTATTATTAACACGTTTGTTTCAGTTTTTTACAAGTTATATGTATGAAAAAATTCACAGTGTTTCTTAAAATTTTTGCTCTATTTTAAACGAATCGTGTTTTATTAAACATTTTCGCATCGATTTTGTCGCTGTAAATGTTAACGCTCTCCTCTAACATTCGTAATTTCGTATCTCTCCATCTTCTTCTTTTCGAGCCCGGTTGCAGAGCCTTAAATAATATTATTATCAACTATATGTTTCCTTTTTTCTATTAAATTGCACCATTTAAAAAAAATCATTAATCTGTTTAGTGTGGCGACGCACAGTGGGGCCAAACACCTTATTTCTATACAATAAACAAAAAAATTCCAACTTCGCTTCAAGTCGCTTTATTTATTGGAAAGTACTCCCCTTTAGTTGTAGCATAATTACATAGCAGGTAGACGCAATGACCCAACCTTTCTACCTGTAATCGCTCTCAGTTCCTATCGGTCGTGAAGACAAGACCCCTGTTAAAGTGCCAGCGTAACCCCCTAGTTTACATATTCATTTCGTAAGATACGTAATGCAAACCCCAAAAGTGATTATGGATCTATTATGTTCAAGTGCGTAACGTATTTTTTCATATAATATTTTTAACAACATTAGCTATGAGTAAAAACATGCATCAATTAAATTAAAATATCTGACGTTGATTTCTAAAAATTTCGGCTCCTCCGGGCTTCCATTAGAACATTTTCAAGACCAGTAACTATTATAATTTACGAATCACTTGTAATGCCCTCGAGCATATTTTGTCAGAATGTCTAATAATTTTCTGTTTTACGATAAAATCCAAATAAATGGAACATTTCTGAACTTATCTAAAAGCGAAAAACTGTTTTTGAAAAACTCTTTTTAGGGTGAATTGCCCCAAAGAACAAAGGTGATGAAATACGCGTTTAAATTTTATTATTAGGAATACAAATATAATTTTTTTTTTTTTTTTCAATTATTTCTGGCTTTCACCCTTCAAGGGTGTTCTAGGCCATCATTTATAATTACAGAGAAAGGAAAGGTGAATTTATATATTAATTTTATTTAAATGAGCAAATTTCAGAATTTTATGGAAGATTGGAGTAGAGTTCAGACTTAGAAGAGATGAAATGTTGAATGGAGGAGAGGCAATTTTTGATAACGCTTGATAGAAGAGAGGATATTTATTTAGAGAGGGACAATCAAAAAATATGTGATCTAAAGTTCCCACATCTAGACCACAGAACGTACAGTCTGGGGAGTCAAGCACATGAATTTTATAAAGGTGAGAAGGAACGGAACAATGTCCGATTCTCATACGAATAAGTAAGGAAATTTCTTTTTTGGAAAAATGGGGGAATTTTTGAAACCACGGTTTTGATGGGATAGTCCTTTGAATTGAGGCGTAACGGGCACCCTTGGATTGACTAGCAATGTTCCAATACTCTGTCCAAACATTGCGGGATCTATCTTTGATGATGGAAAAAATATCAGACAGGGGAATATGGTTTACGAGGGTAACGGTAGGGTTAGACGCTCCTTGTTTAGCCAAGGAATCAGCAATATCGTTACCCACTATGCCAACATGTCCAGGAATCCAAATCAGAGTGACAGTTTTTCCAGAGCTTTGAATGGAGGTTATCAATACTCGAATAAGACATACAAAGTGATCATCAGGATGAAGAAGAGGACTGGTTTTAAGTTTTTGGAGGGAACTGAGAGAGTCAGAGAGAACAAGAGAATGTTCAAAATTATTTTTTATTATATATTTGAGAGATTCAATAATCGCAATGCACTCGGCAGAAAATATTGAAAATTGGTTTGAAATTGAATAAAATATTCTTTAAAAAATAATGTCATTGAACATATTATTGACAGTGCGGGCTGGGAGATTGGAATGACTTTTAAGGATGCCGATCCCTTCTAAAATCGTTGGGGATAGGGTGACGTGACTATATTTTAATTTGTACAAAGGAAGAAGATCATTTTTGATAATTTGAAGCTCTGAGAGAGAGCGAAAATTTTTACAGATGGCAGGGAGAGGTTTAGTTCGAGCTCTGATTGTAGATGAATGTGTTGAGTCGTTGAACAACGAGACTCTGGGAATAACCTGATGACTTTTAGAATTTAAACATTTAAGAACAAATTTGTCAGCAAATAGTTGACGCCTTAAATAAAGAGGAGGATCAGAACATTCTACTTGAAGGGAATTGATAGGCGACGATTGCATCGCGCCAGTTATTATTCGCAATGACTTAGATTGAATTTTGTCTAATTTACTGAGTGCATTTTTGGATGCAGTACTAAAAAGGGGGCAGGCATAGTCGAGATGGCTTCGAATAAGTGCATTGTAGAGCAACTTAATGCAGATAGGATGTGCACCCCACCAAACGCCAGTCAATGATCTGATAATATTTAAATTTTTTTCACATTTAGTAACTATATTATTAATGTGGGAAGACCATTTAAGTTTCCTATCAAATGTTACTCCCAAAAATTTAACTTCGGAAGCATTGGGGATTGGAGAGTTTTTAAATAAAATTTGAACAGGGGGGTTATTATGACGATTTGAGAAGGTGACACACTGACTCTTTTGTACTGAAAGTTCAAGACCATTTAAAGTGAGCCATGTGCAAAGGGCATCCATGGCTTCATTAAGATATTTGACGGCGGATGGAATGATTTTGGATGATAAGAAGAAAGCTATGTCATCTGCGAACTCAACAACTTTTACTTGAGGGGGAATGGTGACATGCATATCATGTGTGTATATACTTGCAACAACAACTTGGTAGACACAACAGTCGGTTTTTTTGACAGCTCCGTAATTAATATTAATATAGTGGCAATAAAGCAACCTAATAACATAACTCGCTTTAAAAAATAATAAATAGTGATACGCTAGACAAAGTGCCAATGATTGCGAGAGTGGCAGTGAAATCAATCATTAGTTAATTGAAGTGCAAAAAATTATTGTCATTGTGACCATAAATTAACTTTTGTAAGAACTGATAAAAAAAAAAAAAACCATAGACAATATATACTTATCTCGTCATAGACAATCTACATAAATCAATATTCACTTAAGGAGCATATTGATTCCAACATTGAACATAAATTAAGTATAAATCCTAAAAGTATAAGATAAATTAAATATTAATTAAACGGAAAATGGCAAATACAAGAGGAAAGGGATCTGTCGTTGAAACCGAAGACAAATTTAACATTGATAAAATTATTCAAATTATTGAAAAAAAATTTGAATCAATGAAAAGAGAAATCATTTCTAAAATTGATAAACAATCCCAGGAAACCCAAAAAAGCATAGATTTTATGAGCAGTCAGTACGATGATATAATAAAAAAACTAGAAACAACAATATTACAAAATAAAAAAATCGAAAATGAATTAGAAAACATAAAGAAAGAACAGCAGGAAAAACATATTATTATCAAACAACTTGAAATAAAAATATCAGACCTTGAGTACAAATCTCGGTCTAATTTCCTAGAAATAGCAGGCATTCCCCAAAAAAATGGGGAGCAGCAGATTGAAATCGTAAAAAAAGTTGCGGCGGCGGCAGGAATGGATATCCAGCACAAGGAGATAATTGAAGTAAAAAGGACTCCTGATAGAAGAAACAATGCGCCACCAAAACTGCTAGTGGAATTTGCTGATAAAACGACTAGAGATAATCTAATCTCTAAAAGGAAAAATATTAATTATGAAGACATAAAAGACATCACTACTGAAACAATCTATATTGCAGAAGAATTGAGCCCATATCAAAGGGAACTGCTCTGGAAAACAAAAAAAGCTGCCAAAGAAAAAAACTATTCTTACGTTTGGTGTAAAGATGGAAAAATAATGACTCGAAAAATGCCAAACGAAAAAATAATCTACATCAAACATATAGATGATATTAAAAATATTGTGTAAAAAAAGGCACTTCGAAACAACATTTATGAATTAAAGTAAAAAATGACTGACACTATACTAAGCTCGGAACCAAGTGACCTATCAATGATAAACAACAACTCTTTTAATATATTGCACAAAAACATAAGAAGCATCAGAAAAAATTTTGATGAATTACAAATTTTACTGAAATATTTAAAAGTTAATCTACACATAATAATACTTACTGAATGTTGGATAAATCATAAATACATGAATTTGGAAATAGCTGGATATACCACTTACTCAAGTTTGAATAACAAAAGACAAAACGATGGTGTAATTATATACATTAAAAACGAAATAAAAGCCGAAGTTGAGGAAATTATTATCACAGATGCCAATTGTCTAAAAATTAAAATCGGAAAAGAAAAGGCTATATTAGCAATCTACCGATCGCCTTCTACAAGAAACATCGACCCATTTCTTAAATCCGTAGACGAGGAACTCTGCCTTCTAAAAGACACGAAAAACATATTTTTTATTGGAGATGTAAATATAAATATCCTAGAAAATGGACATCCCAAGAGAATTCAATATCTGCAGATGCTAGCATCCCATGGACTGGTAAGCTTAATAAATGTACCTACTCGAAAAGTGGACAGCACTGAAAGTTGCATAGATCATATAATGAGTAAAACAAAAGATATTACTCGAACTATTGTATTTAACTCAACTATAACAGATCATTATACAACTATACTTTCAATAAAAATAAACAAGTCAAATAAAATCAAGAAAAGACCACAAACAATAGAAAAAACTGAAATAAACTGGAATGACATTAAACATAATCTACAATGTACCGATTGGAAAAAACTGCAAAGTATGAACAATGCAAATGATGCATGGAATTTCTTCATAGAACTCTTTCAGAATAATATTCTCTCTAATACCACAAAAATTATTAAGAAAATCTCACATAAAAATGTACACATTAAACCATGGATTACACAGAATGTTATAAACTGCATAAGAAAAAGAGACGAGTTACACAAGAAACTAAAAAAAAATCCATACGATATACACATGTTAAGATTCTACAAAAGATATAGAAACATTTGCAAAAAAGTTATTTCATATACAAAAGAAACCTACTACAAGAAAAAAATTGTAGATTGTAAACAAAATCCACGGAAAATGTGGCAAATAATTAATGAAATAACCAGTTCTAAATCTGCTACCATGACATCAATTGACGTGCTGAATATAAACAATGTCCCAAGGACATACGCTGATAATCCTGACCAAATTCTTGAATACGTCAATAAATTTTTCATAAATATAGGATCAAATCTAGCAAAGCAAGCTACACAATGTAATGACGCTATACTAATAAATGAACCCCCTGAACAAGGAAAGAAACTCGAGTTTAAGCAAATTACAGCTGATGATATCAAAAACACAATTTCTTCTCTAAAATCAAATGTTTCTTCGGGGGAGGACTTAATCACAACCAATGCAATAAAATATCTCTGTAAAGAACTTATCATACCTCTAACATACTTAGTCAACCTGTCTATAACTGAAAGCATATTCCCTACGGCTCTCAAAAAGGCTACTGTTATACCAATTTTTAAACAAGGATGTAAAAATGACATAAACAATTACCGACCAATAAGCCTACTCAACACATTTTCAAAAATATTGGAGAGAATATTAAAAAAACAACTCTTATCCTACTTAGAAGACAATAAAATATTATCGGAAACACAGTATGGTTTTAGGGAGAACTTAAGTACTAGTGACGCCATAGAAAAAATTACAGATATGATCACTAAAAGTTTAGACAGTGGAGAAAAAACTTTGGCAATCTTCATAGACTTACAAAAGGCTTTTGATACAATAGACCACAAAATACTTTTTGCTAAACTTACAAAAATTGGTATGACAAATACAACACTAAACTTGCTAAAAAGCTATATGATGGAGCGTACACAGAGCGTTCAAATTAATAAGAGAAAAAGCGAACCTCTCCTAATCAACCATGGCGTACCGCAAGGAAGTGTACTAGGACCAATATTGTTTTTGATATACATCAATGATATCTGTAACCTAGAAACAAGAGGAAAAATTATTAGTTTTGCTGATGACACAGTAATTTTATTTAACGAAAAAGATTGGATAAATACTTACAAAGAAGCGGAACACGGGCTTAGTCTCCTGCAAACCTGGCTTAAAAGAAATTCCCTCACGCTTAATGTTAATAAAACAAAATATCTTACATTTTCTATAACAGCCAGAGGGCAGCCGTCGGAGGACTTAAATCTCAAATTACACACATGCCAAGGAATTTATCAACAAAATCTAGGCTTATCATGCCTCTGTCCCACTATAGCACACTCCAAAAGCATCAAATATCTTGGAATTGAGATTGATGATAATCTCCGATGGAACTCACAAATTGACGTAATTACAAAAAAACTAACCAGGTACATATACTTCTTTAGAAACATTCGTAATATCCTCAACATAAACGATATTAAAAAAGTATACTATGCTTTGTGTCAATCACAAATAGAGTACGGTATAACTGGATGGGGGTCTGCCTTGAGCACTCACACAGAGCGACTCAATATAGCCCAAAAAGGAGTACTAAAGACAATACTGAAAGTTCCGCTTAGAACTCCGACGGAAGAAATATTTAATAACTTTCAAGTCTTCAATGTACAGAAACTTTATTCAAAAAATATTTTATTTAAACTGAAAAAAAACATATATGTATACTCCACTGCCCAACATAAATACTCAACCAGGGCAGTAAGCAATAACATCCTGGTTACTCCCAGTTTGAACACATCTTTTGGACAGAGAAATAATAAATTCCATGCTATGAAATTATACAATGCTCTACCAGATCAAATCAAAAATATAAAGGAAATGAATATATTTAAAACAAAAGTAAAAACATGGCTGAGAGATCAAAGTGATAATAAAATTACAAACATCGTGAAGATGATATAAAGACAATCCATAACCAAATACAAATATTTAAAAAAAACTACAGGCCACCTCAGAACAGGAAATCCTAGTGAGGAGGTCTGTGAAAAAAAAAAGAATCTATACTTATACTATACATTATACATACATGTACAAACCTTGCTATTGAAACTAATAATAAATAAATAAATAAATAAATATTATACAGTAATGGGGATAATACATCGCCTTGGGGTAAACCCTTCCAAATTGACCTACTCTGAGGAGTAACATCTGGTAGCTCAATGAAAATTTTCCTATCGAGAAAAAGATTAATAATAGATTGGACAAACATGAGGGGTAAGCCAAGGCCTAAAAGTTTTTTTTTAAGAATTGGGATGGAAACATTGTCAAAGGCGCCTTCTATGTCTATAAAGACTGCAAGACATACTTCTTTGTTAGAAATGGATAAATTAATATCAGTGCTGATGATGGCAAGGTTATCTTGTGTAGATTTCTTTTTCCTAAATCCAAATTGGGATGGAGAGAGAAGATGATTACTCTCGACAAAAAATTCTAACCGGTTTTTAATTAATTTTTCATAAATTTTACTAAGGGTGGATGAAAGAGCAATTGGCCTATAGTTGGATCCAGAATTGGGTGATTTGTTTAATTTTAGAATTGGGATGATTATTTGAGAACTCCAGTCATCAGGTATTATGCCAGTCTGGAAGATTTTATTTAAGATGCATAAAAAGTGATTTAGAACATTATCATTACTATTTTTGATAATGCTATAAGGTATACCATCTCTGCCTGGAGATGAGTCCTTGACTGTTGATAAACAATTTTTTAATTCAATTAAAGTGAATGGAGAGTCTAGCCAATGATCAGACATAGGAGTGTTGTGGATTGGAGTTATTTCATCTAAGTTAGGTACAGAAGGGGGGGCAATTTTGTCCAAGAACTCGTCTATCCATTTAGAATGAGAAGCTCGAGGAGATGTTGGACTGAAGGAGGATCGAAATCTTCGAATCATAGACCAAACTTCCGAAATTGGAGTGTTCGGAGATACTGAACTGCAGAAGTTGAACCACCCGGATCTTTTTTTTGACCTCAATACCCTTTTGGCATTGGCTTCGGCATTTTTGTATATGAGATAGTTCTCCATAGTCATATTGTGACGATAGGAAAGAGATTTAGCTTTCCGAATTCTCACTACTTTGGAACATTCCTCATCCCACCAGGGAGTCGGAGGGAGTTTTTTGAGAGATTTGGTTTTAGGGGGAGGATTTGATTTATTGATTGCAGTTACGAGCATTGATTTGAAGTTATCGTAGTCATCTTTGACAGATAATGTATCAGTATAGGATAAATTTTGTATAAACTTATCCATATGTGAGTTAAATTCGTCCCATTTGGTGTGTTTTGTTTTAATCTTTGTCGAAATATGGGACTTGTCTGAATGGAAAGAAGTTTGATAAGTGATGGTGATCGGGAAATGATCACTGGAGCAAGGGTCGGGGGACACCACCCACGAGGAGAGAGGTGCCAGATTAGTAGAGCATATGGAGAGATCCACTGCACTGGGGTTTGTGTTGGGGCGAGAGATTCTAGTAGGAGATCCGTCATTCAAAAGAAAAAGGTTGGATTCATCTAGGAAATCCATCATACTTCGACCGTCTCGATCACAGAAAGCAGAACCCCAGACGGGGGAATGGGCATTAAAATCACCCAATAAAAAGAAAGGAGGGCTTAGTTGACGGACAATTTGCAACCACGCTTGTTTATTGAAGTGCGATGTTGGGGGAAGATAGATAGAAACAAAGGAAGTGTCCTTTATTTTAGCTGCAACCATTTGAAAGTCAGCATTGGGGGGTTTGATATTAATTGGGAAAAACGAAAGGGATTTTTTAATAAAAAGGGCAGCACCACCGCCCGTACCTTCCGGGCGATCATCGCGGAGACAGGAGTACCCTCCCACATTAAAGTGGGTGGATGGAGTAAACCATGTCTCCGAGATAGCAGCCACAGAAACAAGGTTTGAATTTAATAGGTTAAGAAGGTTCGATTTGTTAGAAATAGCACTGCGGCTATTCCACTGAAGAATTCTGACATCTTGAAGAGCCATTTTGAATAAATGATTTTAATGTGGAAATAACAGAAGCAGCGTTGGACGGTAGATTAGTTTGAGAAGAAATTAGGTCAATTAGAAGCATAATAAGAGTTTGAATAAATGAAGAATTATCTTGGGAGAATTGTTCAGAAAGCTTTTGATGGTTTGTTGAGGATGAATTATAATTGTTTGCGCACCCATTTGTGGCATTTGAAAGAGGTGAACCATTGGGATTTAAGAGAAGTGAGTTGTGTTGTTGCTGATCGTATCCAGGAGCCGGTTTAGAGATAGGGTTTTTGTATGTGAATTTAGTTGAACGAGAAGATGTTGAGGAGGAGGCGGGTGGGTTAGATGAAGAGTTACTGGATAAAACCTCAGCAAATGATTTTTTGACAGGCGGGAATAGTTTAGAAGCCTGCAGAAAAGACAAGTTCTCAGAGGCCATAGAAATTTTTATATTTTTTTGGCGAGATTGTTCCGGACAAGAAGAGTTAATGGCGGAATGAGCACCTGAGCAGTTAAAACATTTAGGTGAAGAGAGAGAAGAACATTGGTCAGCCGTGTGGTTTTCTCCACATTTGAAACATCTGGGAGGGGATCTGCATGCAGCTTTGGTATGACCAAAACGACAGCAATTGTAACATTGAGTGGTGGGATAAGTATACATTTCAACTGGTAAGGAGTTGAAAAATAAATAAATATGGGAGGGAAGAGATTGTCCTTCAAATGTGATGACGACAGATTGGGAGGGCTTCCAGGAAACGATGCCCTCAGAAGAGTCCTTATAATTTAACCTCCTGGCTTTTATGGGATTGCCGATGTGTTGGGGGGTTGAAAGTGAAGACAGGATTTCTGGAATGGACAGATCGGTCGAGATAACTCTGACGAGGCCCATTCGAGTGACATTGAAAGTTGGGATGTACGCCTTGAATTTAGAATTTGATGAAATAAATATGTTTTTGATAAAGTTGTTGGCGGCTGAACCTGAGAGGAATTCAACAGAGATTCGGAAGCGACCCTCAGCTTTTACCTCCAGGCTTAATCGAAAGGTTCTTGCTATTTGATAGAAATTTACCAAATTCAAGAGGGTGGATAGTTTTACCTTGCTCAGTTTTTTGAGCGTACACAATGAACGGGCCACAGGAATGAGGAGAATAAAAGTTTGTAGGAGGAGGTTGAGGAAGAGCACGTGAAGACTGAGAAGAAGAAGGAGAGTCATGTTTTATTGAGGAAGAGGGACTAAACTTCCTTTTTTTTGTGGTAGTCAGAATGACAGATTCACTGCCTGAAATTACTACATTTTCACCATCTGGGGGGTCAGGGGGAGGATCTGGGGGCTTTTTAGGGTGTCCAGGGGGGTCCTCCTCCATTGTTCACAAAATTACAAAAGAAAAAATGTATGGAAAGTGACAGAAATAAAAAAGGTTATAAATATCTGGAAATCAGCGACGAAAAGTGACTCCTGGAAGATCAGAGGGGAGAAGAATCCTCAAGGAACAACACACTACACTTTTATTGACCAGAAAACATAAAAATATTAGTTAAAATAATAAAAAAAGATTATTTTTTCCTAGGCGAAAACAAAATAACTGTGACAGCCAGATGTTCAAAATTAGAATCCCAAATATAATTTTAATAACATAAATTTTTAGAATGCATACACATAATTTAATCAAATATCCTTACAATGAATATAAAAAAAAAAACAGGATACATGATTTTAAGTATTTTACCTACCCCTCCTTGCAATTATTCCAAGAAGCTGAACTCTTAGATATAAGAAAAATCTACTGTATGCAATGTCTGAAATATATATTTTCACGAAATGTATATTTTACAAAAAACGAAAATCGCTCCAGCAGTAGAGTAAATAATGCATTTGAGGTTCCCCTATGCAAAACTAGGCTTGCGCAGAGACATGCTTTTTCCATTGCACCAAAAATCTATAATGCACTGTATCAGACTATAGAAATTAAATCTAAAAACATATCCTCTTACAGCATATACAAAAAATTAATAAAGACTTGGGTAACTACAAATGACACAAATACATACCTGCTATAACATCATACCTGTTATAACTTTACAAATCCTAATTTTTATTTAACCTTTTTTGTTTTTCATATATATATATTTTTTTTTTCTTCTTTTCTTAACTTTAGTTTTGTAAATACGGAATTATTTGTTCTATAAATATGTTAAACCATAATTATGTTTTAATTTACTAATTTAAAGTTTAATTTGCCATGTTGTAACTTAACTGCATTAAAAAAAACTTAAATATACCCACGAACTGGCGATGCCTATGTGGGATTTTTTTTTTTTGTTATCATACAAGTATGTATACTATTGTAATATCTTTTGTTTTTGTTAAATTGTAATATTGTTTATCTTTAAGCTATTATTTAATTTTATAGTTCCTTTTTTTTACTTCTTATCAAAAGAAATGTTTTTTGTAATATTTTTATGTATGTAACAAAAAAAAAAAAATTATTAATAAAAAAAAAAAAAAAAAAAAAAAAAAAGTTCAAACCGTAAAATAATTCCTCCACATGTACCATTAAAAATTGAAAATAACGATTTGCAAATCCTGAAACAGGAAAAAATATCTTGGGCTGTGCATCGATAAGCATTTAATTTTTAAACAACACATTCAAAATGTAAAAGATAAAATCACACCCTTAATTAGCGTTTTTAGCCGGTTATCATATCTATTACCAATTAGATTAAAAAAAGTTTATACTATAGTCTCGTACACTCACACCTAAATTACCTGATTGAAATCTGGGGAAATGCGTATGAAACATACATCAATGAATTACAGGTAATTCAAAATAAGATAATCAAAAAACTATTTCACTACGAATCCAAAACATCCACAAAAAAATTATATTTGGAAACAAAACTGCTAACATTAAGAAAACTATACGAGTACAATATATGTGTCCTTATATACAAAATAAATAATAAACTCTTACATACAAACACAGAATTCATTAAAACGTCCCAAGTACACAAACATTTTACACAACAACACGATAACATACGTTTAAACACCATTCATACTAACTACGGTAAACAATCAATTAAATTATAACTTACCAAACCTAACATGGAAAGCAAAAAACTGTGGTCTCATCACAAACGAAAGTGAAAACGATCGTGCACGTGAAGTTTTGGACATGGTAAACATTCTAAACTTTCACCAACATAATTTTATATATAATAATAACAATCGCTTATTAGACTTAGCTTTATCAAACTATCCTAAAATGTGTGTAGAACTCTCAAATGACACACTCCTACCAATAGATAATCACCAACCTCCCCTATAAATTAAATTAAATATTAAATGCGATAATGAAAGAATACCTGTACAAACAGTCCTAAACTTTAAACGAGCCGATTTACACTCCATTAACAGCCATCTCTCAAATACAGACTGGTCTTTTTTATCCGATGAAAATATTGATGAATCTATAGACCAACTTTATTTAAACTTTTCTAATACTATTGAATCTTATGTACCTTTTTATACACCGAGAAGCTATACCTACCCGGTTTGGTTCTCATCAGAGCTTACTGCCTCTCTTCAGCAAAAAAAAGTCAACACAAAAAATTCAAACACAGCAAATCCATAAGTGATTATATAATCTTTAGCGAAACCAGGAAAAAATGTAAAAATCTTTCCAAAAAATGTTACAAAAAGTATATAACCTCTATCGAGGACACTGCCTTTAAATCCAAAAATCTTTGGAGATTTCTTAAAAAAATAAACAATGAAAATACAGAATACCCACCAATAATGCAAATGAACGGAACCAGTGCAAACAATACACAGGACATTGTAAACCTTTTTTCGGATTTCTTCAAAAATGTATATGATGAAGAAACCCCAGATGACAAAATACCTGAATACAAATTTAGCAAGACTACACACTTAACAAATTGCCATATCACACAAAAACGCTGCGAACAGAAATTACTTTATCGAAGGAAGCAAATACTTTGTGGTGTGACATTATATATTAAATTAAAAAACACACTTTGTAAAGCACCACTTTTTATTAGAATTGATATTTAACAGCCAACCAGGTTTCGCTCATCTCGAGCTTCATCAGGGCTTATTATAACAACTAAAGATAATACATTGTATACAGTCAGTACTACCTAAGCTTTTTGAATCACTGGTCCTTGATGAAATCTATCCCAAATTAATAAAATTAATTGACCAAAAACAGCACGGTTTTATCAAAGGTAGATCTACCGCAACTAACTTAACAATATTTCAAAACTTCATAATACAATCTTTTGCAGACAATAAACAAGTCGATTGCATATATACAGACTTTTCGAAGGCATTTGACAAAGTATCCCATAAACTACTAATCCAAAAATTATTTGCTCTAGGAATAAGGGATAACATGCTAAAATAGTTTACTAGCTATTTATTAAATCGTAAACTGTTCGTCAAAATAAAATCATGGACGTCGAAAGCTTTCTGGGCTACTAGTGGCCTACCGCAACTTAGTCACCTTGGCCCGGTTTTGTTCCTCATTTTCATCAATGATATAACCAATTGCTTCAGCGATGTCGAGGTATTGCTCTTTGCTGACAACATCAAGCTATACAAGAAAATAAATGATGTAAATCATTGCCATATACTTCAGTCAAATATTAGTAAGTTTAAAGATTGGTGCCTTCAAAATAATTTATTCTTAAATGTAGAAAAGTGCAAAACCTTGACTTTTTTCAGAAATAAAAATCCTGTTTTATTCGAATATTCCATCAATAACACAGCTTTAGAAAGAGTCACGGAAACGAGAGATCTTGGAATTATTTTGGATGAAAAAATAAGTTTTGCCAATCATATCCACCAAATTGTAAACAAAGGTATGAAAACACTAGGCTTCGTATTAAGAACAACCAAAAACTTTAATTCCATACAAGTCATTAAATTATTATATGTATCTCTAGTTAGAAGCCTAATGGAATATAAATCAGTAGTTTGGTCTCCATCTTACAAAATTCACATTAATAACATTGAGCGAATACAAAAAAAAATTCTGCGTTTTATAAATTTTAAATTAAATATCCCACTAGAAGACTTGAAATATAATTTATTATTAAATATTCTAAAAATACACACACTAGAAGACAGACGTAAAATAAACGACTTCATTTTTATTCAAAATACTTAACTCTAAATTTGACTGTTGAGAACTACTGCAACTCATTAACTTAAGAATACCGACAGTAACTACACGACAAAATACACTATTCTACTGTAGCATTCATAAGCGGAACTACATTGCCCACTCTCCTATACAACGATTTCACACTATGGGAAATCAGTACTTAGGTGATATTGACATATTTGACATAAACTTTGTTGGCAAATTTTGTTGATCTTGTAAAAAACTTATTCCAAAACTATTCCTAAACATCTATTTTTCTGAAAAACTATGAAATTGCTGTATTTTTGTATTGTTATGACTTGTGTGCTTTTTTATCAAATTTCATTTTTATTATTTCTGTATATGTTTAAAAATAATCTGTCATGAATTATTTGTACTACCAAAATGTAAAAGCCCTTTGGGCGTTAAATAAATAAATAAATGATGGCGAAGATGATGGTGATGACGTCTCAAACACGTCAGATAAAGAAAATTTAAAAAATATTTTTGATATTATATAACTAAATTGTATTTTTTTTACATGAGCTCCACACAGGAGGCCATGAGGGAAAATATTTTCCTCAGTACCTCCTATGTCATCTTTGGGGATGCTGTGTGGAGGGTTTTTAATGAAAAGGAAGGAGATGAGAGTTCTGGAAAGGAAAAGGGTTTAAGGGGTGGGTAGGAATTTGGGGTTCAGTGTGTCCTGGTCATCTACCTAAAGTGATTAAAATTTTGTTTTTTTTATAACCTTGCATACCACATTAAGATTTGCACCCTAAAACGTCCGTATCAATAAAGGGCGTTTTTAAGTTCTTGCCCCACTGTGCGATGGCCGGCAATGCCGATATATAGCAAGCCACCCCAAGATTCCCCATACCTTACCGTTGGCCAGGTAATATTATGAACAAACAAACAGGGCAAACTGGCAATCGCAAATTTACTAACATCAACAATATAAGTTATGCAGGGAAAATTAATTTTGCTGTGAGTCAACACGCAAAGTCCTACTCTCCGGATTCAATTTAAGCAATGCGTTCAGCCTGGAGGGAAGACGGGAGAGTAAGAAAAAAGTTGGCAATAACAAAGTCATAATTATAGTTTCACCGCCCTCTAGAAGTTAGTAACTAGCATTGATATATCTCTATGGTAACTAGGCACTTTAATGCAGCATCTTAAATACGCGTTTACATAAATTTAAAGTTCATATACAAAAGCGGTGGAGAGGGGTTGGCTTTGACAGAATAAGTCGGAGGTAAAATACAGAATGGAGAGAATTTAGGTAAATTTTGAAGTTGGTTAAAACACTAAAATTAAGTTTATTCACTGTACCCATCAGACAGGTAATAATTGTATGATGACTCTACGAAGAAAAAAAATATTTTTATCCATTGTTGTGCTCTACTAAACATCGAGGAAGTACCTACGAGTAATATAAATGACTGAACCAGTAATTAATGGTTAGGTATATTTATAACTTACTGGTACACGCTATCATTATTATGAAATCTTGAATGAATTGTGGTGATTATTGTGATATCGCGAAGTCCAATGCCTCCGTTTAACATTAACCAATAACAAGAGTAGGTAACAGTTAATTAATTTTCTTAACTCAAGGTTATCCCGTGAGCTGCAAGTTATGATAATTTAATCTGTAACGGAAGTAGCGCAAATGAAATGATATTTTATTCTGTGGCAATACTTGGAGAGAAAAACGGTGACCGGCCAACTCAGAAAGAAACTTTTTTTATATGAATACCTCACAAGAGTCCCAACTGCTCCCGTCTGAAGCCAGTGAGACTATGGCATCCCCAATTGGGGTACGTTGTGAGACTGAAGGTAGTGGGGACGGGAAGGAGATAGGGAAGAGGAAGGTGGGGAAGTACCCGGCTATTCAGATCTGGTCACCAAACACGGCTAAAGCCATTTCAAGCAACGTTTAAATTCTGAATGGTGTTCTTACACCAGGGCGATACTGAGAGTATGTTCCACTCTGGAACGTGTCGCAAATATACTATATATTATTTTAAATGAATAAATTGTGAAATAACACAAATTAATCAAATAAAATTTATTTGCCACACCGGAATTCAATCCCGCGACCTTCGGTGTGCGAGTCAAGAGCCTTACCGCTGCACTACGCCGGCTGTAACTAACTAACTCAGAACCACCGATAAAAAAAACAACATACAGAGTGATGATAAAAAAATATAAAAAATAGTTAAATAGGTTACGTTAGGTTAGGGTTAACGGCTATTTAAAAAAAAATCACATCTTTTAATGACTTTTCAATGAGGTGTTGAGTTGACTTGATTCTGAGTGGGCATGTAACCGAGAAAAACATATTTATAGCTAAATCATAATATTTCGTATTCTTTCGTTAGGTAATCCAAGAATGATAAATAAATTCTCTCACCTACGCGGAAAGCACCAAATCCTAAAATGAAAAGGTTTTTAATATGAAAAGTTCGGTCCCCCACAACGGCGACCAAATTCTTGTATTGACTATTACGATTTTAATGAATATAATAATATAATACCAGCAATAGTAAATGTCTCAAAAAACTAAAATCCACCATTGGATATGGCCTAACTAATCGAAAATACCGGACCAAATGCCCTGATAAAATCAAAATTTATTATCAAAATACACGAGGACTTCGTACAAAACTACATGACCTTAAAGTAACGGTACCTTTACACGGACATGATATATTTATCCTTACTGAAACATGGCTCGTTCCAGAAATAAAATCTCCTGAACTTGGTTTCACAAACCACAAGATATTTCGGTGTGACAGAAACCCTAAATCAAGTACCAAATCCAGAGGAGGCGGAGTTTTGATTGCAATCAGGGAAAATATTTCAGTGAAAAAACTAAAAACGCAAAATACCTCATTGGAGCAATTATTTGTACAAATTGTCACTCCCATGGAAAAAATCATCATTGGAACTGTATACATACCACCAAACTCCGACATCCAAACCTACAAGAAACATTGCGAAGACATCGAATTTCTTATGTCAAAAAATCCTACATCGAAAATAATTATTGTCGGCGATTATAATCTTCCCAATTTGAAATGGAACTCTAGTGACAATGGTTATATTACTAACGAAAGTTCTAACGACCCAGCACGTGAAGTGATAGATACGATAAACTATTTAAATTTGCATCAACATAATTTTGTACCTAATGTATGTGATCGCTTTCTAGATCTTGCCCTTTCAAACAGCTCTAAACTGTGTGTTGAAATGTCAGACGATCAGCTCGTTCCGGTGGATAATTATCATCCCCCCTTACACATTATAGTAAATATGTACACGAATAATCCACCACTGAAACAATCAACACTCAACTTCAAAAACGCTGATTACGAGTCTATTAACTACCAACTCACTAATACAGATTGGACTTTCTTGACCACTAACAGTGATACCGAACAAATACTAGAAAAACTCTATGAAACATTTTCTGAAAATATAAAATCTTATGTCCCCTCGTATACACCAAAACACAGAACATATCCAATTTGGTTCTCCACAGATCTTATACTCTTACTTAAAAAAAAAAAACAGCTACATAAAATTTTTAAACTGACTCACCAAATCAACGACTACTCAAACTTCTCAGAAACAAGAAAGAAATGTAAAACACTATCGAAACTGTGCTATAAAGCACACATCACCTCCGTTGAGAAAACTGCGCTAGGAACAAAGAATCTTTGGAATTTTGTTAAAAAATTAAACAATGAAAGTACAGACTACCCCCCCACAATGCATTATGGTGGCAAAATAGCCAATAGTACCTTTGATATTGTTAATTTGTTTGCGGATCATTTCCAAAGTGTATACGAAGGTGAAATACCAGATAACAACGTACCATCATACACATATCAAAACACAATACATCTACATAATTGCCTCATAACACAGGAATCATGCTTAAATAAAATCATTTCACTTGACCCTAACAAATCTGCAGGCCCAGATAACATCCCACCAATATTTTTCAAACAATGCGCATCTGCAATATCAGGTCCACTCACCGCACTATTTAACCACCTACTTTCTTCTGGACATTTTCCAACCCGTTGGAAATCTAGTTATATTACCCCGATTTTCAAAAAAGGTGACGACACAGACATTAAAAACTACCGTCCTATATGCATACAATCAGCACTCCCGAAAATCTTTGAATCCCTTGTTCTCGATTTAATTTATCCATCAATATTAAAAGTAATTGATAAAAACCAACACGGATTCGTTTCTGGTAGGTCAACTGCTACTAACCTGTTACTTTACCATAACTATATTACAGAATCTTTTACAAAAAAAAAACAAATTGACAGTATCTACACAGATTTTTCAAAAGCTTTCGACAAAGTGTCACATAAATTATTACTTAGTAAACTGTATGCCTTGGGACTGAGAGGCAAGTTGTTAAACTGGTTCTCAAGTTATTTGTCTAACAGAATCTTATTTGTTAAAATTAAACATTCTAAATCTAATTTGTTACATGCAACTAGTGGTCTACCACAAGGGAGTCATCTCGGCCCCATCCTTTTCTTAATATTCATAAATGATATCATAAGTTGTTTCGACGATGTAGAAGTTCTGCTTTTTGCCGATGACATCAAATTATACAAAGAAATATCTAATATAGGTGACTGCCTAATCCTACAGTCAAACATCGTCAAATTACAAAATTGGTGTGTCGCAAACAACTTATTCCTCAATATCGATAAATGTAAGACACTAACATTTTGTCGAACAAAGACCCCACTATCTTTCAAATACACAATAGATAATAAAATCTTAGAAAAAGTCAAAGAAATTAGGGATCTTGGAGTTGTGTTTGATTCGCAATTAAATTTTATAAATCACATACAACAAATAACTAACAAAGGCATGAAAACACTAGGATTTATAATCAGAACAATCAAAGACTTCGATTCGCTGGAAGTTATAAAAATCGTATATTTGTCACTCGTACGCAGCTTGCTGGAATACAATTCCACAGTTTGGTCCCCATATTATCAAATTCATATAAGAAATATCGAAAGAGTGCAGCACAAATTTTTAAGATTTATTAACTTCAAGTTACACATACCTATTCAACACATTAACTACACATCTTTACTAAATACACTTAAATTGCATTCCTTAGAAAACAGAAGAAAAATAAACGACCTAACTTTTTTGTTTAAAATTATTCACTCCGAATTAGATTGTTGCGAACTCCTGCATCTCATTGACTTTAAGGTACCAACTCGAGCGACAAGGCAAAACACATTATTCTGCAACAATAATTCTCTAACCAACTACCACACACACGCATCAATTTCTCGACTACACACACTAGGGAACAAATATACCTCAAATATCGATGTATTTAATACAAGTTTACCGTTATTCAAGAAATATCTGAACAATATTTTTATGTAGAATATGTTGATATCTAAGGAGCATCACGTAGGGTCTATTGCGTATATTTGTGTATTTCTATCTCTCTGTAAAAACTTGTTAACGTTTTCTTTTTATGTATCTTGCATTTTGTCATGTATTATTTATAACATTTAATAAGTCACCTGTAAATTTTGTATTTACTAACATACCAACTAATTTATTTTCTATGCCATTCACAACTAAGATACTTTCTCTTTTATTGTAATGCACTATCTTTCCTTAAATTTATCTGTATACCTACCTTTCATATGATGTTTACTTGTTATGTTTTTATAGTTTATCTTTTTTATTAAAAAAAAAAAAACTGTCTCTGTATCATAAACTTGTCATGTAAAAGCCCATCAGGGCGTTGAAAATTAATAAATAAATAAAAAAATAAAAATAAAATAAAATAATATAATAAGATCAAAAGCGAAAATGTAAACCTCTCCCAAACAAATACGGAAGAGTCTTAGCCTAAGAGCTCGTTCACATTGAGCATATAAATATAATATCATAGCACGCCACCTATCGCTCTACATACAATCCCTTCAGACCGTTCACACCTGAGCGCTTTATGCGCACATCAACCATAGACAATGCAATCCTAGATCCATACTCTTAGATGCACATCTTACGCCGTAACCGCTCCTGAGGCGATATGCCAACAGTTAAGCGCCCTCCACTCCGACGAAAACAGGAGAGGGGGTCATTTTAATTACGGAGCTGCCAAGACCGGTGGGTGACAGATGTCAAGTTCATAGATTCAGTACAAAAAATGCGCACTCCGTGGCCGCTCGCTAATTCAACTGACCCCCTCTCCTACCATAGGAAGAAATATTTTATCTGCGCCGTGTGAATGGCACGAAACATAAGCGCTCGCGGTTCAACAGATACCTGCTAGCGGTTGTATTAGATGTCTGAACACCCCTCAGACTCTTCCTTTCGGTGCACCGTATTTGATTGGGAGGGGTTTAGCAGTGGCGGATTACCCCTAAGGCAAACTAGGCCCTTGCCCAGGGGCGCGAGTTTACGAAGTAGCGCCGGTTTTTAAACAAAACAAAAAATATTGTGTAAGTAAGTATGCACCTACTCACACAATATAAAAGATTATTTTGAATTGTAAAAATTGAATTGAAGTTTTATCTTGGATACTTGGATAACTACGAAACTACATCATGCCGTGGTGACTAGAGAGGAAAGACCACCAAACAACTCTGTATCGACACATACTTCTTGCTTCATTGCGTTGCGGTATACAGTATCGGAGGAATACTGCGGGCAGAAATTACTTTCAAACGTGCACTCTTTAAAATTATTTGTTGGTACACTGTCGGTATACGGTCTCTTGGCGTGGACCAACTTTATTTAAGTATTTGATTCGCTTGATCATGCCATGACATCCTTGGCTTTCCATGACTTCTCCCACAATTCACTTCGCTTCATATCATCTCTTTTTAATGCCTGAAACCTAATAACTGTTCCTTTTAACTGAACAGCGCTATTAAAAAAATTGGAAATTATTATTATTTTTATCGACCTTGTATTCCTTCTGGATCTCCACCATTTAACACTATCTTACCTATAATATACCTACATGGTTTTACAACACAAACTTTTTTTACATAAGCTTCATTGAGGTGGCCCTGAGGAAAGTAATTTTCCTAGGTTTCCTTGTTGAGCAACACTTTATTCCAATATGATTCACAAGCTAACTCAGAATGGAGTAAAACCTTTTTCATGTTCCGAATGCAGTTATACAAGTTCTTAAAAGAGAGATTTAAAAATCTACAGTATGATTCTCAGAGGAGAAAAACCTTTTTCATGTCCTGACTGCAACTATTCGTGTTCTCAAAAGGGATATCTAAGAAGTCACTTACTGACTCATAGCGGAGAAAAACCTTTTACATGTTCCGATTGCAACTGTTCATGTACTATGAAGAGAAATCTAAAATTCACATGTTTACCCACAGTGGAGAAAAACCTTTTTCATGTCCTGACTGCAACTATTCTTCTTCTCGAAAAAAATAACTAAAACGGCACTTGTGACTCACTCAATAAACAGAAATTACTCGTATGTTACAACATCAGAGCTAAATTATTTTTATTTGTAATAAACAAAAAAAAAATAGGTAAAGGTATACAGAAAAAAGTTTCTGTAAGGAATAGCATGTAATGTGTGTCAAATTCTTGATAAAGTATTCAGATTTACATGGTAATATCGAAGATCTATGCAGTACGATTGTTTTCTTCTTTATTGTATTTTCCAAAAATTCAGCAAGTTTTTTTTTAAATAAAAGAAAGACAAACATTCCCGGGTTACGAATAACCCGACAAAATTTGAAAATCTCCTACTACCACCACAATAAGCGGAAAATGTTGATTGTGTCGTGATGGAGGACTTAGAATAGAACACGCGACCCCCGGGTGGGACCCAAACCATACCAACTCAGCCACTGACCGGTCTCTATGCTCAGCATGTTTTTATTATAAATCACATTTGTAAATAACATGAAATTTCGTTGTAAAAGACAACCTCATTGCAGAAAGCAGGTACCCATGAATGCAGTAAAGGCCTCATAAAATAACTTAATAATATTACCCACTTTGCCTGAATTATGGCTGTTTCAACACAAATAAGTTACATAGCGGATGTTCATCATTCCGAAGTTTCCCCATAGCGTTAAGTACCTTCTCTGGTGGTTAAGGCATTTAAAACCACGGTATTGATAGTGCGGTGATGTAAGAAATAAAAGTACCTATTAGGTAATAAAGTTACCTTGAAGAACAGTGCAACCACCGCGATAGCTTCCGGATCACCCGATGCAAGTGCAGCCGATGCATTTCTGTAATCATAATAGACACTACATTAATGATAAATTATTCATCGATATTACCTGAACGTGGGACCTACTAATTTATTGAGTGCCTCACGAATCGGCACACTAAAGAAATTGAGAATATTGTGAGGCGGAAGGAAATTGGAGAGATTATAAGTTACCATAGTCGTAGCTAAAGCAATTTAAATAGCTATTTGCTATATAAATATATTTACGTGCATAATGTAATAGGCAGCCATAGTAGGTCACCCCAAGTGGTTCGCTATGTTTGGTGACTTAGCAGGGGCGCCTGGGTTCATGGGGTGAGGTTTGTCCAGGTCTTGGCGGCGGATGCGTCTGCCCACCAACTGCGTGGCAAGCCGGATCGTGAGATAATGGTTGAGGGAGTCCCTTTGACTTCTCCGGCCATACTGTCTCGGAATATCGTCTCGCACCGCAGTGGGAGAGGGATGGATTCAAACGTTCATCACTCCTGGACACACTGCCCCCCTGATTTCTAACCACCCGTCATATCCTTTTCCTTCCCAGAACTTTCTCTCCTTCCTTTCCTAAAAAGACCCTCCACACAGTCCCTCCAAAGATGACATGACCGTGAGGGGAACTATTTTCCTCAGAGCCTGCTGTATGGAGCTAATATTAAAAAAATGTGTTCGGTGACCAGATCTGAATGGGCACGTACTTCCACACCTTCCTCTTTCTCATACCCCAATTGGGGATGCCATAATCTCACTGGCTCTGGTGACTCTTGTGTGGTATTCACATAACTTACCAACACTAAACTTGTGTGCAAGGCAAAAAGTAGATTATGTAAAAAATTTAAATCATACTTCTGGCTTCTAGGGATTGTCTGTTCAGTGATTTTACACCTAATGCTTTTTAGAACTCGGAAAAATTATGTAACCGCGACTACTCACTCGTATGTAGTTTTAAAGTGCACGAAATGCATCTCCATGGCGTATTTCTTCTCGTCGATGGTGTGCTCCGCTCCCGCCACGTCGACGTCTCCCCAGTGGCTGTGGACATTGGCCAATTGGTAACTGCCGTCGAGAGGTCCGCCCTCCATGGTGGGCTGCTCGTTAGGGTCCCCGCTGCCCCAAGGGCCTCTTACTTCCACTGGAAAACAATAATTATTCGTTTTTATCGAAGGAAGCAAATACTTTGTGGTGTGACATTATATAAAATGGAAAAACACACTTTGTAAAACACCACTTTTTATTTGAATTAATATATAACAGCATAAGTCCAGGAACGTAAACATAAGAATTAATGAACATCTAAGATGTTTAAATAGTAATGCTTTTTCAGAATTCGCGAACAATCTACTAGAAACTAACCACTCATTCGATGAAACCTCCGGGACTAAAATCTCTATCTCTTCTCTTCATCTCTATCTCTACATATTATAAATTAAAGTCCCCCGCGTCGTCTGTCTGTCTGTCTGTTCGCGATAGGATTTTCATGCGGTTTTCACCAATAGATAGAGTGTTTCGTGAGGAAGGTTTAGGTATATAATTTGTGTAAATTGGTTGAAACAACGATAATTGTTAGAAGTGTCGGAATATATCTATCTTTTACGGATAGCTTACTATACCCATTCTATCTTCTAAAAAATGGTCAAGTACATTACGGTAATTGAAAAGTTATTTAGACGGATTCAGTATTAATCCTTATTAACTTAAATACGTTAGTTACCCCAAGCATTTCATGCACATTATTATAATCTTTCACACCATCTCTACGTATTATAAATTAAAGTCCTCCGCGGTATCTGTCTGTCTCTTCGCGATAAACTCAAAGACGGCGGTGGTTATAAAGGTTGGATAACCATCCAGTAGATGACGTTGTGTTTTATTATCCACAGCAACACGTGGCCGGGTCAGCTAGTATTACATAAAAATGGAATTGGAATTGGGTTAAACAATCTAGAAGCCCTCGAAATCAAAAAAAGACGTCAATAATAAATCAAACATTTTTAATAACCAAATCAATTTATCTGATAGCTCCATTTTTAATTCTCTTCCGAAACAGTTCCCTCCCTCTCCCTCCCCCCTTACTTACCCATCCTCTAATTATTTTTGTCTCCCTCTTTTCTATTTGTATCTCTTTCCGGCACCAATAGGGTGTCGCCTATTCTATTGCTTTCTCTTTCACTCATTCTTTTAATTTCTTTTATATAATGTGTCTGTATGTACTTATCTTTAGATGATGTAATAAGCCCTGATAAAGCTTGAGCTAAGCGAAACCTGGTTGGCTGTTAAATATTAATTCTAATAAAAAGTGGTGTTTTACAAAGTGTGTTTTTTAATTTAATAATCATTATTCCAATTATTACCAATGGTATCACTGAAACAATCTGCAGAGACTACGCCAACACGTATAACCAAATAAAAGTTTGGTGTCTGGATCAAAATCCGGATCTCAAGTTGAGATCCCGATTTTGGTCAACCCAGCTCCACTAGCTTTCGTACTCATTGGAGAACAACGCACCTCGAGCCACTCCTATCTACTAAATAAATAATTAAGCAGATAAAAGGGCAACATAAAATGGCGAACTTAACAATGTATCCATATGATGTAGGATCGAAATGAAAATCTAATCTCTTTTAACGGAAGCAATCTTCCGAACAGGCCCTCCATTGATATGCTTGGTGTAACCCTAAGTGACCAGCTCAGGTATGGGGGCTCCATCGAAGCCAGAGTAAAGTTAGCCTCCCAGAAACTGGGCGTACTGTACAGGGCCCGCAGATACTTTAATAGTGCACAACTGCTAACCCTGGACAAATCGCAAGTGCGCTCCACGGTTGAATTTGGCAGCCACCTCTGGTCTGGAGCTCCAAAATACCTGAAAAATACCCTCGACTCTGTGCAGAAACGGGCGGTCCGTTTGATAGATTCTCCCATCTTAACAGACGGATTGCAATCTTTAGAGCACAGGCTTCGGATGGGAATGCTATCCTTGTTCTACCGGTATTACAATGGAAGATTCTCCGAGGAACTAGCATCATTGATCCCTTCGGCACCGGTGCATAGTCGGGAAACACGCCAAACGCGTGCCCAACATTTGTACACGGTTGACATTTGTCACATGAGAACGGGTCGTTTCTTCGACTCGTTCTTGTGTTCAACAGCTCGGCTGTGGAATGATTTGCCGGCCTCTGTGTTTCCTCCTTCCTACAACATAGGTCTCTTCAAGACCAATGTTCATTCCTTTCTCTCCCCAAAAAGACCCTCCACACAGCATCCCAGAAGACATAGGCCCTGAAGGAAATTATTTTCCTCAAGGCCTCCTGTGTGGAGTTAATGTTAAAAAAAAAATATATGGCTGAAAATCATCAAAATTAAACTCAGCATCTCGAAAGCAAAGTACATGATCGTTGGTAACCGAAAGTAGGATGAACGTAGGTAATAATGGACGATAATCAAGTAGGTAATAATGGACGAGGTGAAAACTTGGAAAAGGTTTTCTTGAAGAAAATTGAAGAAATTGCTAAGAAATGGCT
This sequence comes from Limnephilus rhombicus, assembly GCA_929108145.2. Classification (NCBI taxonomy): domain Eukaryota; kingdom Metazoa; phylum Arthropoda; class Insecta; order Trichoptera; family Limnephilidae; genus Limnephilus; species Limnephilus rhombicus. Next base: position 35,980,572 of record OV815278.1, read on the forward strand.
TAGAAGGTGTCTTTTCTTGGAAGAATTAGAAAAATTTCGATAAAAACAACTTTAGGTATTAATTCATAAAACAATTTTGTTGCACCACACATCTGTTCGAGTATTACAGCTTAAAAACTCCAAATAATCCTGAATAGAGCAGTGAGATATTTTGAAGTGTAATAATTATAAAACAATACAGAAAATCCTCAAGGAATTAAATATAATGAGTGTTAAACAAATAATTTTACATAAAGTTTTCATTTTCATTTACCTAGTTTTTTAAAAATTTACTACCAATTCAGTTTAGAGGCAAACTGCAATACAATAAAGACTTCCTCCATACACACTACACAACACAGAAGAAAACTCTATATTTTTCAACAATAAAAAAAACAGTGAAAATACCTACCTTATATTGTTCTACTTGTTAGATATTTTTAGCACTCGTAAAGACTTGCTTGAAAATCAATCGTAAGTGATATTCACTATATAGGATTTTTAGGAAAATAAGGTATGGCAAGGCACTGTTTAATGTACAATGTATTTTATGTACTGGCAATTTTGAATGCTGGTCACACCGGAAAGACTAGATGTAGTACCAAATGCTACCGCAAAATCATTCCGTCCCGAATTGTCCTACTTGTACAGCTATCAGATTTAGCCCCGCAACTTTCTGACATTAATATTGTATCGCGATTGTGTTTGACTATTACAATAAAAAGAGAATCTATTAAAACCTTCTAATCATTTATTTAACTCCCGTGACACATATGAAATAGTGATGCAACGAATACGAATACGAATATTCGTATTTGCCGAATAGTAGACTTTTGACGAATATTCATATTCGGCGAATAAATATTTACGAATACGAATACTATAAAAAAAAACTTTTGTACGCATCTCCGTTTGATTATACCGTGTGTCACGCACCTCTGTATCCGAACGCTATAGCCGCAATGACAAGACGCGATGGGGAATTCAGGGAAATTCCCTATTGCAATGCCACAACTTACCTGTGCCGGCGGTGGTATCGCTGGTGGTGAACAAATATATCATAGAAATGTCAAAATGTCTATGTATAAATTGTAGTTCCAATTTTTGCCACCGGCAAAGATAAGTTTGTGGAACTGTACTATGAACCTCGAATTTTTTCATTTAATACGCGTTCTTATTCTTAGTAGTTTCAGTATGTGACAGTCGAAAGCACAGGTCAAGTGTGCAAGTATATTGTAAATTGTATACTTGCAATTAAGTGTGTTAGCTGCGAAGTAAAAGAAACTAAATTTAAATAAAATGTCCTCTCGTAAACGTGCTTTTTTCAACGGCTGGCAACATCCAAACTGAAAAAAGAAATCGCTTGTCACCAGGGAATCTACAGATGTTGTGTTTTCTCCATAAAAAAATTGACAGTTGTAAATTTTAATTATTAGTATAATAAAATAAACAGAAAAAGGTTGAATAAATGAGTGTGAATAACTCTGCCAAGTTATTCGTATTCGTATTCGTATTCGCCGGATAGTAGGTTTGATATTCGTATTCGTATCCGTAAAAGTAGTATTCGTTGCATCACTAATATGAAAGTGTTGATTTGGTAAGATTAACACCTTTCCATATTGGTGACCCCCGACGCTGAACTCCATATTGGTGATCCGATTTTTTGAAATTAAGCACGTACAGAACCAGCCAGACATTTTGGACGGAATCCTTGGAAAAAAAGTAAGTCCCTTTTCATTTTTAGTAATCTAGAATCATCCATCCATCCAAGTAAAATATTTAAAAAAAAACAAAAGCCAGTTGAATTTATCACGAGATACGTATTTACCATTACGTAGCTCGCATTTCGCAATCTTTGTAAATCAATGATATATTATATCCACTAATGCATTTTAAAATGTTCATGTCATCAAAAAAGAATTAAGTGCGTTTCAAAACATATTCAGATAGACGTGCGTCGCCATTGATCCAGAAAAACTGGCGACTTCAACTGCCGACCGCGCAGTTCAAATACATAATACGCACATCTGACTCCTAGAATCCTGCAAAAGAATCACCAGCTCCACATCGCATTCTCCAGGATCACAGCATTGCAGTCCACATCAAATCAACATCAGATCATCCGAGTAGTAAATTTAAAAAAAAACTACCTATCTTTTCTGAACATTTTTTTCACTACCTGAAAGAAACAAAAGTTTATTGTCAAACTATTTCAAACTCCCTGGTACCCGGCATGCGTTGCTATTCCATTTAATAAAGAAATTGTTTCTCTCTGCGTGTCCTTTCTAATTCGTCCCGTTCGCCTTCCCCTCTCACGTTCCCATTCCGCATCCTCCACCTTCCCTATACCCACTCTACTCCCACCTTCTCCCGTCCCGCAAACTCCCCTCTCGAGTTCCCCTCTCCCCTCCCGTGTTTCCTTCCCTTCCTCCTGTGAACCCCCTACCCGAGTTCCCCTCCCAGCATTCCATACATTCATTCCCGGTACGTTCAGTTTTTACCTAAACAGCTCGCGTGCCACCTCACCAATAGCTCAAGAGCTCACCAATAGTTTTATACAAACCTTGTTCTGACAATAACGAACACAAAAATAAAACAATTATCCAATTTGGTGCAGTCGTTCGGAAGTTATGCGCGTACATACATTTCGGCGATTCATTTTTATTTATATAGATTTAAAAACATTCAATTTAACATTTCGAGCATGATATGCATTTTTCCATTAACAATTGACAAATTAATTAAGAACTATCGCTCCATATTTTATTCAATTTTAAATTTTTAACATTCTTTTACAACTTGCTTGTCGTCATTATTTTTGTTTGCCTTGAAATCTATAATAATATACTGAAATGAATCCCGACGGCCAACCTAGCGTCTCCACAAGCATGGCAATAAATCTCTCGATCATACTCCAATTGCAGAAACAAATAGCTTCACTCGCGGATGAAATACAACAATTTAAAATACACACTCATCTGCCTTCCATGAACATCGATCATACAATCCTAGGCGTAGCTGGCAACAAAACCCATGGAACAAGGGATTTGCCGGCCGTCCAAAAGCAATTGGGCGAGCCCCCTGCATATGGTCAAGAAACCGTGTGGAGACTACAGACGACTTAATGCAAATACCATCCCAGATAAATACCCAATTTCCCAACTTCAAGACTTCGCACACAAACTTTCAAAAGCGAAAATCTTCACCACACTAGACATGACCAGAGCCTACCACGCCTAGAACCCGAAGACCTACCGAAAACCGCCATCATTACTTCCTTCGGTTTATACGAATTCACTTCCATACAGTTCGGTTTATCCAATGCAACTGAAACCTTCCAGCGGTTCATGCACGCTGTGACACGAGACTTGGAATTCTGTTTTGTGTATCTGGACGACATCCTAATAGCATCGGAAAACGAAGATGAGCACAGAAGGCATTTGGACGCACTTTTCCAACGCCTCGCCGACAACGGTTTGGTAATCAATCTTAGTAAATGTCAATTTGGTCTACCAACCGTCAACTTTCTTGGTCATCACACCTGAAGGTATGTGCCCCATCAAAGAGAAAGTTACAGCTATTACGGAATTTCCTTTGCCGAAAACCGCAAAGGACCTCAGATGCTTTCTGGGAATGCTGAACTATTATCGTAAATTTTTCCCAAACTCAATCAGCACCAAGAAAAACTTTTTGACCTAATAACCGGTTACAAAAAGAACAACAAGCGCTCACTGACCTGGACTCCGGAACAATAATCAATACTATCTTTAATCAATATTAATTTTATTTTTACTAAAGTATTGAATGTAATTGTAGCCCTATGTGTCATTTCTTTATCAAATGCCACCATTAATTCTTTTTTTAAATTATTTCCTATGTACCTACAACTAATATTTTTTGACACGTAATATGTATTTATGGTATATTTATACAGTTAATAAATAAATAAATAAATAAATAAATAAATAAATAAATAAATAAATAAATAAATAAATAAATAAATAAATAAATAAATAAATAAATAAATAAATAAATAAATAAATAAATAAATAAATAAATAAATAAATAAATAAATAAATAAATAAATAAATAAATAAATAAATAAATAAATAAATAAATAAATAAATAAATAAATAAATAAATGAATAAATAAATAAATAAATAAATAAATAAATAAATAAATAAATAAATAAATAAATAAATAAATAAATAAATAAATAAATAAATAAATAAATAAATAAATAAATAAATAAATAAATAAATAAATAAATAAATAAATAAATAAATAAATAAATAAATAAATAAATAAATAAATAAATAAATAAATAAATAAATAAATAAATAAATAAATAAATAAATAAATAAATAAATAAATAAATAAATAAATAAATAAATAAATAAATAAATAAATAAATAAATAAATAAATAAATAAATAAATAAATAAATAAATAAATAAATAAATAAATAAATAAATAAATAAATAAATAAATAAATAAATAAATAAATAAATAAATAAATAAATAAATAAATAAATAAATAAATAAATAAATAAATAAATAATAAATAAATAAATAAATAAATAAATAAATAACTAACAGCAGCGTTCGACGAATGCAAATATCATCTCGCAACTGCTACTCTACTAGTGCACCCGGACCCAGAGGCCAAGATCGCCATTATGGTTGATGCCTCGGACATCGCTATAGGAGCATCACTTCAACAAACTAGAGGAAACACATGGCAACCTTTAGGATTTTTCTCCCGGAAGTTCACAACGGCACAGCGGAAGTATAGTACCTTCGACCGTGAACTCACTGGTGTCTACGAGGCGATTAAATTGTTTCGAAACAACATCGAAATTCGTGTATTCACAATCTATACAGACCACAAACTAATCACCTTCGTATTCAGCAAAAAGCGAGCCTCCAGCTCTCCACCCCAAGAGAGACAATTGGATTACATTGCGCAATTTACTACAGGTATCAGACACATTCCCGGACATGATAACATCGTAGCAGACACCCTTTCTCGCATAGAAGAAATATCAAGTCCTTCTGCTATTGACTATGGACAAATGCGACAAGAACAGAGTCACGACGACGAACTTACTAAGTCAATTGAGGACTCTTCCCTTGTTCTTCGTCAAATGATAATCCCTGGCACTGACTCATCCGTATGGTGTGGTGTACCGAAGACGATGAGGACTCAAGTGATGGAATGCATCCATTCCGTATGCCACCCAGGAATTTTAGTAACCACCAACACAGTGAAAAGGAGATTTGTCTGGCCCAACATGGCTAAAGACATTAAAATTTTTGTAAAGCAATGCATCGCTTGTTAAAAATCCAAAGTCTCCCGACATAAAGTTGCACCCACAGCAACGTACTTGCTACCAGAGGACCGTTTCCGCAACATCCATATTGATTTGGTCAGATCTCTACCAGTGTGCAGTGAACATCAATACCTACTCACTATAATTGATAGATTTACCCGCTGGCCAGAAGCAGTTCCACTGAAGGATATGACAGCCGAGACTGTCGCTACTGCCCTGATCTCCCACTGGATCGCCCATCATGGTGTTCCAGAAACCATCACGACAGATCAAGGATGTCAGATTGAATCTCACCTTTTCAAGAAACTGACCGAAAAATGCGGCATTAAACATTCAAGGACCACCGCATATCATCCTCAGGCAAACGGCATGATAGAAAGGTGGCACCGCACGCTGAAATCATTCTTAATGGCTCACGAAGATCAGAACTGGTTACAAAATCTCCCTCTAATCATGCTAGGTTTGAGAACTACAGTTCGGGAAGACCTCAAAAGCTCACCTGCCGAATTGACTTATGGTAGGACGTTAAGGTTACCCAGCGACTTCTTCGCAACAACGCCACGCGAGGAGCCTGACACATATGTCGGCCGTCTGCAACGAAGATTTGAAGACATTCGACCCACTAATGCCAACTCACATGGTACTGGAAAATTCTTCGTGCACAAGGACCTCCCAACTTCCACCCACGTCTTCCTCCAAAAAGACGCTGGACGGAAACCACTTCAAGAACCTTATGATGGTCCATACAAGGTAGAAGAAAGGGACGCAAAAACGTACGTTATTAACTTAAAAGGAAAGCCCAAAAGAGTTTCCATTGACATCAAATTTCCTAGAGTATACAAATTTTTATTAATTTTTGAGCTCTAAGTTAATTAATTTACAAAATTGTGATGTACATACAAATCTATTCTCACCGAGAAAATCCATAACCATGTTTTTATATTAATTATTAAGAAAATATTTTTATACTCCTTGTTTATAGAGACGTGACACAGTATTATTTTTCCACATTTTGCAGGTGACGCCTATATACCACCTCTCTACAAAAATTGGACGTACGTTATACATATGTACTAGTTATTATTTTTCCGTGTATTTAAAAATAGCGATGACATCTGTAAGAACACGTTGAAGATATATGTTTTTAATTTTTCCAAAGCGCTGCGTGAATTTAAATCACCCGCTAAATTATGTTTTATTCATTTCTTCTAAACATTTTTGTAAAAATCAAAACGACGTTGAACAAACTTTACATTGTATAAAAAACTTTCCACGTCTAAATGTTTCACAAGAAGTTCCACTTGTATAAACGATCCAGTTCATCAGTATGACATTTTCAAATATTCTACGCAGAAAACAATAACATTTTGTTTAATTCACAAGATTTTCTGTATTATTTTTGATTTTATTGTGTTTACCAGTAATCTAATTATTGTACCACAGGATACGCATTTACATATGTATAAATTTCAATACAAAGTGTAATATAAATTTCAATTTTACAAAACTCAATTATGTCAGTACAAAAGTTTTAAATATTTGTACATAATGTTATAATTTTACATAGGTCTTAATAATATTTGTTCAAATGTGCAACGACCTTATAGCGTTCACATGCTTTGCCATACCAGATTGCTAGTTTATATATTTTATTTTTTCAGCAATCGACCTAAATTTTCTTTTGTTTTCCGGCACTCTAATGCTGGGGGGGAGGTATATGGCAAGGTACGTACTGTTTAATGTACAATGTATTTTATGTACTGGTAATTTTGAATGCTGGTCACACCGGAAAGACTAGACGTAGTACCAAATGCTACCACAAAATCATTCCGTCTCGAATTGTCCTGGTGTGTACAGCTATCAGATTTAGCCCCGCAACTTTCTGATATTAATATTGTGTCGCGATTGTGTTTGACTATTACAATAAAAAGAGAATCTATTAAAACCTTCTAATCATTTATTTAATTCCCGTGACACATATAAAAGTGTTGATTTGGTAAGATTAACACCTTTCCACAAAGGTATGGAAATCGATGGTTTATAAAAGTTCAAAGTTTATGCGACGGAGCGTAACTGTATCGTAAAGGATAACATTATAAATGATCAGGAGAGCGAAAATAATGTCTAAAAAAATAAAATTATCTCCTGCTTTTGCAGACCCGTAATTATGAATTTTTATCACAAAACAACATTGAATAGATCTTTCGAAATACCAAACGTCTTTTGTAAATTTCTTTAATAATAGCACTTAACTTATTTTTAATTTTTCAGAAAAAAATCCTCTTAAATTGCACGTCGTGCAAGCCGCACTTATTTTCTTACAAATATTTCGATGACGCAGATCGAACGATAGAAAAAATACGTGAAATGGCATATTCAATTCATTTTTGGATTGATTGTCCTTTTTCTGTTTCAATTTTCTGCTATCGATATGAATATGATAATTTTTTCTTTACATTTCCCTCGCCCCCTAATGGATTTTTAACTCTCTCGTACCGGAGCGGGGTAATACACATCTACTTGATGGGAGATTTGTGCGATATCTGAGTTGTTTTTACGTCACATTCTACGTCACATGCAGTATTATCCAGCCTCATTTAGATGTTCTTGTTTTTGCCACTATTTGCTGACGGTTTGTTCCTGCCATCAAACTTAAGTGTGTATGTGTATGTAGGTATATTTATGTATATGTGTATATATATGAATATACATGTATGTGTGGGTATGCATAAATACATGTTTATGTAAGTATATTGTATATGTATGTATGTGTGCATGTGTGTATGTATGTGTATTTATGTGCATACATATCAGTTACCTTACTTATTTGTGTTTATTTTCCAGGCAACTTTGGCAATTTGTGAGTTATTGGAAACATTTCTACCAATTTTCTAATTTTTTTAATATAATTTTACTTAAATATGTTTACCTACACTTACTAGACTTCATTTCAATATAACTATCTTCCATTGGTCACCATGATACAGGCAGCTTCCTAGTATGGTGACCTAATGTATCTTCTCAAGTAATTGTATTAATCATGTAACATGTACTTATAAATAAAATAAAATAAATAAATAAATAATTCTGTATAATTTTAGGTAATCCTAGAAAACTATTCTGTAATCGATTTACATATATTTTTTTATCGTGTTACAATTTTTGAAGTCATTACATAATATCCGTCCAATTCCGATACGCAAGGTGCATTTTACTCAAAAGAGCTAGTAGGCGTATACAAGCTTGCAGAGTTGTCCAGAGTCTCTTCTTTAACACTATGCGTTTCGAGAAAATTGATTGTGTTGACAATTTAATCCTCCGCCATCCCAATATCGTAGAAAAACGTTAAATGCATAAGATCATTAATCAAAAAGCAAATACAGTAGTTACAGTACACCATGTAAATAATACTTTTTAATCCTTGTACCGATATTTCAATGGAAGATCCTCCGAGGAAGTAGCGTAAACAAAACGGTTGACGTTATTTGTAACATGAGAACGGGACTCGTCCTACAGGTCCAAAAGCTCAACTATTGCTTTACATACATTATCTTCATTCCAATAAACACATATCGTCTTCTAAAACAACCAGTAGGTATTAAATCGGCCGGCATAGTCCAGCGGGAAGGCTCTTGACTAGCATTCTGAAGGTCGCGGGATCGAATCCCGGCGTGGCAAATAAATTTTATTTCATTAATTTGTGTTATTTCACAATTTATTCATTTAAAATAATATATAGTATATTTGCGGCATGTTCCAGAGTGGAAGATACTCTCAGTATCGTCCTGGTGTAAGACCACAATTCAGTATTGAAACGTTGCTTGAAATGGCTTTAGCCGTGTTTGGTGACCAGATCTGAATAGCCAGGTACTATCCCCACCTTCCCCTTCCCTATCTCCTTCCCCTCCCCACCATCTTCAGCCTTGGGGATGCCATAGTCCCATTGGCTCCAGACGGGAGCAGTTGGGACTCTTGTGCGGTAATCATGTAAAAAAAAAATCAATCTAGAAATCCTAAAAAGTTCATACTTTAGTTAATATGACTAAAGTTTTCATCAGTCCGCTGAAATAGAATTTGGTAAAGCGACTCTCTCTCTTGTGTGTTACATTTTACCTAATAAGACTCTGTTCGGACCAAAGAAAGGTTTTCCGGAAATTTTTCAACCCTTATCTGAACGTTGAATTTATTCCCTCAAAAAAGGAGTGTTTCGGTATGAGATAGGAATAAGTGAATTTGGGAGCAGACTGTTGAAGAAATATTGTAATGTATTGGTCCTTCAGCTGCTGGATAATGATGAGGTGAATAAAATGGGTAACTTTTTCTGTGAGTTTGTAAACCTTTTCACTTCAAGAGGTATGTGGAAAAGCTAACTTATTAATATTTGAACCGGAGGATTGCATATTGAGGATAGAGCTTAAGATGGTTTAAAAATTGAGTACTAAATCCTAGCGTTGATCTATCAACCGATGACGATTGTGTTGAACCATACATAACGTAGGGTCCTCATGAAAAAACTTTACTACGTCAACCTCTGACTACGGGATTTATGCAATCGACTTTTGCCGTGCGCCTGGTAACCCCGAGCAAAATGTTGTAGCGACTTGCCACACGGGCAGTCAATCTTCGCATTGGAATGCTCGCTGTGGCTACTTCCATTTTGTTTAAAAATGTTGAGCATAACAGACGTGCCACGTGCTAGTGTCGAAATAATTAGTGGCACATGCAATTCAAGAATTGCTTGTAGGATAAAAAAAATCAGAGTGCAATCCACACGCGGTAGGAGTGAAACCTTCAGAAAACTAAAGTAGAAAAGTGTGGGGAAGCTACGAAACAAATAATAATAATGTTATATTTCAACCACCAAAATACGGACATGTGTGTGGTGGTGATGTGCACGGTGGTCGAAAAATCCTCAATTCATGCAACAAACAATTCAATGAATAAAGAAAAATTTAAAAAAATTGTGTTATTTCACTTCAAGTGCGCTTAACTAAAATAGAAACAGTATATAAACACATATATGTATATAATATATAACCTTTACGAGAGTGTAACTACTCATGTGTAAAGGGAAGAGAAAATATATATTTTTTTTAAATAAAAAAAATTTAAAATTACCACACATACATAATAAATACGTACTTACATAAATCAAATGTAATAAAAAAATAAAATAATACAAAAAAATAAAATAATACAAAATAAATTGTTGAATAAGTATTGTTAGTTAAAGGTTAATGCGGTTCTAAGTGGCTAAATTATTGAAGATATTATTGTTTAATTTATTTTTGAATTTATTGTAGTCAGATTCTAATCTCAGCTCTACTGCTAGTTGATTAAACCACACCACTCCATTGTACATGTAGTAGTGTTGTGCAAAACTGGTATTCATTAATGGCGTACATAAGCGACCCATTGTGTTTTGCCTATTGCTCTCAACGCGTACCATGGCGTGGTGCGACTTCTTAGAGTAGTCTTTGTGTATTTGAAGCAGCGTATTTTTTATATATGTATTTTTTAGAGGTGATAATAATCTGATGGTTTCTTAGTAATAATTTTGATTATCAATCTTTGAGTAATTTACAACGGCAAAATTGAGATTTTGTAAGCTCCTCCTCATACAACGATACCGTATTGTATTATCGAATGGGCTAGAGCATAGTATATATTTTTAAGAATTTTTAAGTTAAGTATATTTCTTACATTAATAAATATGTATATAAGTTTTCTTAATCTATTTATAGTATTGGTAATTTGAGTCTTCCACTTAAGGTTACTATCTATTATTACACCCAAATATTTTATCTCTTTTTTATTTGCTATGCTTAGACAGTCATTATTTGGCATGTTAATATTTTAGTGGTGCATTTTTTTGAATGAATTTTAATATTTAATGCGACAGGAGGTATTTTTTTGTTATTTATACTAAAAGGTATATAATAAGTTTCTTCAATGTTTAATGTTAATAAATTTTCGTCAAACCATTCTTTTAAGATATTGATATCATTATTAGCAATTGTTTCAAGTTCATTCCATGAATTTGCTTGGAATATAATAGCAGTATCATCTGTATATGAAACAAGTTTTCCTGTTATTGGTAATTCAAAGATATTATTAACATACAAGATGAATAGAAGAGGGCCCAAAATCGTGCCTTGTGGTATTCCAAAGTCGCTTGTACTCGGTTCACTAAGAATGTTTTTTATTTTTACGTATTGATTTCTAGAGTTCAGGAAACTTTCTATCCATGTGTTTCCTATTTCATAACTTAAAAGTAATCCTATAGCGTTCCCTATGATATGAGTCCTTACAAAATATTGATAAAATAATATGAAATAAAGAATATACCTACGGTATATACAAAGCGATGTCAAGAGAACAAAATTAACAATAACAGTGATGTTTTGGCTTAGGTGGTTAGCACATATAATGATAAAAAAATCTCAATCAATAGGAGCCTTGAAAAGTGAGCTCATAATTAAAGTAGCCAATGCGGTAAGATTTCATTCTATCTCGTTCTCTCGCAGGCTAAATTCTATACATATATGTGTTTGTCTCTTTTTAGTGTCGTTTTTTAGTGTCGCTTCAGTTTCATCGTGTTTCAAATCACAACGTTGCTAAAGAAGTTTCACTTCAAAAACGTTAAATTTGTTTATAACTTTATCCGTCGACGTACGGCATAATAAATAGTCGAAAGGTCTACTTTGGCGCTAGCGATTTCAGTCACTATAATAATTTTATCTATTTCGTAAAATATCTAGTATTTAAAAAAACAAGAAATATATAGCACATTTAAAATATACTGGAAACAGTTTAGAAAGCTTGAGGAATTAAAACAGATAGTTACCTGTATGTCCATTATTGATAATGTCCATCTGAGGGTGGATATCATCGTAGTGGTACCAGCTGAGGCAAGGAGCCTCTCTGTTCCTCGCCTCACTTGTGTCAATATTTATAGGTGACTGACACAAACCACCGCACTGCGGGAACTGGGATTCCCATTGGTCTTGATCTGAAGAAAAAGTTTTTTACTTAATTACACCGCTTTTGTTGATAACCAAATCTTCTCTATAAATAAAAATGAATCGCCGAAATGTATGTACGCGCATAACTTCCGAACGACTGCACCAAATTAGCTAATTCTTTTTTTTTGTGTTCCTTATTATCAGGCAATTTGTATAAAACTACCGGTGACCTCTGGCATTATGAAATTTTATAAAAATTTGCAAAAGGTGGCACGCGAAATGTTTGAAAACTGAATGTATAGGGACTGAATGTATGAAATGCAGAGGGGGGGGAGGTTAACTCGGGTAGGGGGTTTGCGGGAGTGTGGGAGGGGAACGCGGGAGAGAGTAGGGGAACCTGGGAGGGGGGAGGGGAACTCGGGAGGGTGGTTCGTGGGACGGGGGAAGGGGGGAAGTGGAGTAGGGAGAGGGAAGGTGGAGGAGGCGGAGTGGGAACGCGAGAGGGGAAGGGGACGCGGGAGAAAAACGGGAGGCGGAAGTGGAACGGGACGAATTGGAAAGGATACGCAGGGAGAAACAATTTATTTATTAAATTGGATAGCAAACGCGTGCGGGGAACCAGCTAGTTATTTTATATTTTATCATGACGAGTCTCAACTTCCTGACAGTAATAGTAAATTATCCTGAATGTGGGGTTGTAGGATGCGGGTGGAGGAGATATAAGGGAATGAAGGTTAGATAAGTAGGTATTGGGCTATTCGGACCTGGTTATTTTGATTGGTTGTCGCTCACCAGGGCGATATTGAAGGTATAATATATATTTTTAATTTTATAAGTGCACACATATATTATAGTCGGTTTCATGACAGCTCATCCTGCGACAATTCATCTGACGACAGTTCATCCTGCGACAGTTCATCCGGCCGACAGTTCATCCTGCCGACAGTTCATCCTGCCGACAGTTCATCCCGCCGACAATTCATCCGGTGACAATTCATCCTGACAATTCAACCTAACCAAACCTAACCTAACCTAACCTAACCTATAAGTATAACCTATAAGTATAAGTATGTCGTATTTTGTTATTCACGCATGCTTCTTCGAAGAGTCGAAATAATTGTTAGTAAAAATATTTTTTCAGCGGTTTTCCACTCAAGATGCCTTCAGATATAAGTATATCGATTTTGGTTGTACGGCCGTATATCCTCTTTGCATACTTACTTAATAAAAATCTTCTAAATGATCAGGCATAATGAATTGTCGCCGGATGAATTGTCGGCGGGATGAACTGTCGGCAGGATGAACTGTCGGCAGGCTGAACTGTCGGCCGGATGAACTATCGCAGGATGAACTGTCGCTGGATGAATTGTCGCAGGACGAATTGTCGAGTCACCATTATAGTCGTAAGTGAAGAAGCAATTAAAATTATAATATATTAAAAAAACCTTTTTAACATTGACTATTTCTACACCATGTCATCTTTCAAAATACTGTGTGACATTTATTCAAATGCTTTTTTTTTGGTATTAGGTACAATAAATTTACATATTTTAAAACATTATTTGATAATGTGGACCTCACTGGTGCCTTACTCGTGCTGTTATCTTAACAGTATAAAACAGAATTATTTGCCTTAACCCCATTTTGAACCCATGACCACTGGACTAAGATGGCTAATTTAACATATTAAATACATTTTTAATCTGCAAATATGTTACAGTAAGTAAAATTCATCACAGAATAATCGTAAATAAAACAAACTACCCCCATCACCCTCACAACACACCTACCACAAATTGGGGACGCTATATTAATAATTGTATCGGTAATATAATAAAATTGGTACGAAGGCATCAGATAGATGAGGGTTACACAGTACATACTCAGTCAATGATCTTGATGGTGAATAAACTGAAGGCAAACCGATGGACTGACGGTCGGTGTTATACGATCAGTCTCCTCGAGAAGGTTACAAGTTTTCCGCGGAAAAAACGATAATTTACTATAAAGAAAAAGCTGCTATTGGAATAATAATAGCTTTGCCTACAAACAAAACGTGTTAAAGCGAAGCGATATAAAAACGAATGTTTCTTTATTCCGCGTGCGTTCCCATGCCATTCATCCTAGTATAGGATCCCGATATAAAACGACCATCACCGAGATGTTTATTTGATGAAACGTATTTTATATTTAATTTAATACGTCAATAAATATATTGCATTTGGGTTGCCTAACAAATTTTAGTCCAGGGTATGTTTAATTAATAATTTAAAAAAATATTTTTTTTAAACAGTTAGGTATAAACAGGTAAATCGATGCTAGCATTTTGCACCGGTTTGATTATTGAATTAAAATTAAAGATTATTTCATTATGAACACGGTGGTATCAAAATATACACACATACATAATTAATTGATTAAATTTTTTTTTAGTAACTATTCCTCTATTTTAATAAACTACTCCAAAATGATGCACAAGGTATACGAGTATATCGCTATCCTTTTCATTTTCAAGAACAATTCTAGGAAATTTGTATTAGGAATTTAGGAAATTTGTATTAGGTAGCAGTCCTGGATTTGTCAATAGGCCGTATAGGTCGCGGCCCACAGGCAGCCTACAATGCGTGATTACACTGATTATGAAAGGTGGTAACTTCTAAGAAAAAGGATGGGACGGCGCAAATGAAGTGGCCCACGCTTATGAAAAGTATAAATCCGTCACTGCTAGGTGGCGCGCGTTGTTTGAAAATGTGTATTTCATTTAGGGAGGGGAGGGGAATAAAGGAGGGAGTTCGCGGGAGGGAGGAAGAGGAAGGAAGGTAAAGAATCGCAGGTTGGGTGAAGTGGAACGCGGGAAGGAAAGGGGGAGGGGGTTACATGGGGGTAAATTTGGAAAATTCATGTTTCTCACATAGGCAGCTGGGAGAAGTATGTGTAGAAGAGCGGGAAAGGGGGACGAGGGAGGTAGTAAAGGTGGGGAAGGTGGAAGGTTGAAGGGAAAGTGAACGGGGGCGGGAACGGGGACCTATGGGAAATGATACGAAGGAGAGGGGTGGGGGACGAGGGAGTGGCAGAGGGAGGAATTGCAAAGGAGACGTAGTAGTGGTTTGGGATGGCAGGGGTATATTTGGTAAACCCATGCTTCTCAGGCCAGGTACCGGACAGGTACCTATATATCACGTGCTCACGCGTCGGAAAGCCTTCTGATTTATTCGTCTAAGCGCCAGACGGGATAACAAAAAATATTGTGTATCCAGAAGCACTTCTGCTGTCATTTATAATATAAAATATATTTTTATTCTGTTATGATTTTAATTTGGTTTTTGTACATCCTATAATATTTTGGTTTTTGTTTTATACAATTCTGTCCATTTACAGGAATTCTGAAATTGGTTGCATTTGGTAAAATACATTTGTAATGCCAATTTCCCAAAGATTAATAATTAAATAAATAATATCTTCCACAAACGTATAATAAACATATATACATTATTTCTTTTATATATTTCCACAGGCTCCGGGTTAGTTGAGATGCTTTGCAATAATAGTAGGTAAATAAAAAAATAAAATTTTGTTAATACCTTCGTGTTCCCAGTGTAATTCCGAACCATCTGTAAAAAAACACCACTTTGTCATTTACATATTTCAACAAGCATTTTGCATTGTAAAATAACTACATAAATTGAAAGACTTTAGGTTTACATCTGAAAACTTTTTCTGAAACCCAAAATAGTTGCCCAGCATTTTCTGTCTGCAAAAAGTTATTAATATATTTTTTTATTGCAACGTAATTTCAAACATGCCCTAAGGAAACATTAATTTAACTGTCATGAAATAAGAAAAGCTATTGTGTTATTTGTTACGTTATTTATTACGTTATTTATTATTAGTAAAACGAGTGTTAGTAATAAACGAAATCTCAAAGTGTATTGTGCACTCACTTGATTCGGTTAACGAATCTGAAATATTGAAAGGTCCTGCGATGTTATCCAACTGAAAAGAAAATAAAACAACATTTGCTAAAAATATACATATTTCATTGACAAAAATAAACAAGCCAGCACAATGTTTTTTTCATATCTGTCTCTTTATCTAAACTATCGCCGTTTTTGTGAAAAGTCATCTCAAGGGCGCGTTGCAAATATTTTTTTCTAAGACTCTATCCTTCTACTAACTATAGATATTATATTACTACACCGTCTTATAACTTTTATTTTTAACTAGTATATTATGTACAAAAGAAATGATTCTGATATTTTTAGTCAATACAAATTGGTATTGAAATGAAAACATAGTCTCCTTCAACGGAAGCAATCTTTTGAACAGGACCTCCATCGATATGCTTGGTGTAACTCTAAAGTTGCGATTCCGTGCCACGCGGCAGTCGGCAGATGGCAACAGCAGACGGCGACTGCAGTGCCGCCGACGGCAGACGGCACTACTTAACTCTATGCACTTGTATTGGACCGTTTCCGACACACCACTACAAGTGCCGCGCGGCACTTGCCGTCGATGACTGACGCGTGGCGGCAGACGGCACTCGGGTGCAAACATAGTACTGCCGTCGACTTCAGACACAATGGACGTGTTGACAGACGGAGAAAGCGAGAGTCTTATTAATTTGGTGTCTAAAAATCCGTGCTTATTTGATTGCAAGAATGTTCATTATAAAGATCAAAGGATAAGAGAAGGCGTCGGGTGGGAATGCTATCCTTGTTCTACCGGAAGATGTTCCGAGGAACTAGTGTCATCGAGTCATTGAAAACACGCCAAACACGCGCCCAACATTATTTGTGCACGGTTGACATTAGTCACATGAGAACGGGTCATTTCGGAACGATGATTTGCCGGCCTCTGTGTCTCCTCCCTCCTACAAATGGGGCTCTTCAAGACCCATGTTCACTCCTTCCTCTCCTCAAAAAGACGCTCCATACAGCATCTTCAAAAATGACATAGGCCCTGAGAGAAATTATTTTCTTCAAGGCCCCCTGTGTGAAGTTAATGTAAAAAAAAATTGGTGCGGTGGGCGTTTGCTTCCAAGGCAATTCAGAATAAAATACGTTTTTTTTCCTGTAATACTATTAAAAATAATATTTGACTAATTCTTACAGTCCCATTTTAGTAAAATATCGCCTCAAGGGCCATTTAAAAAGCTAATAAAAAAGTAATGAAATATCCCTAAAACTGCTTGGTTATTCGCATTAAGTAAACCACAAATATTATTATTATATTTATGGAAGTCGTGGGCTCTAAACGGGCTCACATTTTCTTGTATAAACTTATTGTCAAGGACAAAAAAGATTAAAAAGTACGTAGATAGAAATTTGCGAAATAGTATTAAAGAAGTATGTATATATTTTAATTAAATGAAAAAAATAACCTTTTAAAATACCACTATATCAAAACTATCCACATGTTTCAAAATTGAAGGTTCCTTCGTGAGTAGATTAACACGTCAGTCCTAACGAAGAAACCTTTAGTTTGGAAATATGTTGATAATTTTAATATTTCTATTTTTGAGAGTGATAATTCATGGTGGAATTCCATTATAATATATTATAAAACGAATATAAAACTTTATTACACTTAATTTTATTTGACCGTAACTGGTTTCAGCTCGTTAGAGTCATCTTCAGACTGGTACAAATAATTCTTATTTTTTTTTTTTTTTTACATGAGCTCCACACAGGAGGCCCTGAGGAAAATAATTTCCCTCGGGGCCTATGTCATATTTGAGGATGCTGTGTGGAGGGTTTTTTACAAAGTTATTTGTTTTCATTTAATTAAAAATGACACCACAAAGTGATTTTGCGAAGATTGAAGAAATAACATATATTTTAGAATTATTGCTGGTACTAGCGACTAACGATGAAAGTTAATCATTTAAGTTAATTATTTTTTGAGTTACGCAAAAGATTTTGTAAATATGATGAAAAATTTGGATACTTTTTGAATACTGTCGAGTTTCTGTTCGTATTAGTTAACGTGAGAGTTTTTTTTTACTTGGTGTTAGGGCCTCCTTTGGTTCCTCCAGGGTTAATTTAAAATATTTTATTATCTACCGGAGAACATTGAAATTCGTGAGGAGAATGGTTGGAAAGCATACCTGCCTACCGAGGTATTTAAATCTTAATTATTATTTTTTTAATTTATAAACTAACGTTTAGACAAGATTTTTATGCATAGCACAAAGGGTAACAATTATTACAAGCAATAATTGTCAGCCTGAAACACTCATTTTACATTGAAAAATCTTCCGAGAAAAGATACTTGCCGCCAACGGGACTTGAACCCGTGTCCTTCCGATTGCCGGTCGAATGCTCTGACCACTGAGCTATGGCGGCTTATCAAATACCCGCCAAATAATTCAATATATACTAGTGTTTCATTCAACAATTACTGCTTGTTATATTTTTTCCACCTGAAAAGGAAGGACACGGGTTCAAGTCCCGTTGGCGGCAAGTATCTTTTCTCGGAAGATTTTTCAATGTAAAATGAGTGTTTCAGGCTGACAATTATTGCTTGTAATAATTATTTAAATCTGTTCACCAAATATATATTACAGATACAAACATATGAGTGCTGATTATTTAAAACTGAACGATTTTTTTCACTTTGAAATGAGTTGTAAATTTGAAAATGTTTTAAGATCTGGTCACGAGAGATTAGAATCATTTCAAAAGTATCATTTTTGAATGGCGGTGTCCCACCAGGGCGATGAAAATATCTTTCTAAACGATGACAAGACTTAGGCTTAGGATAGCTTATGTCAGCACGGTAGAATGACTGATGACTTTAATATTTCAGAAACCTTGGCCGTACCGTAAGTCACCTTCGGGGAAGGCGTTTTCAACTTAAGCCGTGACTTTAACATTGACCTAGCAGAGTTTGCATATTTTAAAACTCTCACTCGAGCCAGTTTACTAAGGCTGATAGACAGACTGCTAGACTATTAAAGGCGACATACTGGGCAAGGCCTCGTATCATATCTGCGACCTGAGGGCAAGGCCTATTGATATTATCAACAAGAAACATAAAAACAAAGGTTAACTTTGATGTATTACATTATCCCCCCGTTTTTGCGAAATTAACTCAACAATTTTACGGGATTTGGAAAGTATGACTAAGTCGATGACTGGCGGTTATTTTATTCGGCTATTTAGAGCACTCTTAGAAATAAAACATTAAAATATATCAGGTGCTTCCCAAGCCAAGTTATATGGTGAATGTTACTATAGCGGGACTTGTTTACCCATTGAATACCACCTTTTACTACTTTCGTTGGTGACAACGTGTTCTTGGTGTAATCGTCAAAAGTTGCTAACGAGATCAATAGTTGTTTACGCAAAGGTATGTCGCATAGAAAACTCTCATAATGTATATTGACGACACTGGTATCGTGCCAACAGCAAAGAAATTTCCCGTAAATTACTGAGACTTGGCTAAAGTACGGAAAGTTCTTTTTTTTAAATACAAACATTCTCGGGTTTCGAATAACCTGACGATATTTAAAAATCTTCTACTATCTCCACAGTAAGCGGAAAATCTTGCTTACGGGATGGAGGACTTAGCCAGACGACGAATTGAACACACCCCACCGGTCGTAATTTATACCAAAGTACCTACAGTGTTTCTAAAAGATATATTACCATATCTGTATTTACACTTTATAATAACTTACAGTTATGCTTATATATCGTAAGAGAGCATCACTGCATGTCAAGCGTAATGTAGGAGATGCATTGCGTGTATGAGATATACCTGATTACCAGATGATTTTTGCACCGCACAATTATATGAAGATTTGCCGTGGCAGATTAATTATTGACCCCATTATTATAAAATCAGAGCCACAGAAATATTTTACGTCTCCGGTTTCAACAGATTGTTTCTTGCAAATTATTATTTCCTCCATGTGATGGAAGAAGTGACACCTATCAAAAGCTTTTCTGTCTCTACTACACAATACTAAACCGAGGAACTAAATTGTCTTGATTGGAATCACCGTTGATTGGTAATATTAATGAATTGGTTGGAGGAATGGATGTATTAATGTGGATCTAGGGACAAGAATCAGGTTAAAACTAGAAAAATGAATGCCGATAGTTTTTGAAGAGGCAGATCAAATAAAATAATACATTGACAACTCACATTTTCCCAGAGAATCTCGTGCAAGATGTTGGAGAATCCATCACGCTCCAAAAGCTGCGAGGACAGCTGATCGAGTAAATCTATTTTCCTATTGCGTCGATTTTCCACAGATTCCGCGACATTTTCAAATATACAACCTGAAACAATAATAAAACAATAGTAAATTTTTTGGTAAAACCTCATTTAATAATAATTCTTTTAGCACTGTTCAATTATCGCCTTCCTGGTGTTACTATCGAAGGGACTCGTTAAAATGAACTCGTTCATACGAAGCCTATCTTCACTAATGAAGTTTTTGAAAGTTATTTTGGAATTTTTTTGAAATATGACATTTTTATAAATTAAAATTTTTCGTACTTTACACAAAGGCTACATTGAAAAAAATTCAAAATTTTTCAAAAAATTTCTAATTTTAAAAAATATCAAAAAAAGGAAATTCAATTTTTGAATTTCTTGGGCATTAACTATGTAACAATTTGTAGAAATTTTTGTTTTGAAGAGTTTTAATTTTCGTCGCAAAAAAATTTAAAATTAATGTATCAAATGTACATTGAAAATTAAAACTCTTGAAAACAAAAGTGTAAATTCAATTTTCAAATTCCTTTCGATTTAAAAAAAAATATGTTAACAACAAATTTTCTTTTTAAAAAGTTTTTCAATAATTGGTTCCTGTAATAATTTCAGTGAATTCAATTTTGATATTCCTTAAACCGAAATTATTGAAATATTTTTCTTACAAATCATTGATCATGTGTGAAAAATGATGTGTGAAAAATGCATGTTCGAATTTAAATTTATATCTGTAGTGTGATATAATAGGATCATATGGTAGTATAACCCAGGCCTCAGATAACATGCAGAAGTCATAATATTTAAAATTGCTCTAAATAAACAGCACTTAATGTTAATACTACGCAGACTTAATACGTTTATAAAATTAACGATTTTTTAATAATTTTTTTTATGAATCTTAAAAATGTGGAATAAACGGTCAAATACAGGTGCATTCAATGGCTCTCTAGTGTTGGGCAGTTAATATATCTCCAAATTTATAATTCTGTGTTATGATTTTTTTATTGCCAGAAATTTTACCTAAACGCTACTAAAAACTCTGGAAACCTTTCGATTGCAATTACCCACTGATAGAGTGCACAAAATCAATTTCAAACATAGAAAAGAGAAACAAAGGGAGATGTGGCAGCATATGAAAACCTGCCAACTGTAGCTGAGATACGACTAAACCACGCCGATTTATCAAAGGAGCCAATGAAAGTTAGGTAGAAACAAAGGAGGGGCATCACTGTGCGTAGAGAGGTTTGCAGTAGAAAGTAGTATGGGTGAACGATGTTGGCGAAATTTCAGTGGGCGCGGTTCCATATAAATATATATATTTTTTAATTTTTCATTTATTTGTTCATCTGTATTAATTCTGCAAAAGGTAAAAAACCAATGTCCCTCACTTCCTTTATCCATGACTTTATTTCATTTAAAAACAATATTATTTACAACGTAAAAGTCGTGCTAACTCGTCAGACTGTCAGTTTACGGCATACGTGTGAATGGCCGAGTTTACTACCACTCCAAAAATTCTTCTTGGTTTCTATTAGAAGTGCCTATCTACCTGAAAAGTCATTTTGTCACCTTCAACTTCGTTTTTTTAAACCAAAATCGAGTATTTATAAAGACAGATTAGTTGGCAATCTAATTCCCATTTTGGATATGTATTTACTTACCCTTTCCTTTATAAATTGACGTGAAAAAACGCACTTTAAAGCGGTCAGTAACAAAAAATCTGCCGGAAATAATTTGTTACCAATATGAATGATTTCAGGTTGATAGTAATTATTATTCTTTGCCAATTTAAACTTGATCTCAATACATTGAAATAGCGGCTACTCTGTAAGCGTTATGGTTCAATAATTAGAACGAATTGAAATGTCCGTACAGACCATTCATTGTTAAATATATAATTAATACGTTTTTTGGCTTATTATTTATTAAATCAACATGAATGTTCATTGTCTATAAAATGTCGAGATTAGCCATTTTACATGGTAGATTTGATTTATTAACGAACAAGAAGAGTTATGAACGGTGACCTTTTTATTTTAGCATTTAATTTTTTTCTGGGTTCTATTCTAAATCGTTCTTAATTGTTTTATTATATTTTATTCTAATGCGTTCTTTACTGTTTTAGTCTATTCTAATGCGATCTTTAGCCGCCGCTACCCGAATTTCTACCGATTTCGTACATATCTCCCTTAAACATTTGAAGTTTTTAAGCCCTTAAAAAATATGTTATTTTTGAAGATACTATCTAGACGTGTTCCACCTCGAACCAAAACCTTCTAGATCACCCTAGGAGGTTTTGGTTTCACGCCGAAATGCAAATTATATGAAATTCTCTCGATAGAAAAAAATCGCAAAGTATGCTCCGAAAATTATTAAAAACAGGTTTGTTTCTATTATTTTATAAGTTATGTTTGTGAAAAAATTCACAATGTTTCTTTTAATGATACTTAAGACGCCTTCCACGAAGTTTTTGCTCTATTTTAAACGATTCATGTTTTATTAAACATTTTCATAATTTTCGCTTCGATTTTATCGCTTTAAATATTAGTGCACTCCTTTAAATATCTCTCCTTCTTTTTGAGCGCAGATGCGGCGCCTCAACTAATTTATTCTATTCTATTCTAATGCGTTCTTAACTGTTTTATCCTATTATATTCTAATGCATTTTGAAATGTTTTAATCTATTCTATTCTAATGCGTTCTTAACTGTTTTATTATATTCTATTCTAATGCGTTCTTAACTGTTTTATTCTATTGTAATAAAATGCGTTCTAAACTAATTTATTATATGTATTATATTCTAATGCGTTCTTAACTGTTTTATCATATTCTAATATAATGCGTTCTAAACTAATTTGTTATATTCTATCCTATTCTAATGCGTTATCTGTATTATTTTATTCCATTCTAATGCGTCTTTAACTATTTTATTATATTCTATTCTAATGCGTCAACTGTTTTATTTCATTCTATTCTTATGCGTTCTTAACTGTTCTATTCTATTCAAATGCATGACAGCGGATTTGTCCTGTACAACTGCGGGACTCAGCCACATGCCTGCAAATATTTATATGATTTACACTATTTTTTGTTTTGTTAGTGATTTTATTTATTTTGATTGATTATTTTACATTTCATAGTACAATCCAGTAATGTTGGCCTCACTGGGTGGCTTACCCGTGCTGAGGCCCCAATTATATAATATAAGAATTTATACATAATACATTTTGAAAAAAAAAAAATGTTGGTGACGAAAAAACACTTAAAATTAAGATAAATTTAAACTAAAAATAAGGATTAAAAATTAAAGTAAAATAAAATGAAAATCTAATATATTATGGTTTGCGTGTTTGTGAGTGTAGCGTATTGTGTGTGTTGCGTGTAAATATTTTGTTTTTTATGTTATAAAATTTTGGTAACATTGTCTTTTTTCTTTGTTAATCCATTTTTTTTATTTTGTGTCTGAGTTTATTTTTGTTTTCCTCAATTTTTGTTTCAAGAGAAATACTGTTGAATGCTTTTAAAGCATGGTATTTATGGTATCTTTGTCCAAAGGTAGTGTTTACCGTTGGGGTTTTTATGTTTTCTTTGTACGCTTGTCTAACCGGTCTGTTAGTGATATTTTGTGTTATTGGTTTGTTTTTTGGTGAAAAATGTAGTTTAGCAGTGTTTTAACATATAATTGGCGTATATCTAGTACGTCACAACTGTTGAATATTTGGTCTGTATCGGTCAGTCTATGTTTTTTTATTATCTTTAAGATCGTTTTCTGCACGATTTTTATTTGATCGATGGCTGCGTTTGTTGCTCCTCCCCCAGCAATTATTCCATATTCTATTATTGATTGACCAAATGCAAATAATATTGTTATAATTCAACTATGTGTCAATGCCGCTCACGGTGTTCTCGATTTTACTTGGGTTTCTTTGAGATTTCTCGGGTGTACCTCAGGTTACTCTTAGGTTACCCACAGGATTCCCTCGGGTTACCCCTAGGTTTTCAAGTTTTTCCTTAAGTGTATCGCAGTTTCCGTTTTCGGTTTCGCCATGATTAAGAATGTTTGACGGAGGGTCTTCCGGAAAACATGGAGCGAACGTGTGTCTTGAACGTAGGAAATCAGTACCATCACAGCAAATTTGATTTGGAAATTAGAAAGGTGTAAAAATTGACTATCTAATTAAATGAATTGTGAAGTCATTATCCAATAAAGATTTGTATTTACAATTTGGTATAATCTTATTTTAAGGGGTAGGAACTGATCAATGATATTAATTTATAAAGAAATATATAATTTCATGCCTAGCGGTGTTATTTCCTACTCACGGAGAACCTTGTTGTGAATAAATTTATGAAAACCTTTGTCTTAAGAAAATCTTTGTATTCAAAATACTATCTCATACCCACAATTTGCTTAGGATTTGAAAATAGCTTAAATAGGATAAATTATTCACTTTGGCCATACATATTCGTAGGTATATACTAGAACCTTCGATCTTACTGTACCTGTATTCTTCCCACAAGAACTACGACTTGAACTCCTTCCTAACACTAAGACCTTTATCAAACATGCGTTGCTACCCTTCGTAGAGCCTAAGAAGGATTTAGGATAATATCTGTAAAATTCACACCCTTAGCTAGACACTACACCTATTTAAATCAGTGGCTTGCCATAAAATTCGCAACCTAAGGTACACATTACACCTATTTATGCCAGTGGCTTGCCATAAAATTAACATCCTAAGTTACACACTAAACCATCATCAGTGGCTTGCTTTATTTTTATTTATTTATTAAAAGGATATTTTACATTGTTTTGGTTTTTTGCGGTGTTTCATCCGCCATGCTAGGGATATCCCTGTGTCATGGCGGGTGAAGTTTACAGATTTGAAATTATACATTTGTAATGGTTGATAAATAAAATTGGAAGTTGTACAGATTAAATTAAATTGCAAAATTTTATAATTACTAATTAATAATAATAAAATATATAATTATATTGAGGGATCAGTAGGATTTATAGGTCAAATTAGGAATTCCACAGAGCCGAACCCTCTGATATGAAAATATCTGGAGTCGGTGAATTATTTTCCCATTTGGTCTCTGGTAGGTTGACATGTTGTTATTGTATTGTTTTGTATTTATAATACTTATATAGTGCAATTGCACAGCGGGGATTGACTAGATACTAGATGATCATTTGGGAAGTGTGTGAAAGGGTTTAGTTTTTACTGTGGGGAAAATTTAACCCGGACATTTAAATCTGGTGCGTAAATAATATAAACATTGTAATATGTTATTATTTATATTGAGGGATCAGTGGGATTTATAGGTTCAATTAGGAATTCCACAGAGCCGAACCCTCTGATATGAAAATATCTGGAGTCGGTGATTTTTTTTTCCCATTTGGTCTCTGGTAGGTTGACATGTTGTTCTTGTATTGTTTGTATTTATAATACTTATATAGTGCAATTGCATAACGTGGATTGACTAGGTCATAGGTTCCCAACCTTTTTTTGCCCACCGCCCACTTTGAGAATATTTTTTTTCTAGCGCCCCCCAGCTAGTAAATCTGAAACAGCAATTGTCGTGTCACGATTATATTTACCACAAATTGAGTTGAGGGGTTGGGGGGTGAGATGGGATGGGGAAAGAAGCTTTTTAAAAATTTTATTTGGTGACCGGCCAACTCAGAATGAAACCAACTCAGAAGCACCTCATAAAGGTCATTAAGAGTGATGATAAAAAATATTGGTTAAGTTAGGTTAGGGTTACCGGCAATTTTAAAATTATTTTTTCATAGCTTTTAATGACCTTCCTGAGGTGTTTCTGAGTTTAATTCTGAGTTGGCATGGAACCGTTCTGAATTATTTTCATTCTTTTTACTTGGGTTTTATTGTTCAGAAAGATTAAACTTGTGCAGTAATTCACGTGACACGCTACAGTGGTATTGTAGACCAATTTCTGTGTTTTGACCTCTTACTTTCCCTTTATCCTATTGTTATGTCGCCAACATACAGGACCCAAGCCACCCTAACGAACCACCACGCCGTCCCCCCTTACATACCGCTTCTTCCCCCTCACCATACGCACCGCGGTTGCCCCGCCGGCAGCCGGCAGTCCCGTGCTAGCTCCCAGCGCAGTAACCCGTGTCGGGGAATACCCAAATTGCTCCCGCGCGTCGAGTCGAGTTTGTTCTACAACTTTCGGCGCCAACGGAAAAGGGACGCGACCACCTGCTTTGTGGGCGCGAGCTGGCCAGCAAGGTGCTGCTGTTGCCACCTGCTGGCGATGGACTACTGTGGTTTCCTGCTGAGCATGGACATACTCAGCTACCATGCCACCACCTCCTGGGCGCCTTCCCCGCGCGGCCGTGAGTAACGAAGCTACCTCCATTTTGAAATGTGTCCCCTCTTACCTCGCGATCTGTAAACACCCCCCCCGGGAGGGCGAAGAGAGAGATTTGCTTAGGATGTTTTACTCAGCTAGGCATACTTGTTTACCTGTGATTGTTAATTGATGTGAATATTACTGCCCCTTGTTGTAATTGTGTATTTCCGTCAATACAGTGTTGTTCCATCCCAGACAATCTTTCATTTGACGAGACATGAGGAAGAGTGTTGGCCTATAACCATGTACCCCCCTTTTTAGCTACCTACAACCCTGTTGCAGAGCGTTTCACCTGTTCTGCCGACCTAACTGAGCTAGCTTTGGAGGCAGAACGTGGGTGCTACGCCCGTGGCACGCTACACTATTTAAGAAATTAACCTTTTCTGTAATTTTTTAATTTAACATTTCAAAGTTAGTGTTTAGTTGTAATTTGTTGTAGATTATGATTCTGAGTATTTAATTTCTTCTACTTCTTCAATATTTTGATTTTCTATATTTAAGGTAGTAATTTCGTTGAGTTTCTTCTCTGATACCATGAATTTACTTTTAGTTACATTTATTTTCAGTTTATTCGAGGAAAAATAAACTTTAATATATAAAATAGAAGTGTTCTTTAAAAAAAGCTTTTTTTAACAATGCATTTTCGATATTATTTGGTATAATATATAAAAGTGTGTCATCAGCAAAAGTTTGATGGAACAGTACTTTAGGCACTTCACTATATCATTAATATATATACTTAATAAATAGGAGCGGTCCCAACACAGACCTTTGAAGAACTCCGAGGTTTACTTGTTGTTCTTCCGATATGGCATCTCCAATTTTGTTGCTTTATTTTCTATTTTTAATTTTATTATTAGTATTTCTCAGTCTATCGTTTCAAAAACACGTCTAAAATCCAAGAACACTACTATTGTGATTTTCTTCAGACCCATACCGGTTTTCCATTATGAATATTTGTTTCTTAACCCTGCTGTCTTACAAGAATGTTATTTTTTTTCAATAAATTTTCTCATCTGTTCTTTAACTATGTATTCTAGTATTTTTTTTCTATAACCGATCTGAAAAAAGTGCAAGTTGTACAAAACGCAATTGTAAAATTATTGGTCGTCCCTAATATTTTCAAACAGAGACAAAATAAACCGTTGCTGTTTCAGAGTGCCAAAATTTTACCTGTTAAGGCAATACTTTGGCACAAAATTATAATTCAACATATATTTACCCCGCAGCAAAAAGAGAAATTAGAACATAAATACAGCACTAGATTCACGCGTAACGACGGGTTAATAGTTCCGAAAT
This sequence comes from Limnephilus rhombicus, assembly GCA_929108145.2. NCBI lineage: Eukaryota > Metazoa > Arthropoda > Insecta > Trichoptera > Limnephilidae > Limnephilus > Limnephilus rhombicus. The sequence goes on from OV815278.1 coordinate 36,008,758, forward strand.
TTAACAATAAGTACGGACAGAGAACGTTTGAATATATATTACCGAAGATATTTAATTTATTACCTGACACTATAAAGCAATGTAATTCTATGAATAAGGTTAAATATATGGTGAAAAATTGGCTAGCGGATAAAAAAGATTTATATTGATTTTGATATGTATGAAAAAATGTTGTATCTGTAGGGATAAGATGTAAATTTTAAATTTTAAAAATGTATAAATATGTAACTAAAATATAAGCACCTGTTGACAAGCCGATTCAATTGGCTTAGCAGGACTTGTTTGTTGATTATATTATGTATTATCTATTATTTCAATAAAAAAAAAAAAAAATAAAATGTTCATATTTAGGTTATCCATTTTTTTTCTGAAGTTTTCGAAATTTTTAGCATTTATTATTTTGGGCACTGGTGTTATTATGGAAGTTTTCCACGACTGCGGAAAAATTCCCTATAACACAGATTAATTTATTAGTGCAACTACTTAAATTTAATTATGCCTATAGTAATTCCAGACGTCGATAATTTTTGTGTCATCGTATTAAAATTTTTCATTAAATACTCACTGTTACCTGAAAATATTATTATTCTCTCTTCTTTCCGATGATTGAGAAGAAGTATCTGTGAATAATGAAATACTCTTATTTATGTTTTCGACACTTGGTATAAAATTTGGCTATTTTAGTTTTATCATCTTCAACTCCATCGGGAACCGAACTTCCTTAATGTTTTCCCTCTGTTTGCCACTTATAATTTCTTTAAGTGTAGTCCACATTTTTCTTGAATCTCTTTGAGAGGTAATAATTTTTTGCCTAGAATACGAATTTGGTATGTTTTATTTCTGTAGCTATATATGTTTCTAAGTTTCTTACAGGTTTCCCACCTTTCTTCTGAAAATTGTATTTTACAGGCTTTATAAGCCTGTAAAATATCCCTTTGTGTTTTTAGAAGATGTAGGGATTTCGTAGGTATACTATTTATTTGTATCTTTTAATATACTATTAGCTGGTTCCCGGCATGCGTTGTATATCATTTTTAAATAAATAAATTGTTTCTCCCTGCATGTCCATTGCGTGCGTCCCTGTTCCCCTCCCGCATTTCCTTCCCCTCCCGCATTCCTTTTTCCACCTTCCTCGCCTACCCCCTTTTCTCTCGCCTCGCATTATTTCCTTCCCCTCCCGAATTCCCTTTCCACCTTCCACTTCCCCGTTCCACCAATCCCCCTACTGCGTTCCTTATAATCAGTCTCAGTACAGTCAATTTTCAAACATTTCGCGTGCCACCTATTTCAATTTTTTTAATTCAAATTTTCGCTTTTCATTCAATACAAATATTCATTTTTATACAGGGTGTTAAGGGACGTACTTGACTTACTTTAACCAGTGATTCCTGACATTATTTGGAGTAAGAAATGTAAATTAAATGTGACTTTTGTTGACGACCTTTTTTTTTCAATTTTTTTTTCTTTAAAATCAAACAAAAGAAATAATTCTTTCGCATGTCGTCACTGGTCACTCAGCCGGGTGTCCGATGAACCCAAAGATATTCAATTACAAAAGAGATATGCTATGGTGTCCGCGCAACTGTCGGCGGACTACGCCCTAATTAGAGTAGTTTGCATACAAAAATAATTTGTTCATTTCGTTGATTTTTTGAAGATGTGCATTAGTATTGGTTAACAATATTGTTTGAATACGGAAAGAATTCGTTCATTTAGTTTAACGTTCGTTTGGTTTATTCGTTAATTATTCGTTCATTTAGTTTATTTGTTAATTGGTAAACAATATCGGCGACACCTGGAAGCGCAGTCCCACATAGTAAAAACTGCAAATAGCACATCTACTTATATTTCAATATCTTTGGATGAACCTCTTACTCCGCCTCCAACTGTTCAACAACTACCATTTTTTTTATGTTTTTCTAGAAAAAAAAACATCAAAAATGTCACCGGAGAGCAAAACTTCATTTACATTTCTTACTCCAAATAATGTCAGGAATCACTGGTTAAAGTAAGTCAAGTACGTACCTTAACACCCTGTATATTATAAGAACAATCAATCAAAATAAAAAACTAACTAACTTAACCTAACTTTGTAAAATTGTAAAAATGGAATAAATAAATAAATAAATATAAAAAAAAAAAAAAAAAAATTGATACCTAACGTAGGTATCGATTTAAAATATCTATAATTTAAATAATCCATAGATAATTCTTTTTTTACGAAAAAAAAAGTTCAGAAACACAATTCAATTTCGTCAAACGCGCGAACAATCAAACGTGTGAAGTTAAAACAGTCGTTAAGTTTTCTGAAATTATCCAATTTTCTTAAATTTTCTTTCCGTAAGAACCTTCTACAAAGTATTAGGCAACTTTAAAAAAAAGTGAAATGAAGGCGTGACCAAGGGAAACAGGAATTCATTTTATATATAAATGTATATTAGTTGTAGGCATTAGTTCATTTACTGTTTTCAGGTGTCCTATTAGTTCATCGGCTTTTCTGTCTAAATTTCCTTGGTTATCGCAGATCCACTTTTTGTTTTGTAATGCCGTACACAATTTATCCTTATTATAGTTCTTTTTATTCCTGTATATATATTATACTTCGTGTTTCCTGAGGCTTCGGACTATTATATCTAATTTTTGTAATAATTGTTTCGTGATCAGATATTTTGACTTCTTCTGCAGCATTAACTTCCGCGTAAAAGTCATTTGAAATTACCAAATCAATCATGGTTTTAGAGTTTTTTCATATTCTTGTATAATTTTTGAAAAGTTGCTTCCTACCTAGGCAATTTATGATGATTTGTAATCTTATGCTTTTTGTATTGAATATTAAAATCTCCACGGATGATTTTCAAGTCTCTTGTATTTATTTGCTAACGGCACCATTCTTCAAAAAAATCTAAGAATTTTGTATCATTTTGATTGGGGAATGATAAATAGCTGCATAGGCACCCAGCTTAAAATCCTTCAATAGCCAGTAGGTATTCAGGTATTATTTTTATCTAGTACCGCATTTGTTGTGACTTTGTAAGAAATATTGTTTTGAATTAATGTGATAACTCCACCTGTATGCCTGCTAAATGTCGAAAAATCTGAAATGTTGTTTCATTTTGGTTAATTTCTTCGGTAATACAGGTTTTGCTCATCATCAACATGTGCAGTTCGTATTCTTTTAGCATATCTTCGACTTCTTCGATATGTGCTAGTAAACTAGCTATGGGTTTCTCTGGGTCTTCTACCGCCCCCCTGAAAGACTGAAACGCCCCCCCAATTTTCTCTTTGCCTTCTACCGCCCCCTGAAGGTCTGAAACGCCCCCAAGGGGCCGTTATCGCCCACGTTGGGAACCTATGGACTAGAATCTCTAGATGATCATTTGGGAAGTGTGTGAAAGGGTTTAGTTTTTCCTGTGGGGAAAATTTAACCCGGACATTTAAATCTGGTGCGTAAAAATAAGTTGATAATAAATTATTAATATTAATAATAATAATAATAAGTTCATACAATATAATTACATATAAACATTGTAATAATAAGTTAATATAAATAGTTATTAAAATATAACATGTAAGTTATATTAATAAATTTATTTGTTAAATTAAGGAATTAAGGAACATTGTTTCTAATCATCATTTCAAGTTGTGATAATTGTTTTTTAAAGGTGTGCGGTTGGGTTTCGGTTTTTAAGTTATCAGGGAGAAGGTTAAATATTTTAGGAGCTAGGTATATGAAATGTCTTCGAGCTGACGTGGTATGTAGAGTAGGTACATTGTAGTGTTGGTTGGTTATTGTTCTAGTGGTGTAATTATGATGTAAGAGGGTTTTTTTCTTATATTTGAACATGAAACGCGTTAAAGTAAATTTTAGATGGAGTTACCGTATGTTTAGGACATTATATTCAGTGAAGAGTCGAGTGGAGGGGTATCTTGTCGGTCGCTTGTTGATAGCACGTATTATCGTTTTTTGGGCTTTTTGTAGGGGATCAATAAATTTATCCGCACAGCTGCCCCAAATTATGATGCCATATACTAATAATACTTTAAAATTCATACCCTTAGTAAGGTGACACATTACTCCTACATCAGTGGCCAGTAGTTTTACTTCAAAAATATTATGAGATAATGGAAGTCGTATTTCTAAAACATTTTATTGCTCTAACCCACCGAAAATACTTATTTTCTGTAATTTTACCACCGGAATTGGAACAATCAAACGAAAACAGTAGATGTTATAGAAAATAGTCAATAGTAAAATATGAAAAAAAATGATAAACACAACCTATTTTAATCATTTAAAGTAATATTAAAGCCTGCATTCGGAATACAGGTAAACATCATAAATGTTGATTTATTGTTATCGGGGCGTAAATCTTGTCACCAAAAACCTATCATCAGAATGTTTGTGTAAATTGGATAAAATGCACATTGGTAAATTGAACGCGTTGATCAAAAAAATATCAATCAAATGAAATTTAAACGAGAAATGACCGCGAAACAATTTTGTCACACAATTAATATTCTGATGGAAATATCGACACCCGGTTACGTAAAATATCCGAAAAATCGAAATGTTCAAAATTTTATTTCAAACAAGTGGCATGAACATTTGTATTTCATAACCAGAAATGCCCCGATCACGTAGCGATGGTATTTCAATTACGCAGATATGTTACGTATCGAAAATCAATTATAACATTTTGGTTTGTAAACTTTTTTCCGTTTTGTTTCATCTTTGACCGATTGTGAAACAGCACTTACTCGAACAGTAAAGTAAATAATATTATCTACAAAACATAATATTTATTACAACAAGAGAAGTTATGGTATTTATAAATGTCCTGTTTTCAGTTTCATGGTATATTAGTCCGCGTTGGAGTTTTGATACAAAGACTTTTATACGAATTTGCAGCGTGGAATTTTCAGAGGAAAGACAAAATTTAAGCGAATGCAGTAGAAAAGATATCCCTGTGTTCGATCCATGTATGATCGCAATATTATTACGGAGATCCGAAATCAACGCAAGACGTAATACGCAAGATGTTTAGGTGAAAGATGTTATTCTATCCATGATTTTAAATTACTTTCTTGAGAGTTTACTACGATCTCTCCAGTTTCACCAATACCTATTTGAAAGGATGTGATAAAATGGTACGTACTAAGTGGTTTTTTCAACTATTTTATAAAATAATGAACTCTTTTGTCATAGAACCATGAAAATACCAAATGTGAACAGGTTAAAGAATGGGAGGAAAGCAAATAATGCAAGGACCATGTATGCGTAAAGGGACGCTCAAATGGTTTGGGCATGTAGGGCACAACTTGGGAGGCGGGTATGGGTACCGCCGCCCCGGGAACTATTTATTGGACAACCAACACCCCTGCCACAGGTCACCCCAAGTGTATAGCTACATTTGGTGACTTAGCAGGGGTGCCCGGGTTCATGGGATGAGGTTTGTCTAGGTCTTGGTGGCGGATACGTTTGCCCAACCACTGCGTGGCGGGCTGGATCGGAGGAGACTGATTAAGGGAGGCCTTTTGACCTCTCCAGCCGGATTCTCCCGACCCTTCGCCTTGCACCTCAGTGTGAGGAATAGATTCATACGTCTGTCACTCCTGGCCACACTGACCCCCAGATTCCTACCCACCCCTCATACCTTTTTCCTTCCCATATCTTCTCTTCTCATTCATTTTCCTTAAAAAACCCTCCACACAGCATCCTCAAAGATGACATAGGCCCCTAGGGAAATTGTTTTCCTCGGTGCCTCCTGTGTGGAGCTAATGTAAAAAAAAAAAATGTAGAGCGAATGTAAGGCGAAGAAAATAGTGTTAGGAGAATCTTTATGACGCAAGTGTAAATGGTAGAATAAGTCGAGGTCGCCCGAAGAAAATACTATCAAGTGAATCGGACACTTGAGTGGTGCCTTGTCAAGAGTAAGAATAATAGAAGAGTATGTATGAATGTGAAAGAGGCGGGGGAGTGTGTGCCAAGACCGAGTTGTTTAGCGCTCTATCCTCTCTGCCTACCACGGCGGAGAAACGACGTGATGGTAAGTTAGTTTAGTTAATAGAACTTGGCAAAACGTCAGTGTACCCGGTACAAAGAAAAACTTTTCAAAGATGTAACAAACTGACAAAAAAGCACTTTTTACTATTTTTAGGTTGAAATAAATAAAAATCCACACATTTCCCAAAACTTAAAATCCTGGTAGAGCTAGAATAAGGATTCATTGTTTGTTTTTTGTACTTACCAGATGTTGAATGCTTTGATAGGAAAATGTTAATTATAACCGTCCAAGTTATAAATAAGAAAGAGATCCACCTCATCGCTGTTTTGTATGGATATGTGAAGTCAGCAATGTCTGCAACAATGTAAATAACAATTATTGTGTGCAGCGACTTTTTTGGGCTTTTTACAAAACGGCGGCCACATTAAAATTAACAATAAATCATAATTATGGACACGACTCGATAATGGACACACGATTGGTGGACAGTCGTGCCCACAAACTAAGTTTTATTAATAATTTAATTGTTCGGACATTATTTGAAGTCGTGAACATTGAATTCAGAAACGTTCGAAAGGAAAGATACTCCACAACCTTCTCCTCTCCCATATTTTTTCCTTCCCCACTACATTCAGCCTCACAATATACCCCAAAAGGGGTTATCGTAGTTCCACTGGATCAGACTAGTTGTCAGCATTTTGTACTTTTGTACACGAGCAGGCTTATTTTTACGCATTTAAATGAATATTATTTATATGTAGCTGAAGTTGAAAAAGACTCCACAAGTCAAAAATACTTGCGTTGAGCTAGGCTTGTTGAAAAAGTATCGATATATCGATATTTTTAATTCAACATACCGATATTTTTAGCCGATATATTTTGATCGGATATATCGATACAAAATATCCAATATCGAAAATTGTATCAAAAACGATATTTTTTTAAATTTATGTATTTAAAGTCACTAGAATCCAAAACCGTATAGGAACGAACGGAAAAAAGTAATTGTATTGGGTCATGACATCTGGCGGTTGAAATTTTAACTATTAATAGCTTACAAATCTATTGTCTTTGCATTAGTATTTGTGATCACCAATACTATCTCATGTGTGTTGGTACATACATAGAAATGTATGCTATTGTAAGCCATTTTTTTCTAAGCCACTCCTATGTGTTGGTTCCCAATTGTCTATGATTATTGACTATACCTTGAGATTTTTGTACATTAAAAAAAGCAAATTGTGTACAAAAATTACTATTGATACTATTGAGCTGAATATACTATTATTTTAAAAACGCAAAATCTCTTGAAAATTTGACCGATATTTTTTCCTCGATATATCGACGTCGATATTGATATTTTAATAAATATCGATATATCGATATTTTTTTTCACTTTCGACATCCCTACGTTAAACTAGAAATTATGGACTGAAAAACTGTTCAAATTTCATAACGCCAGAGATCGTAGAATTTTTTACAATTGTTTAATAGTTTTTTCTGCTTCAGCACGCAGGTATTCAGGTATGCAGGCACGCAGGTATGCAGGTATATTATAAGTAAAAAATTAACACTTGTTAGAACTTTTTTCGTACTAGGATCGCAATTTCTTTTTAGAAAACATTATAATGCATTTCTCACCAACGCCAACGTCTAAACTTAAACAAAAAGTTATTTCTAGATGGAGCAGAGAAAATTTTAGTATCGTTTGTTTTTTTACGCTGAGATTATGTATGGTTGTGTATCCGCATAACGCTTTCTTTTCGAAAACAGGACATTTTGGCGTCCCGCTGTGTTCGGGGACACCGGGACACGCTGCCTGAAAACGCGACTGTCTCTGTGAAAACGGGACGTCTGGTCACATTAGATATACCAATGGCCAACTGTCAAGGTGACTTTTGTTTAGAGTAGGGTTGGAAATATTCCTGTGTACATGAAACCGTAACTGAAGAACCTGTTATGTTTGGATCCGGTTCTTTGTGGAGTATTTATATACAATTAAAAATATTAAAAAAATTCTAAAAAAATCTTTTTTTTAATTTGCTTCAATTTTTCACAGAATTACTCTAGTCTTCATCCCACGTTTTTTTCTTTCGAAGAACTGGTTCAAAAAGTAAATGGATAAAGAATCTGCTCCACATTGGTTTACGGTAACTACTGGAACCGCAGTGACAACGTACTTAAGTTACCAACCATCTCTACTTTCGGAAGTTCAAGTTACGTCACGAGCCCGATGCGTTTTTTTAATGAAAAGTGCCTGTATGAGCTAACTTTGTTAAATACATTTTCTACGAACCTTGCAATGAAGCCATAAAAATGTGATTTACCTACAATTTATGGCTATTAATTGAGTTAAAGCTGTTCATTATCTTATCTTATCGTATATAAAACGAAGTTGGGTTAGTTACACTATTTATAACTCAAGAACCGATTTTCTATGATCTTTGATTTGTTGAATTTGTCTCCGCCCGAATAGCAGAATAGCTAATAAACCATCGGAAAAATTCACGAAAAAAAAAATATGACGAAAATTCTTTTCCTCATACGTTTTTTATGGAACGAATTCTCATCTTCTGAAAGAGCTGCAGTAATATTGTGTGCGATAAGTGTTATATTGAATAATGAGTGAATTCCAAAAATTGCGCTGATTGTTTTGCACTTGTTCTTAAACGTATAACGCTGTCCCTCTTTCTTACACACTAAATGTCAACAGTCGAAAATGAGACAAATGGTAAACGTATGTCTGCACCCCTCCAAAGTAAGTACAATAATTATAATAAATCTTCTTCACACATATAAAGAAAATGAAACGCCATTCCCGAAAGTGGAAGAGTAAGAAAATCCCAAAAAATATAAATCCGTACACAACACATCTCTGATATAGACAAAAACAAAAGACTGACAGTTGCGCATCGATAATTGCTTCATTGGGTAATTTTTAACTTAATGAAAAAATTGAATTTAATTCAGCTAATTAGTTAACACAATTTATTGATTCTGGGGCGGTACGAAGTTCTCCGGGTTAGCTAGTATTTATATACAATTAAAAACGTTAGAAAAATTGTAAAAAAACCTTTTATTAATTTTTCTTCAATTTTTCACAGAATTATTCTAGTCATCCTCCAACGTTTTTTCTTTTCTTCTGAAGAACTGGTTCTAAAAGTAAATGGATAAAGAATCTGATCCACATTGGTCTCCAGTGACTGGAACCGCAGTGAAAACCTATTTGAAGTAATAATAATAATAATGTTTGGATGATATATAGCGCCGTTTTTGTGAAAAATCACCTCAAGGGCGCTGTACCAACCATCTCTACTTTCGGAAGTTCATGTTACGTCTCGAGCCCGATGCGTTTTTTTCCCGGAAAAGTGGCCGCATGAGCTATCTATTATATTTTCTACGAACCTAGCAATAAAGCCATAAAAATGTGATTTACCGTTTAATTTAAGGCTATTATCATTATCTGATAAATCGCAGGCCTGCTTGTGAAACCGATAAATTTAACTTTGAAATTTAGCGTCTTCACAGTTTATACGGATTTTGGATAATGAAAACATGCATCAAGATTTATATAATTTATTATTATTATGTAATGAGCAGGCAGCATTCTGCTGATGCGCTCATATGCAATTTCATATTGGTTTGACAGTAAACGAGTAGTTTTATTTTTTAACTAAGTTATTCCTTTCTTCCCTCCTAATATGAATCCAATAGAGCTATGAATTGGTTTATATTAGTTGCATCGATGACATTTGTTTTATTATTTTTTGGCTTGGCCTATTCCGCATATCGCTCGCCATATACACCCAATGGGAAAGTATGTCGAGCGATGTGCTGAGTACTGTTGCGATATGCCAAGCCAAATAACGCTGGTGCCTTTAGCTAGGTCTGTCAGCCCCATCAATCTAAAAGTTCGTGCTGAAATTTGGAAATTCAATGCTCAGACGTTGGAAAACTTTCTGATTTATTTGTGCACACACCCGACGGTAAACCAAAAATTGTGCATCAAAAAGCTCTTCAATAAACAGAATTAAAACACGAACACTTTCTTTCTTAGAGTTGCATTGAAACGCATGCCGGGTAGTCGCTAGTACAAAATTAATAAAATTACTATAAAGTAGGTAATTATTGTATTCACAAATATATTTAAATTTTTTATAAGGGCAGTTAAAATTAAAAAAAAATAATACAATAAAACTATAGGTTTTAGAATATTTATAACAACTTGCTCTTCTTGGAAAAATCCGTAATCAAATTCGTATTTTGTAAAAGAACCAAGTTAATTATCAGATCAATCAACCGCATTTAAATATTATTTAATGTTTGTAGTCCAGGGATCAAAGAATAGTGCATTGAATGTCATCCTCTTATAACCTATTTGTTTTACTGAAATGCGACACTTTACGACCTAAGTTATTTAAAATTACAAATACTGGGTCACAACTGAATAATGTGCCACGCTAAATTAAAAACATAGTTAAAACAATAAACCATTAGTCCTGCTTTGATGCAGGTACATATGAATTATTTGTAGCAGTTGAACAATGCGTCTGATTTATTGATTCTTTTCTTTTTGTCGGAAGGATACCCTTGGCAGTCGAAACCTATTCACACATATCGGAGCACGACATTATATTGAATAAATGGACAACCATTATATTATCAATAGTGATTTGAACCTTTGTTGAAGGTCAAGTGGTTTTCAATTTAAACAAATATTTTGCCAATTTAGTTGTTTTTATCCGTAGGTAAATGCTAAATTTAACCTTTTGAGGAGAATAACGCAAAATTCGTAATTGTTTGATAGACTTTTCTGATTCTCCGATGAGCTCGATATGTGAACAAATTTAACATGTCGAGCTTACTTAACGATGTGCTGAAAGCGAAGTTTAATGCTATCACAATTTTAGATTAATCCAAAAAATGCGTTGGATAAATTGGAGTTTTTCTACCTTTTCCATTGAGTAGAATTAAAATGAAACTGTTAATTACCTCACAAAAAATAAGGGTAAATTACCAAAAAATGCATTTTTTTGTTAAAAATGCATTAACGCATATAACAATTAAGTTTTTGAAGTTTATCGATTAAAATTATATGTGACAGTTTCCACTGAATAACTTTTTTTGTTTCATATGAATTTATATTTTTATTTCATAATATTTTATTTGTTACAGATTTTTGGGTTTTTTCGGCTACCACACTAGACCGTGTTGTGGTAGTCATACATTTAATATTTTATACAGAAACTAAAAAATACAATTCTATTGAAGCAGATTATAAACACACTAAATAAAAATTAAGAAATACGTACAAGTAAGTGAAAATCAGAGATAAAAAATCATATTTTAAAGAAAAATAGTAACAAAAATTTTGAAATACAGAAATTAATAATAAAAATTTGGTGTTAAAAACTCATGTATTCTATACAAATATATAAATGAAAACATAAATAAAAGTAGGTGAAAAATTAAGAGAAAAAAATTCTTTTTAAAGAAAAATAGAAATAAAAATGAAAAAAAAAATTTTGAAATACAAAAAAAAATAATTTAAGTTTAGTGTGAGGACATAACCAGCAAATCCAAATTCCGATTCCAACTTTAGAGAACTAGATTTCGTTCCGCCGCAAGCCGGGTTTCATGTACCTGCTAGCTTACGCGGAGCTAGGGCTGCAGTATGGTTCAGACTTCATCAATGATACAGGCAGCTGCCTAGTATGGTGACCTAATGTATCTTCTCAAGTAAATCAATTGATCATGTAACATGTATTTATAAATAAATAAAATAAATAAATGTTGAATTCTCGCTTCCAGAATTTTAATTAGTAGTACTTATTTGTAGTATCACTTATCGAAGTGCATAAACATAAATAGATACAAGTGAAATGCGTAAACACAGTAGGTATAAAGTAGATACCTACATACATAAATAAACAATTTGTTATATTTTTTTAAATATTTTGCTTTTTTGTTTTTAAATTGTATTTTACGGCCACTAGAGTGGAAGATACTCTCAGTATTGCCCTGGTGTAAGACCGCCATTCAGAATTGAAACGTTACTTGAAATGGCTTTAGCCGTGTTTAGTGACCAGATCTGAATAGTCAGGTACCTCCCCACCTTCCTCTTCTCTATCTCCTTCCCCTCCCCAATAACTCACAACAAACCCCAATTGGGGATGCCATAGTTCCACTGGCTCCAGACGGGAGCAGTTAGGACTCTTGTGCGGTATTCATGAAAAAAAACGACTAATATTCAGATGGATTGTAAAAAATGTCTCATTTTGAAATATTTATTCGTGTGCACAATTTTTTATGTTATATTTATATGCATACCGCACAAGTGACCCAAATGCTCCCGTCTGGAGCCAGTGAGACTATGACATGACTATGGGGTATATTGTGATGCTGAAGGTGGTGGGGAGGGAAAGGAGATGGGGAAAAGGAAGGCGAGGAATTACCTGGCTATTCAGATCTGGTCACCAAACACGGTCAAAGCCATTTCTAGCAACGTTTCAATTCTGAATGGTGGTCTTCCAGCAGGGCGATACTGAAAGTATCTTCCACTCTGGAACGTTACGCAAAAATATTATTTTTAAATGAAATAATTGTGAAATTACATAAATTAGTCAAATAAAATTTATTTGCCTACGCCGGGATTCGATCCCACGACCTTCGGATTGCGAGTCAAGAGCCTTACCCCTTGACCACGCCGGCCGTCAATAGGTAGTATCAGTAATTTGGAAAGCGGATATGGGTACCGCCGCCCCGGGAACCATGTATTGGATTATCAACACCTCTGCCACAGGTCACCCCAAGTGACTTAGCAGAATAACCCGGGTTCACGGGGCGAGGTTTGTCAGGATCTCGGCGGCAGTTGCGTCTGCCCACCAACTACGTTAAGGCCGGATCGGGGGAGACCTTTTACAATCGCTCAACATACTGCCTATCTCTTCTTTGGGGATGCTGTGTGGAGGGTCATTTTAGGGAAAGGGAGGAGAAGAACTTCTGAGAAGGAAAGGGGTAATAGGGGTGGATAGAAATCTGGAGGAGAGCGTGTCCAGGAGAGCGGATGTATGAATTTATCCCTCCCACTGCGGTGCAAGGCGATGTTCCGATAGAGTAAGGCTGTAGAAGTCAAAGGGACTCCCTCAACCACTTTCTCCAGATCCTACCTGCCATGCAGCTGGTGGGCGTGTTGGTTATCTAATAAATGGTTCCCGGGGCGGTGGTACCCATACCCGATTCCCGTGTTTTCTATTTTTATAATATTAAAAATGGATATAACAAAGCCTACCCTCCAAACCCATTTCACCCCCCCCTCCCTCCAACCCCCTTCCACCCAACCGCTTCCTTTACCCCCCCCCCTCCTCAGCCACCCCCTTCACCGCATCCCAACTCTTCTTCAACCTCCTTCCCTTGGGAGCTGTTGGAGTCTTGTGCGGTATTCACAGAACAATAATTAAAAAAAAACGAGTGTGCTTTAGACCACACGACTGAAGTGAAACTTCACTAACTTATGCCGGGTACCCGCTGTATATAATGTTACATAGTGCAGGCGCTTGCATTATAATGTAGTTTCCCGGGACTTGGGATGCAACCATAACAGTTTAGTTGACCCCGAGGTTACAATGGCCTTGCAACGCATGCCGGGTACCCGCTGCGTATAATGTTATAAAGTGCAAGCGCTTGCATTATAATGTAGTATCCCGGGACTTGGGATGGAACCATTACAGTTTAGTTGACCCCGAGGTTACAGTGGCCTTGCAACGCATGCCGGGTACCCGTTGTATGTAATGTTATAAAGTGCAGGCGCTTGCATTATATTATAGTTTCCTGGAATTTGGGATGGAACTATTGCAGTTTAATTGACACCGAGGTTAAAGTGGCCTTGCAACGCATGCCGGGTACCCGTTGAATATAATGTTATACAGTGAAGGCGCTTGCATTAAAACGTAGTTTCCCGGGACTTGGGATGAATCCATTACAGTTTAGTTGGCCGCGAGATTACAGTGGCCTTGCAACGCATGCCGGGTACCCACTGTATATAATTTATTTACGGACAAATAGTCCATTAACAATATAACAATATAACAATATAACAATAACACGATCACCGTTCGCATCACACTTTTCTTAACAATCACCATTTTTTGTAACTCATTCACCAGCTTCACCGCTTGTGCGGTATTCACAATGTATGAATGGCTCACTCACGCAAAAAAACAATTTTTTGAGCAGTTGGGACTCTTGTGCGGTATTCACATAACAATAAAATAATAAAAAAAAACTTTTTTCGGAGCAGTTGGGACGCTTGTGCGATAATTTATAATAAAAAATATTATATTTATTTTTTTGGTGCAGTTGGTACTCTTGTGCGGTATTCACTTAACAATACATAATTTAAAATAAAAAAATATTTAGAACAAAATTTTTTTTTTTGAGCAGTTGGGACTCTTGTGCGGTTTTCACATAACAATAATTTACAATAAAAAAATTTCAAAATAATAAAAATTTTAGCGCAAAAATATTCAATGAACATGAAATTTTGCGTTCGGGCAACCCTATAGATTTTTACAAACGTAAAACAAGGAAATCGTATTTACTTTTAAAGTTTCGTTTTCAATTTGTCATTTCAAAATGTGATGACTAAGAGCGTCGCGGACACGACTTGTCTAGGCCACGGTTGCGGGCCGCCGTCCGAATGAGCTCTGAATTTTGTGTTTCTTTGGATCAGAAAAATGTTGGAATGTGAAGCTGTAAATTAATTAATATTCTGCTGTGAAATTTCTGCTGAATGTGAAGCTGTAAATTAATTAATTATTTTTACTGCTCTCCAAACGAAATCAACAGTCTCAAAATCCGCATAGCTGAATGCCTAGAAGCAATAACTCGTTGGATGTCTTCAAACAAGCTGAAGCTGAATCCATCTAAGACTGAGTTTCTATGGGCGGCCACAAACAAACGCCAACATTTCATAGACAATACACCTATTTCCATTTCCGGCAACGATATTATTCCAAAGACAACAGTCAAACTTCTTGGCGTTAATTTAGATTCAGACTTTTCGTTAAAAAGTCAAATAAATAGGACAGTAAGCACCGGTTTTTTTCACCTAAGACAACTCAAGTCAGTTCGAAGAAACCTTCCTACAGAGGCGATAAAACTATTAATTAACTCTTACGTAGTCTCGCGGCTCGATTACTGTAACGGCATCTACGCTAGTCTTCCCAAATACCAAATTGACAAACTTCAATCCGTGTTTAATGCAGCGGCAAGGCTCATAACTGGGGTTTCTAAATATTCGCATATTTCAGAACACCTTCGTAACCTTCACTGGCTCAAGTGCCCTGAGAGAATCCAGTACAAATTGTGCTGGATGGTTTTTAAATCAATCTACGAAATGGCCCCACCTTACATCTCCGAATTATGCGTCCCGGAAAATACCGGTCCGAGACAATTAACCCTTAGATCAGCAACTTCATCTGCTAAAGGCAGACTAATAGAACCTAAGCGAAAGCCAAATACTATGTTTGGAGATCGTGCTTTCGGAGTATCTGGGCCTAAGGCTTGGAATAGACTCCCTCCGGAATTAAGATGCATAACAAGCCCAACAGAGTTTAGGTCCAAACTAAAAACCTTTCTTTTTGGGCTCTCATACCCGTAATTTAAATATACCTATTTGAGAGTATCATACTTGTATTGTCTATGATATGTCTTAATCACACTTTCCTTACTGAATTAAAATTACTCGATTCCTTACACATCAATCTGTCTCTTGACGAATCACATTTAGAAAGATCAAATCCTTATAGGTACTACTGCACCACCCACCTTTACATGTTGCTTTTACTTTCCAAACTACACTCGCCAAAGAATACATTACATATTAATATTAAAATATTTTTCAGGATTAAATAACATGCGTTCACAATAATGTCCTCTGCGTGCGAACTCTATCTAAATTTCTTTAAATGGACAATATACAGTGTTAATTTCAAGCGACCTCCCAGGTAAGTATGGTCCTGTTTTCATAAAATTTTAGGCAGCATCGCGTTCATTGGTCAAAATATTGTACACATATTTTCGTATCGGTGATCAATGAACCGATGTATGCAATTTTTAGCCATAAGTTGTTTATAATTGTTTGCCTAGCTTGTAGTTTTTAGATTTTAGAAATGTATTATAAGTTTGTACAGCGCCCTTGAGGTGATTTTTCACAAAAACGGCGCTATATAAATCATCCAAATATTATTATTAATATAAAATACTTACTAAAATTATTTTCGATCAAAATTATTTATTATTTGTCAATAACGTCTTAGCAAAATAAGTATGTAAAAAAATCTGAGATATATTAGTTTGTAAGTGCGCAAATAAATACACAAACGGACCAATTTTCGTCAAGAAACACGTCTACGTATTTATTTTTTATTGATTTTATTTAAACTAAAATTAAAATTCTGAAACATGCGATACCTAGAAAATGTATTGATTTATTTTACTGCATGATTATATGATTTGAAATGGGTGTGGTATAATACAAAATCTTTTTTGAAAATTTAACAAATCTGCCAACGACCTTATGGAATATCCTTATTATACTAAAAGTAAACAATTTTTCTCAAAATTTGAAACATGCGAATGCTAGATAAAAAAAACAGTCTTTCGAAATCAATTTATAATTTTTTTGTGGAAATGAGTCAATTCATCTATAATCTGATTTAAAAAGGACATATTTCTGGTTTTCTCTGGTTATGTCCTCTTAAGAACTCATTTATTCTTTGAAGTACGCTCGTCCCCTTTCAAATTTCCAATGTTGTACACGTGCTGTACAAAGTGATTTAGAATCACTAGACTTTATGTCAGTACTAAAACTTTATATCAGTACTCAAAGCATTATATATATTTATTATTAGACAATCAATAAAACCACTTTAGCGCTTGAAATCCAGACTACAAGTTTGCCAAGCGATTTTTATTTCTTTTACTTATATTCATGGCGATGTAAGAAGGCACACAAAGAATACATACATTTTTGGCTTCTTCCTAAGTACGAACAATAGGGAGTGACAATATGCACAACAAACGTTGCGCGGTCTAACCTCAATTCTTCAGCAAACAGAGGAAGATAGAAAAGATTATGGTTCGTAGCCCGTTAACAAGATCACTAAACATAGCTAAAGCTATTTCAAACATCGATTCGATTGTTTATCTTTAAATTTGGAGGCGGATATGGGTACCGCCGCCCCGGGAACCATTTATTGGGTAACCAACACCCCTGCCATGGGTCACCCCAAGTGGTTCGCTACGTTTGGTGACTTAGCAGGGGTGCCCGGGTTCATAGGGTGAGGTTTGTCTAGGTCATGGCGGCGGATGCGTCTGACCACCTACTGCATGGCAGGCCGGATCGGGAGAGACTGGTTGAGAAAGATCTTTTGACCCTCGCCGAAATCTCTCGAAAAATCACCTTGCGACGCGGTGGGAGGGATGGATTCATGGGTCCATCACTTCTAGACATATTGCCCTCAGATTCTTCATCTCCCTCCTTTCCTTAAAAAGACCCTCCACACAGCATCCCCAAAGAAGACATAGGCCCTGCTGGATTTTTTTCCCTCAGGGCCTCCTATAGACATATTGACCCCCCGATTCCTACCCACCCCTCAAACCTTTTTTCTTCCCAGAACTTCATCTCTCTTTTTCCCCTAAAAAACCCTTCACACAGCATCCCCAAAGATGACATAGGCCTTGAGGGATTTTTTTTTCCTCAGGGCCTCCTGTGTGGAGCTAATGTAAAAAAAATGAACACACATCTGACGCCAGAGGAACTTTGGCATCCCCAATTAAAACATGACGTGAGGCTGATATAGTGGAGATGAGAAGGAGTTGGGAAGAGGGAGGTGGGGAAGTAAGTGGCCATTCAGATCTATTCGCAAAATATGTCTAAAGCCATTTAAGCAACTTTTTAATTCTGATTAGTACCTACCGATAGTATCATCCACAAATTTTATTATGAACCATCAGCAATTATTAATTTGTAATAATTTATTTAGGGAAGCCGGGATTTGAACCCAAGACCCCCGTTTTATCAATCGTGAGCTTCACCCCTCGACCACGGAGGCCGTCATGTCACTTGTTCACGTCTGAATGGCGCTTAACTATGGCGATAGGTAAGTAGCTACCTACTTAGCTATCGCCATGGTTCGGAACGAGGTGCAAATTTACAACTGGATAACCTTATTTTATTGTAGGTAATCGAACCCCAATAAAAAAATTGCAATGATTTGCTCTTTATGTTTGTTTAAATAAAACGCGATTTATATTCCAATTAAAATATTAGATAGTAAAAATTGCGCGACGGGAGAAATTTATAAACAGTTACAGCATTTAGATTTTTCGAGAACATTAGTAATGAGAAGTAACAGTAATTTTTTTTACCGGTTTGGTATTTTGAATATTTCAAGTAAAGGAACTGAAAGACTTAAGGTTTCACGAACCGGAACAGCATCCGATGTCAAGCTTTAAATCAGTTACTCCACGGAAGTGGTTCCTTTTTCGTTTTTGTACTTTGTGGGAATAAAACTCTCACTTTTTTTATCAAAAGATAGCGCTCTTACCGCTTCCACGAGCATTAGTTAGCAATTACCGCGGTGCACTTGTTAATAAACGAATTGACAATGAAATGAAAAGTGGAATAAAAACCATTTTAAGTTTGCTGTATTGAATTGTTTCATCCATACCTTGACTTTACAAATGGCAATAAGTAAGTAAGGTAACTCTTTTTCTATTATTCAGAAATTAGAACGTAAAGATAAACAGATTTTGTTATTATAGAAGAGTGACAGAGTTAGATTCACATAAAACGGAGAGCATATAAGACGGAGACCACCACACCACACAGTGAAGCAGGCAATGTCTATGGAGCTTCATCGGCAGTCATGGAGCTTCATGGAAGGCCAAAGACCTCCTGGATGATTCAATGCCCCAAAATTTTACAGAGAAACAGCCTGTATGAAAGCGATACTAAGAACCGAAGAAGTTATAGCCTGAGAACGAGAAGAGCCGATCCCAACAGCCTACCTAGGCAATGAGTTGGGACAGTGCAAGGAAGAGTTAGATTCCAGGGTTTTTTTTATTTGCATGGCTTAATTTTTTTACATTACCCCCTCACAGCAGGCCTCGAGGAAAATAATCCCACTCCGGCCCGCCACGCAATAGGTGGGCAGATATGTAAGACGCCAAGACCTAGACAAATCTCACCCCATGAATCCGAGGATCCTTGTTAAATCACCAAACCACTTGGGGTGACCTATGGCAGAGGTGTTGGTTATCCAATAAATGGTTCCCGGTGCGACGGTACCCATACCCGCCTCCCAAATGTAAAAAAAAATTACATTAATTTTTCAAACAGCTCGTGTGCCACCTTTTAAAGCGTAACAATCAAAACACGCAGTTACGCATTTATAATATTAGTATAGATTACTATTTTATAGATATTTGAATTTTAACTATCAAAGGGATCTCCACAGTAACCTAAACAAATAACAAAATGATAGCCCACGTCAAATAATTACTTATAGTTACCTAGCGACGATTTGTTTTGCTTTTTGTCTGGACAAAACACGTATAATAAATAATTTCATACCGCCAGAGCTTTCCAATATATATATACTCGTTACCTATATTACTCGCGAATAACGTAGCTTTCTAATAGTGAAAGAATTTTTAAAGTCCGTTCAGTATTTTTTGCGTGAAAGAGTAACAAACATACATAACATCCGTACATCCATACATCCATATATCCACACAAACTTTCGCCTTTATAATATTAAGTAGGATTGAAGAAGAAGATAATACTGATAAATCTAAACGAAACTTGAAACAGAACAAGAAGCAGACAAATTTAGAAGATACCGCCGCAACTTGGACAATGTTATAAATATACTAGCTGACCCGACGACCTTCGTACCGCCTCAGAATCAATAACTGTTGAATTAAATTAAGTATTTTTATTAAGTTAAAAATTACACAATGAAGCAATTATCGATGCCCAACTGTCCGTGTTTTGTTTTTGTCAGTATCAGAGATGGCGTTGTGTATGAATTTATATTTTTTGTGATTTTCTTACTTTTCCACTTAATTACGGGAATTTTTGAAAGGAAGCGGGTACGGGTGCCGCCGCCCCGGGAACCATTTATTGGATAACCAACACCTCTGCCATAGGTCACCCCAAGCGGTTCGCTACGTTTGGTGATTTTGCAAGGGTGACTTTTGAGCGGGTCTTGGCGGCGGATGCGTCTGCCCACCTGCTGCGTGGCGGACCGGATCGAGAGAGACTGGCTGAGGGAGGCCTTTTGACCTTTCCAGCCGGATTCTCTCGACCAATGGGTCGAAAGAGTCCGGCTGGAAAGGTCAAGGTAAAAGGTCAATTCCGCTCAAGGCAATGGTCTTGCACCGTAGTTGGAGGGATGGATTCACTCCCGGATACAATGACCTCCAGATTCCTACCCACCCCTCATGCCCTTTTCCTTCCCACTTTTTTACTCAACAGAGGTGCATATGGTACCACCCAACGATTGTCCGTGATTGGACCGTGAATCATGTTTGTGAAACAATATCAAACAGTAATTGATTAGTAAAAAATTTAAAATTAGAGAAAAGAGGCCGGCTTCGTTCTCATCGGGTCAGAAGTGACACCGGTTTGAATTACTAATATCACTTTTAAAAAATAGGGGTTAATGATAGAAGGGTGAAAATTTAGGGTTGCATGTATTTTTTAATGCCTCACCATAAAAAAAAATAAAAAATAAAAAATTTGTCCAAAAAAAATAAAATAAAAATTCGGAGTGGAACACCCTTTACTTTTAGGGGTATGAAAAATACCGCAGTTGGAGGGATGGATTCACTCCCGGATACAATGACCTCCAGATTCCTACCCACCCCTCATGCCTTTTTCCTTCCCACTTTTTACCCAACAGAGGTGCATATGGTACCACCCAACGATTGTCAATGTCAATGTCTACGTTACTGATATTTTTAATGAATGATTGTCCGCCACTATCGGTATTTCTTCGACGATATATTGCATATCCTTCAACATGTGTGACCGTATCGTTGGTGAAATCTTTAATAAAACCCTTTGTACAATTTCCGTCTACCATGCAAGGCGATGAACGATTCAAATTACCGCATTGACCGTGAATCATGTTTGTAGTAACAATATAAAACAGTAATTGATTAGTAAAAAAATTAAAATTAGAGAAAAGAGGCCGGCTTCGTTCTCATCGGGTCAGAAGTGACACCGGTTTGAATTACTAATATCACTTTTAAAAAATAGGGGTTAATGATAGAAGGGTGAAAATTTAGGGTTGCATGTATTTTTTAATGCCTCACCATAAAAAAAAAAAATTTGTCCAAAAAAAAAAAATAAAAATTCGGAGTGGAACACCCTTTACTTTTAGGGGTATGAAAAATAAATGTTGGCCGATTCTCAGACCTACCAGATAAGCACACAAAATTTCATCAAAATTGGTCCAGCCGTTTCGGAGGAGTATGATAACAAACACCGTGACACGAGAATTTTATATATTAGATTGTGTTGGCGTTGAAAAAACATTGAAATAATGTTATGCCATTGGATAGATCGTGTATCTTATATCGAATGACAGGCAAAAAAAATGTCTTTGGCGTATGTTGTTTTGGAGATTATATGTATATGAAATGTGATTGATAGCTCGATGATGTGGATATGACAAACGATGTCAAACTCACAAATAATTATTCATGTTTAGTTCCGCCAATGTCAAAGCCCATGTCTAATATTAACGTAAATTAAAACACGCACATATTTTAACTGTAGTATTTTACATACAAAAAAAAAATAATATCATCAATATATCTGACAAATCCTACTCTCGTTTATTATTTCAAAGACTAAAAAATAACGATTTTAAATATTAGCATAGCGTGTTTTCGCAAATATTTCTGACTTCAAAAATATAAGGACACTATATATATAATTATTTCATTATAGTTGATCCTTCAACAGTTGCCCCCCGACATACTTAAATACAGTGTGCAGTCGATTTAGGTAAAATAGGCATACCTACTTACACAAAATATAACTAATAACTTAGTGTCCCCCAAGAGAAGATGTATCACCAAAGCCAAAGTATAAAACACTTTTCATTCATATGCATCAAGGATAAAACTACTTTCCTATAATAGTGTATACATTTTAAAAAAATTGACATTGTAAATAAATTCGTTTGATATCCATACCAACTAATTATTAAAGGTATATTTTGAAGTCAATTTAAGATTTGAAATTGGTAAATAATGCACAAAAAATTATATTTTTATAATAAGTATAGCTTCGGAGGAGAACTTTTCGGGGATCAACTCTCGGGTCACCATTTATTATAGGCCACTTGCATCACATTTTTTATTTTTTTTTCCGGTTAAGGCAAATATTCTAAGACCACCTGTATTTTTTTTATCGCATTTTGAAAAATCAGATCATTTTTTATAAACCGGAAAGACGGGACATAATTTTATAGATGAGAAAAAACGATAATTACATAGCCGAAAATCATTTTAAAAAAACAACGTTTTCCACACGAATGGCACAGGAGAATAACGAGGCATACCAAAAATATTACATCTCATAAATATTTTTTTCCTTGATCCATCTTATTGATCATAAATCATATAATGTACAATGTCTATATCACTAAATTCAATGTAATATACTTATACTTGTAAATTATAATAATAATAAGAATATTATAAAATTTGATTTTGTTAAAATAAACACCATTACCATTATACCTCTAAAACACATGCAGAAAAATTTGGGAGGCGGGAATGGGTACCGCCGCCCCGGGAACCTTTATTGGATAACCAACACCTCTGCCATAGGTCACCCCAAGTGATTCGCTACGTTTGGTGATTTAGCAGGGGTGCCCGGGTTCATGGGATGAGGTTTGTCTAGGTCTTGGAGGCGGATGACCAGGACATACTTAACCCAAGATTCCTACCCACCCTTAAACCCTTTTCCTTCCCAGAACTCTCCTCTCCTTCCTTTCCTTAAAAAAACCCACAGCACAGCATCATAGGTGAGCATAAAGATGACATAGGCCCTGAGGGAAATTATGTTCCTCAGGGCCTCCTGTGTGGAGCTCATGTAAAAAAAAAAAAAAGAAAACATAAATGTATGGGGTTCTCTTCACAACATCTGTCAAAAAGTCAAACCAAATGATAAGTTCGCAGAGAACAAACAATAAATCTAGTGAACGTTAAATGTCAAATTCAAAATTTCTTATGAAATCAAAGTGTTGCCATATTAAAAAAATTAATCAGTGTGGAATTTTACAAAATTAATAGGAAAATTTTCATGTAGTGACGTCACGAGCCCAAATAATAGATTTATTTATTTAAAAAGAAAAAAAGTACATTTCTAAAAAATTTTACCAACATTTTCGTAATCTTAGTAAAAAAATCTGTCCACATGATTTTTTCCAAGTCGTTATGAAATCCATGCAAGTGGCCTATTAAGATTGTCGAGAAGGGGACGTAATTAGTTGGCAAAAACATATCATCAAAAATAGCAATTTAGGTTGTCTCTGCGTCCTGCGAAATTCTGGTTCAATTAATTCAATTTTGCTTTGAATCTAAATGTGGTTTTTCAAAATTAGAACTGATTGCCGAAAGAATTCAGACAAGCGATTAAGTACCTATAAAATAGTATTTTATCGCAAAATTATTTTTGATGTGCTATTTTCAATTTTTTTTGGAACTGATTTGTCAAGAATTCTGATTAGGTCCCCCATGATTTTTCACGGGTATGCCATTTATAAAAAGCTTCCACAAAGATAACGCATTATATTAAACAATTTACATCAATTACACATATAATTTTCTAAACTTAAAATTCACCTTTTCATTCAGATGTATCCGTAAAAAACCTTTCACTTTCGCCGTCACTGCCCGCGACATTATAAATAACTAATTGT
Source organism: Limnephilus rhombicus (assembly GCA_929108145.2). Taxonomy (NCBI): domain Eukaryota; kingdom Metazoa; phylum Arthropoda; class Insecta; order Trichoptera; family Limnephilidae; genus Limnephilus; species Limnephilus rhombicus. The sequence goes on from OV815278.1 coordinate 36,032,771, forward strand.
GTGAAAATATAAGCAAATTATTATTTGAAAGCTTTGTAAAGGTCATTTCTTCGAAATTCTTCAGTCCTAAATTCTCAGGTGTTTCAAAATAAATATTAACTCAACTTTAGTATTAATCTTTTTATAAATGTAATACCAACAATGATGGGGGCAGCAAATATAAAATCATGCAGTCTCCTCCATGTGTAAATTCGTATCTTTTCCAAGCGCAAACTTTCCTGTAAAGTGTGCTTATCGAAATTGACCTGTCAGGTAAGTATGTTTCTTTATCTATTTGTAAATAATAAAGTTAAATAGAGACTAAGAATTCATAATAAATTATACAGGGCCCATGAGGTGATTTTTCACGAAAACCGCTGCTCTATATTATATTATCTATCCAACTAATCATTATTAATAGATGATTACACCAACGTTTTAAAAAACCATTTAAACTACACCAACCTTAAAAAAATAGATATCACACCACTTTTCACTTAAAAAAAATAAATTGCCACTTGAGAAACTTAATAAGCACTTATAAATTTCCTCGACGCTCTCTCAGCGAGATGTTGACTGACTGAATTGCAACGTGAATTTGAAGTTACGGAAATTTTAAACAAATATTAGAGCATGTACAAAATTAACGGCCAGGGAGAGCAGTTAATAGTTAACCGGACAAACGTTAACATGCTCCGTTAATAGTGATTTATGATCGCAGTTAATTTATGTGACTTGTATTATATGTCTTGTAATGCTTACCACCAAGGAAGACTGGTTACCTGTGGCGGAGTCTCGTAAGCAACCTTCCGAAAGGCCTCAAGGGGTTATGCGTGCCCCAGGAAAGAACTATTGTTTAATGTTGGACTATTGGAACTATTAAGTTGACGTTACTTGTTTGAAGGTTGACAGTTTACGTAATATTGAGAAGTATTATTCCAACCATCATTTATCTCGCGCAATGCTGTCTGAGGTCAATATATCGATCACAATGCAAAATAACCACACAATTGCAGTAAGAGTTATTTTTTCGTTAATAAATACAATTTATTAAAAAAAAATTTAACATGAGTTGATGACATATATTTATTTAGTGGATGACATATATTTATCAATTAAATAGTATATATTTATGAGTAATTGATAACAATATACTCAAATTATTTACAACTAGCATACCCGGCCACACGTTGCTGTGGCTAACGAAACACAACGCCATTACCCAACCTTTATAAAATCCACACCACCCGTTTGTCAGCTGCCCGCTGCCCGCTGCCCATGATAAGCAAGTATTAAACATATAAACCTTCCCCTCGAAACACTCTATCTGTTGGAGAAAACCTCACGAAAATCCGCTCTGTAGTTTAAAAGATCTATGCGCACATACATTTTGAGCGACTTCATTTTATACCATGGAATGATAATGATGATATAATATTTATGTTCTTTACACATTACAAAGATCTCCTTTTCATCATGTATACATAAAAATTGTGCAAAATGCAGTATTTTGACATACATAATTATGCTAAAAGGCTAGAGAACTGTATTTTACCTAAACAGGTTTTTAATTGAAAACCGCTATAATACATTTTGTATTCTTTTTCATTTGAGAAATCTATGAAAACTGGCCCTGGGGAAAATATTTTTCCTCCGGTCTGTGTCATCTTAGGATCTTTTTAAGGAAAAGAAGGAGAGAATGATCTGGGAAGTAAAAAAGTTATGGGGTATGTGTAGGAATCTGGGGTCAGTGTGTTCAGTAGTGACGGACGTATACATTGACCCCAAGGCGTTGGTTCGAGAGAGAACAGCTGGAGTGGTCAAAGGATCTCTCTAAATCGACCCCTGACGGTCCGGCCCGCCACGCAGCTGGTGAGAAAGCGCATCCGCCGTCAACACCTAAACTGAACCCGTGAACTAATGAAACCGGGCGCCCTTGCTAAGTTGCCAAACGCAGCGAACCACTTGGGGTGACCTATGGCAGAGGTGTTGGTTATCAAATAAATGGTGCACTAATTTGAAAAAATCGGAGAAAATAATGGTTTAATTTAAAAAATTATAATTGAATGAAAGACAAACATTCCCGGGTTAAGAATACCCTGAAAATTTCGGAAAACCTCCTAACACCACCTCGATATGCGGAAAATGTTGCTTGTGTGACAAGGACTTAGCCAGCCGAGGAATTGAACTCATGACGCCTGGGTGGGACACCCACTGATAGCTGATGATGTTTCCACAGTGGAGACCTTTGAATTATTCGAAAAGTTCTCCTGGGAAATGCCATTTTTATCCTTCGGTATAATTATTATACTTAATACCACAGAGTTAAGTGAGGCAGAAAATCCGTTGATCTTTTCATCCCAAGGGATATAAACACTGCCTTATTAGATAGGAAATGGCGAAGACCCTTGTTATATTATTAAATCAACCAAATCGACATCGGAATTTAGATTGCTTATGAAGTTCACTTTGATTCAAAGAATGCCTTTTGATCCAACATCGAAAATGGGCCGCGTTTAAATTGTTGAGTGGTTAGGTTAGCTTAGGTAATTTAGTTGTCGGACTAACTCATGTTAGCAGATATTTTGACATTGTAAAGAAGAGCAAAATTATTTATTTTAAATACTTGCTGACCCGGCGAACCTCGTACCGCCTCAGAATCAATAACTGTTGTGCTAACTTATTAGCTGAATTAAATTCATTTTTTTATTAAGTTCAAAATTACACAATGAAGCAATTATCGATGCGTTTTGTTTTTGACAGTATCAGAGATGGCATTGTGCACGAATTTATATTTTTTGTGATTTTCTTACTTTTCCACTTACTTACGGGAATGGCGTTTCATTTTCTTTAAACGTGTGAGGGAGATTTATTAAATTTATTGTATTTTTCCTTTGGAAGGGTGCAGACATACGTTCACCGTTTATGTCATTTTCGACTCTTGACATTAAGTATGTAAGAAAGAGGGACAGCATTATATGTTTAAGAACAAAAGCAAAACAATCAGCGCATTGACATTTGACGTTTTTGAATTTTTGGAATTCACCCACTATTCAATATTATACTAACCAGAATATTGCTGCAGCTCTTTCAAAAGATGAGAACTCGTTCCATACAAAATGTATGAAGAAAAGAATTTTCTTCATAATTTTGTTTTTGTGTGAATTTTTCCGATGCTTTAACAGCTATTCTGCTATTCGGGGCGGAGACAAATCGAAAAATTAAAGATCATAAAAATCGGTCCTGCCGTTCTTGTGTTATAAATGGTGTAACTAACCCGACGTTGTTTTATATTTTAAATATTAGATTGTTTATGTTAATTTATTTTCTTTAGGTACGTTTATGCTTTTTTGAAACTTTCGGAAGTGGGAAATAGTTGTGATATGAAATAATAAATAATATTCTATTTTTTTATAAGTAAAACTCTTTTTTTATAACTTTTGAAGGTTATTTCCATCAATGTACTGTAATGTGTCTGGGTTCGAGTCCCAGTTGCGACCATTATCTTTTTGTATTTTTCTGTGTCTTATTCTCTTTCATATTTTCGTTTAGATTATTATTGTTATCTTCTTCTTCAATGATACATTACATTGATGGGAATAACCTTCAAAAGTTATAAAAAAAGAGTTTTTCATATCAAAAAAGTAATATTCATTTAGACTTTTGTAAAAAGTCATATATAAAATCGGATATATTTATCGATGACGCTATCTAGGTTACAAACCGATTCTTAGAACAATTGTTTCCAATAAAAAGGGTACTTGCCTATAATATGGAAAAATAGTTGAAGATAATATTGTTAATTCTAAAATTTTAAATATGAGATTGACTAATACGACAGTTTGTCAGAAGGTGGTAATGGCAGAATTGGTAAACTCACACGTCCCGGTGAGAAGAGAGATTCTAGGTTCGAGTCCCAGTTGCTACCATTACCTTTTTCTATTTTTCTTTGTCTTGTTCTCTTTCATATTATTATTGTTATCTTCTTCTTCAATAATAAATAATACATTGATAATAAATAGGCGCATTGTTTGGTTGGTGAAATGGTTATGTAACTTAATAACTATTATTATTGTACCTATTATTATATCATTCAGTGGCTGCAGATAATTAATTGGAGAGTTGCTTCATTCGACCATGGAAACATAACTTCGTTCGATAACAAAGTTTCCATGCATTATTGAAAATAAACACATCACCATTTATTAGGATGGCATCAGTACACTAGTCTGGAATCACACATGAATGAACGTACATAAAAATGCAAATATTACCTGTGGAAGTATTTCATGTCGAAAAAAAATAAGATAAAAGATTGTGGATGATTTATATTGCCTTGATGAAAATATGCTTTAATAATTTGCGTTCCACATACGATCAATTTCAATTTTATCAATAGACACGTCAATCTACGTCTTTCATACAATTGACAATTGCAAATTTAATTACATTGTGTTGTAATTATAAGATTTTTAAATATTTTTTTCATTCATATTTATATATATTATTTTGTAATTACATAATTTGAGGATTTTTCGACCACCATGCTAGGACGGAGAGAAAAATGTTTAAATTTTCGGTGTACGTAAGCAACTACTGCAAAAGTATTGACGGGTCGATTGAAGTTCCTTCAATGCACATTGTCAATGAAATAAGCACAAAGTTGAAATTGATCGTCTCCAGTCTACTTTAGAAGTGTCTCCAAATCGGGGCCGATGAACGGTTTTGTTCCCAGTGGTAACACTTTCCTGCTTGACCATGGACAATAATTTCTCTTGCATATGTTACCTTGAGTTACTATATTAAAGATATTATGTTCGGCTTCATAATTTTCATTATTTTGAATTAATTTATTAACGTTTTTCAGTATTTATTACACTAGGTAGGTAATCTCAATTTCAATAGAATTTAATATTTTAATATTGTTTCTTTCTTCTCTATATCCATTTCTTTGTAGTTTGTATGAAAAAGACAATATAATCCTCTTGATGTGAAATTACACAGTGAGCTGAAAAAATTTGTTGGAATCACAGACTTAAATAAATACTGTAGTGTTCTGATATTTGATAGACACTAGCAGATTCACCAACACACTTTGGATGGAGATAACGTCTTAAATAAATAGAATCTGGTTCGTTATCTGCGTTTATTTATACTTCGCGTATACAATGGAATTCGGTAGTCAACCTAACTAGGAGCTGGCTAAAATGGTTCTGGCCCGGTGATAATTGAAACACCGCCTCTGGGCCCCCTGATCTCCCTGCCGGAGAGCTTAAGCACTACGGCTTGCCTTCTAGCGGATTCTACCGAAAGCTGATGTCACCGCCATCTGTCTCTACAAGGCGGAAGCTTTTACGATACACTACAAATACAAAAACAGGTTATAGTCATATTAATCGAAAAAAAAATATAGCACGTTCTTGTTTTATCTTTAACGAAACGAACACGAAAAGCATGGCAATTCAGAGAATATGTTTGTAGGTACGTATGAAATAGCTGCAAAACGGCTTCTTTTCATTTTATTTTAGTTGTATTAGATTTTATTTTGATTTTAGTTTCAAGGGAAAAGAATAGCCATTCAAAGAATGTGTGCATACGGATGAAATAGAGATATTATCAACAGCCCACTCTGTGTTTCCGCGTTGCTATCTCGCTTTTTTATTTCGACATTTACCGATTTCGAGTAGCCAAAAGCTTCGAATACTTATATTTATTTAAATTATAAGTGATGTGTATGCATTTACGAATGGAATGAAACTCCGTCGAATTTGTTTTTGCTCGAGAATGACTTATACAACTCTCAAAATCACTGGAAAGCATTTTTTCACAAAAAAGAGACCAAAGCGACGTTGAGTCATGCAGAGTGTTTGTGGCAGCTGGTGACAGTTTGTCTGACGAACAAACTTATATGCGATACTGAAAGCAGGGAAACAAACAAATCTCAAGTATGTCCACTTTACACTTTACTTTGTTCAAAGCAACCACGCGCATTGTCTCAATGACCTATCTTCTCTTTTAATTCTTGTGAAGCTGGAATTAGGAATTTACAACAGATTGAACTGTTGGGTAATCGTGTATGCTGGGTTCGGTTTTATATTTTTGTCTACCCAGTGAATAGTCCAGTAACTTTGTCGCCTGAATGTATGGGGTAGTATGCGTTAAATCCGGTAGTTATGATATTTTTCAGACTAGTTTATGATGTTGGCCTAGTGAATAATCCAAGTTTTTGACCTCGAGCGCCGAACGCAACTTTGTCAAATTTGAAAAAACCGCGAAAAAATCGTTATTTTATCAAATTTTGGCGATTATTACCCTAAAGGACTAGTTTTTGAAAAAATAATATAACGTTTTTAAAGTAGACTAAATTTGCTACAATAAAATGCTAAAATTTTCTCTGTAAACCCAATAATTTCCGACATCAAGCCTTTCAAAGTCTGTGACCTCGACCGCAAACCGTGAAAAAGTTGTTTTTTTTTCAAATTTCGGCGATTATAACCCTAAAGGACTAGTTTTTTATTAAAAAAAAAACGTTTGTAAAGTAGACTAAATTTGCTACAATATGATACTAGAATTGTTTCTGTAGACCCAATAGTTTCCGAGATTAAGCCTTTCAAAGTTTATCATTTTTTTCAAACTTGGCAATTTTTTGCAATTCTGTCGTTCTGAATGAATTTTGACCCTGATTATACTATCGAAGCCCTGTACTTTTATGATGGAATGGGATTTTATGTCGGGTATATGGTCAGATATGACCATTGAGCAAGTACTGATGAAATCTATGAAAAGCTATGAAGGGCTCACCCGAGGACGTGGTATGACTGACAGTGTACTCTCTCGATGGACATTAGGCATGATGTATCCACATAATATCTGCCATGAAGTGGAAACATACTGTGAGGTTACTACTGCAACAACTGAACAACATGTTGATATGCGACCATCTCGTGTCACCAGAGATGAATCAGATACTGAACAACTCTGTGGATGGTTTGCACAGCACCCTCCATTCCTTACAGCAGATTTCATTATGTTCATCAGCAGTGGCCTGGTTGGAGAATCTAGTGTCAACAGCCACATGGCTCTAGAGATTGGGAGAGAATCTATACTAAAGATGGTTGGCCAGAACTTCCAGGAAGTGAAATTCAAACGTAAAAACAATGTGGTGTCCTGTACATGTGCTGTACGAACTATTACTGTTGGCAATAAACAGGTATTAACCATTGATCCTCTAACACTGTTTCACAGGTTGTGTGTCTTAAAACAATCGGATGAAGAATTCTTCAGAGTTCTTCACTTACAAACTGTCACCAATCTCAATGTCATTGTTCTCTGAAGAGGGGATGAGAAAGGGCAAAAAATCCACCTTGTAACCTTAAATGAGTAGCAAGGGTTAACGAAGTTTGTAGTAGTGGATGGAGGGCATCTACTTCACAAAGTTGTGTGGCCTCGAAGCTCATCATTTGATGTGACAGCTGCCAGATACATACAGTACATTATTGCTCACTATGGCTCAAATGTGGCAGTAGTTTTCGATGGTTACCCCGTAGATGCTGTACAGTAAAACACAAACAGCTCTGAGCGTCTTCGAAGAGCCAAGTTATACTCATAGCGAGAGATAATCGTTGATGAGAAAACCGTGGCACAGGTTCCTCAACAGAAATTCTTGTCAAATGACAAAAACAAGATTCGTTTCATAAAACTGCTGACAACAAAAGTGGGAAATCTCAATATTCAATTACTCCAAGCAGAAGAAGATGCTGATAGGCTCATTATCACTACAGCTGTAACTGCTGCTTCTACCTATGATATAGTGGTAGTCGTTGGCGAGGACATTGACTTGCTGATCATCCTTACTGCGATCTCAAACCAACGTGAATTTTTTTACAATAAATGTGAAAGAGGCAAAGCATCAGATGTCATGTATTCCAGCATTTTCTTCAAAATCCTCTTTGAAAACAGAGAATTCTCCTCTTCATCCATGCCTTTAGTGGTTGTGACTTGACATCCTGCTTCTTTGGCTTAGGGAAGATACAAATGATGTCCACAGTCAAAAAAATCCGGATGTTGAAAAGCAAGCTGCGATTTTTCTCGACACCAACTCTACACCTGACGATATAGCAGCAGCAGGAGAACGAGTCATAATTGCTCTATACGGAGGCAACCCCAACGGCAAAGGCAATAGCCTCGACGAGGCAATAACCCCAACCCCAAAGGCAATAACCTTGACGAGCTGCGGTACCAACTATTCGCCAGGGCTGCGACGAAAACCAGCTTCAATCTAGCCAGGTTACCTCCTACACGAGACTCTGCTCGATTTCACTCCTTGCTGACATACCATCAGGTAAAAATTTGTCCTTGCATCAGTTACATATCATTCATCATTTTCTATTCTCGTGTACAATCTTCTTACAGGTTCAGGCGTGGCTGGGAGTCACCCTCTGGGGGTGGATATCCACGCCACAAGGCCTCAACCCCAAAATGATGACACAGCACCTCTTGCGGATGATTTCTTGCGGCTGCACGAAGGGTTGTGGGAAAGCGTACAGCTGCAGGAAGGTACGATTAAAATGCTTTTGTTTGCAGTTTGCAGCCACTGTAGCGGGGCCTCTTGTGACAATATACTTGATGTTGAAGTAATAGATATCCCAGAAGGCGACGATCTGTCCGATGTCGAAATGGAGGATGACTTGTATACATAAGACGTCGACGATTCATCACCATCTTCTGATGGAGATATGCCATCCCAATACGTCGATCAGATACGGACGAACCTCAACCGGGACCTTCCAAGAGGGCTAAATTAATTTAATTTTTTGATTTTGAATATTACTCAATTTCCTAACAAATAAACTTATTAACTTTTGTTGTACTTAACTTTTTTAAATAAATAAAAAAATTAAAAAGAAAATACTTTATTTTTATCTTTTTTACGTCATTATTCGTAGCTTAGCTTAAACATCATCATCCCATCATAAAAGTACAGGGCTTCGATAGTATAATCAGGGTCAAAATTCATTCAGAACGACAGAATTGCAAAAAATTGCGAAGTTCGAAAAAAATGATAAACTTTGAAAGGCTTAATCTCGGAAATTATTGGGTTTACAGAGACAATTCTAGTATCGTATTGTTACAAATTTAGTCTATTTTACAAACGTTTTAAACAAGTTTTTCAAAAACTAGTCCTTTAAGGTTATAATCACCGAAATTTGAAAAAAAAAACGATTTTTCGCGGTTTGCGCTCGAGATCACAAACTTTGAAAGGATTAATCTCGGAAACTGTTGGGTGTACAGAGACAGTTCTAGTATCATATTGTAGCAAATTTAGTCTAATTTAAAAACGTCATTAACAAGTTTTTTCAAAAACTAGTTCTTTAGGATTATAATCGCCAAAATTTGAAAAAATAACGTTTTTTTCGCGGTTTTTTCGATTTTTGATAAAGTTTAGTTCGTCGTGCGAGGTCAAAAACTTGGATTATTCATAAGGCAAACATCATAAACAAGTCTGCAAAAAATCAGAACTACGCGTTTAACTGTACAGGGCGGTTCCGACGAGAAAGATGAATTATTCTCCATACTAGCATTTTTAAATTATAACTCAATATCGATTTTATTTCAATAACAATTTCCTTCGATATATACCTATATTCAAAAATGCTTAAACGTGTGATGATAAAACTATTAAAATTATGTACTTTTTGTGATTATTTTTTGATCATAAGTATTTATAAATTTTCAATAACGTCTAAGCAAAATAAGAATGTAAAAAAAACTGATGTATGTTACTTTGTAAGACAAACTGAAGTATTTTCGTTACAAAACATGTGCGCGGATCTTTTCTTTATAGATTTTATTTTAACTAAAATTAAAATTCTGAAAAGTAGCTTTCCTAGATAATTTATTTATTTATTTTACTGCATGATTATATGATTTGAAATGTGTGTTGTATATTACAAAACTTTGTTTGAAAATTTAACAAATCTGCCAACGACCTATGGTATAACTTCATTATAAGTCACAGCGCCTTTAGGATCGTCCGACCACTGCCTGGTGACGACATCAATCCCTGTAAACTTCAGACCACCAAACGAGAGGCTGAAGAGAAAAGTGTGGCACTATAGGTCAGCAGATTGGTTCGGTCTGCGGGCACATTTTAATGCTTTCCCGTGGTCAGCTGTCTATTTTCGGACTTCGGATCCCTCAAGATGTGCCCAGGAAATTGGTGAGGTCATCACATCCGCGATGGATGGCTTCATCCAATCTACTGTTAAGGAAACTGGTGTAGGCTCAAAGCCGTGGTTCAGTCGACAATGCGCTGAAGCAGTGCGACGAAAAAACGCGGCTTACCGAGCCTACAACAAATCTAGAACATCCGAAGACAGAACAGCTTACAACAAAATGGCAAAGGAAACCAAGAGAATCATAAATAGGTCAAAATTCGAGCACGACCAGCAGATCAGCAGAAAGCTGACTGCATGCCCGCATGGCAGCAGGCAATTCTGGTCGCTTGCGGGCTCAATAGGTCGCAATTTCTGCAAATCCAGTCTGCCACCTCTTACCAGACCTGACGGCTCACTAGCAAACACCACCACCGAAAAGGCTAACTTACTAGGTAAAATGTTTGCGGATAATTCAACCCTCGATGACCAAGGTGCTGTCCCGACGTCGGTTCCTCACTGCGGTTTTCGTATGAAAAAGCTGAGGATCCGGCATCGGGAAGTACTCTATGTTTTACGAGGGCTTGATGTTAATAAAGCTAATGGGCCTGACGGAATACCTGCCCTGGTACTGCAAAGGTGCGCTGCAGAAATAGCTCCAATTTTGACGAAGCTTTTTAAACTGTCCCTGAAGACTGGCTCTGTGCCCTCTGGTTGGAAAAAAGCGGTTATCCATCCTATTCCAAAGAAGGGTGACCGCTCCAACCCGGCCAACTACCGCCCCATAGCGATCACATCAGTTCTTTCTAAGGTGATGGAACGTGTGATCAACGACAAACTGCTCACATACCTCGAGAAGAACAAAATTATTAACGACCGTCAATACGGATTCCGGCGGAACCGCTCGTGCGGTGATCTTCTCGCGTATGTGACGCATGTTTGGGGGCGATGCCTGGAACGTTTCGGTGAGACCCAAACGGTTGCACTGGACATATCCAAGGCCTTTGACCGGGTTTGGCACCGAGGACTTGTCAACAAACTGCATTCTTACGGACTTCCCGCATCCTTGTGTACGTGGATTGCCGACTTCTTGAGGGAGAGGTCGATTCAGACGGTAGTCGATGGTTTCACCTCTTCTTCTCACTCGATAAATGCTGGCGTCCCGCAGGGATCGGTTCTGTCTCCAACTCTGTTTTTGTTGCACATCAACGACCTTTTGTCATGTGCACCAATTCACTGTTACGCGGATGACAGTACAGTTCATGATAGCTTTTTGTTTGACAAGCCCCCAAAGGACTCACAAACTCCAACAGCTCGTAAGGCTTTGAAGCAAAGAATGGACGGTTACCTCGAGAGTGTTTTCTCTTGGGGTAAAAATAATCTCGTTGAATTTAATGTTTCAAAGACCCAATCTTGGATCGCAATGAAAATCTAGTCTCTTTCAACGGAAGCAATCTTCCGAACAGGCCCTCCATTGATATGCTTGGTGTAACCCCAAGTGACCAGCTCAGGTATGGGGGCTCCATCGAAGCCAGAGTAAAGTTAGCCTCCCAAAAACTGGGCGTACTGTACAGGGCCCGCAAATACTTTAATAGTACACAACTGCTAACCCTGTACAAATCGCAAGTGCGCCCCACGGTTGAATTTGGCAGCCACCTCTGGTCTGGAGCTCCAAAATACCTGAAAAATACCCTCGACTCTGTGCAGAAACGGACGGTCCGTTTGATAGATTCTCCCATCTTAACAGACGGATTGCAATCTTTAGAGCACAGGCGTCGGGTGGGAATGCTATCCTTGTTCTACCGGTATTACAATTGAAGATGCTCCGAGGAACTAGCATCATTGATCCCTTCGGCACCGGTGCATAGTCGGGAAACACGCCAAACGCGTGCCCAACATTTGTACACAGTTGACATTTGTCACACGAGAACGGGTCGTCTCTTCGACTCGTTCTTGTGTTCAACAGCTCGGCTGTGGAATGATTTGCCGGCCTCTGTGTTTCCTCCTTCCTACAACATGGGTCTCTTCAAGACCAATGTTCATTCCTTCCTCTCCTCAAAAAGACCCTCCACACAGCATCCCAGATGACATAGGCCCTGAGGGAAATTATTTTCCTCAGGGCCTCCTGTGTGGAGTTAATGTAAAAAAAAAAAAAAAGTACTAAAAGTAAACATTTTTTCTCAAAATTTACAACGTACCTTTACTAGATAAAAGAACAATCTTTCGAAATCGATTTATCCTTTTTTGTGAAAAAAAAAATCAATATCCTATAATTTTATTTAAAAATGACGTATTTCCGGTTGTGTTGTTTATTCCCTCTTATAAGAATATATTATTTAACTTTATTTAACATATTACAAATCATGGTGTTGCATAATTATTATCAGTATTATTGCTTCCGAATTAACGCCTACAAATTTCTCCAGCAGATGGCATTCGAACACTATTCATTCATGTTAGTTAGTCATGTCATTATCATTTTGATCACCGGTTATTTGTAATTCTTGTGAGGTAGGTTGTTTTGACAGCAGTTATAAAATACGCGATTCACCAATAATGTTACACCATCATGATTTGTTACGTAATAAATATGATGATCATCATGGTTATGCATAATATGTTTGCTTTTTGCGGTTTCTCAAATAAATATTCAATTGCGTTTAAATATATTTTGTTTTGGATTTTAATTTTGATTTAATTATTCGAAACAATTAAAAAAATATCGTTGATGGTTGATTATAAAACAAATTGTCTTTATTTATATACGAACCAAAATACGTTTAAGCTTAAAAACGAGTGTTTATTACAAAATATTTCTACAATGTAAATAATGCATACTCCGACCACCGATACCTGACGTGCGATAAAATGGTTAAATACAATTTATTTATATTTTTGAATGTAGCTATTACTTTGTGCTTATCCATTATAATAAAATGAAACAATGCAACTTTGGGTTTATACAAAGTTGCATTGTTTCATTTTATTACAATTTATTTAGTTTTGTAAAATGTCTCTGTTTTAATTCTGTTTATCTAAGTCCTTTTGGATGCAGAATAGTTTTTGTATTTCAGTCTGATAAAATAATAAATCAAAAGGTTTTACGTCCCATGAGCAAGTCCCATACGGCAGTCAGTGGGAGAAGCACGAATTTTCAAAATTTACTCCCTGCTTTCCCCTACCGTTACTATGTCTCCTTTGAAATCCCACCCTAAGCCCCTCCCTCATCCCGCACTCCTCCATCATCCCTCCCCAGCATGTCCTTTCCCATGCGTCCCAGTTCCCTTTCCGCGTCCCCTTCCCCTCTCGCATTCCCATTCCACTTTCCCTGCGCCCCCCCCCTTCTGCGTCCGCCTTTCCTGCGATTACCTCCTTCCCCTCCCGAGGAACCCTGCCTCTTTAGTTCCCTTTCTTTTTCCCGAATTTCCCCTCCCCCTCCCTTCTAGCTGCCGCTAAACTATACAAAATACATATATTTTTCAAACAACTCGCGCGCCGCTTTATTTTTTTTACAAATTTCATAACGCCAGAGCTCAATATTATGCATAGAAACATTCGCGGATGTGCGCATAACAATTCACCAAAATTTCATCGCAATCGGATGAATAGTATAGGAAATAATTTCATGACGCCAGAGCTCACCATTACATACAGAAATCTTCGCGGATATGCGCACAACAAATCACTAAAGTTTCATCACAATCAGATAAATGGTTTAGGTACCGCATAAGGGACAAACAAAAAAACATTAATTTTTATATATTAAGATTAAAATAGTTGAAATTTTTATAACGCACGTTGACAAAAATAGTAGTTTCTGATTTCAAAATCTTGATGGTAGGTGTATAAGAAAGATATTATAATATATTTTGGTATTTTCGTTTAGCTTCGACGTGTGCTAGGAAAAATAAACATCTATTTTTAATATTAGCGTGTTCCCTCTAACATTCGTATATACACATCTCCTCTTCTTCTTTTTAAGCGCTTACTACTTACTACCGGTTTTAAGGAAAGCAATATGCTTAAGTGATTAAAATGATAAAAAAAATATTAATTGCAGAGCTTAGTTTAGTGTTTTTAAAAATTTTATATGAGTACCTCAAAAGAGTCTCAGCTGCTCTAGAGCCAGTGATACTATGGCATCCCTAATTAGGGTATGTTGTGAGGCTGAAGGTAGTTGGGAAGGAGATGGAGAAGAGGAAGGCGGGGAAGTACCTGGCTATTCAGATCTGTTTATCAAACACGGCTAAAAACCAGTTCAAGCAACGTTTCAATTTTGTTTTTTAATTTTTAATTTTTAACTTAATGAGTAAAACCTCAAATTGTAATATTCAAATAAATGAAGACAATATAAGCGAAACTCAATCGAAAATCTGGAAACAGAAAAATCAGAAAAACATATTGACACCTCTGGGACACGAACCCAGGACCTCTTGCTGGGTTCGTGTCCCAGAGCAAGAGGTCCTGGGTTCGTGTCCCAGAGGTGTCAATATGTTTTTCTGATTTTTCTGTTTCCAGATTTTCGATTGAGTTTCGCTTATATTGTCTTCATTTATTTAAATGTTTCAATTTTGAATGGTGGTCTTACACTAGGGCGATACGGAGGGTATTTTCCACTCTGGAACAGGCCGAAAATATACTACACATTATTTTAAATGAATTAATTGTAAAATAACATAAATTAATCAAACAAAATTTATTTGCCCATGCCGGGATTCGATCCCGCTACCTTCGGATTGCGAGTGAAGAGCCTCACCCCCCGATCACGCCGGCCGTCAAGTCAATAGTATTACATCAAACCAAGTGCTCTTATTTATATCCTCATTCAGTGAGCATGTTTTAATTACTCCTACTTATGTACATTTTGATAAATAAAACTTCGGTCGTTGTTTTATAGTCGAATATGTCAAATTCGACTTCCAAAACGGGTACGTTATTTTCAATCAATAGGTGAGTTTCAAATAATCAGTTATATAAAACGTATTTCCATATTTATTTTCTATTACACCACGATGTAATTTCATGTTATTTTCATAATTGGATCGAACAGGAATCGGATTACATGAAATGTCGTGTTTTAACAACTGACATTAGTTCATAATTAGTGTATTCTGTTTTATTACATGTATGTCCAATTGAATTCTAGTGATGTTGCAGATGAATAATGGAAAGTGAATTAATAGCCAACCAATGTTACGTATTTTTACTTGTGAATTTGGGTAAAAGGATAAAAGGGATCAATTTCTAGATGCAGAAAGGTAGATATAGGTAAGTTGTTGAAAATATTCTTCAACGCATCTTAAAACTAATTTTTAGAATTACTTAATAAAAATGGATCAATGTTATATTTCTCCATAATTCTATTTGACATGGAAACTTTGATTGTAAACCAGGCTTTATGTATAGTTTAGAATCAAGGTTTTGTATCAAGGATTAAAATGGTTGAGGGGCTTTTGAATTGTATATCTGTTTAAATATTATATGTATATAAGAATATAAGGTTTCCGTCAATATACCCGACATATCTGTACGAGGTTAATGCATTGTAGAGGTTCTTCAAGGAATGGTAAAATCATTGTCTAAGCATAACGATGTCCTGTTTTAACTAGACCATTTTACATTTCGTCGGTCTGTAAATTTGTTTGAACGTTTTGGTTATGATGACCGTTTTAATGGTTCGGTAAAGATTATTTTTCAAATAATATGAAATCGTCGTGTTAAGGATTTTCTTATTCGAATTTATCAACATATTGGTAAGAACCTATTTACCCGAAGAATGTTTAAAAAAATTGTTGTCATTGAGGTAGTGAAGTTTGTTTTGACAAATTTTATAATTCCTTATTAGAAATAAAAAATATTTTTTCAAATCAAATACATATTATAAATTATAATTTATAATTAAGTTAGTAGTATTACGTGGAGACATAAATATCTCATGATTTATAAGGAAAATTGGTTGAGATTTGTTAAGTAAAATAAAATTATAAACATACTTAGGTATTAGGACGCGAGGTCTAATAACTGTTCACAGAACTTCTAGAATCTCAGGGAAGACACGGTAGAGGAAAACGCTGGATGATTACGAAACTTATGTGGCTTAATACTAGTTGTACCACTGAGTTGTTCCGGATCCTGACTGCAGAATGTAGATTATCCTGATGTTACCCAACATTAGAGAGAAGAGCAGAAGTAAACGAAACACAAATTCAGACAATTCATGGAATATTATGTCATAAAATGTACATGTACAGTTTGGCAAAAGTGTAGAAAATAAATGATGGCGGTGCGATCGTGTTTTAGGTTTTAAATGACAACACCAAGATGACTCATAACACAATGAATGTATGTTTAAAAAAACACTTCGGTCAAAATGTATATTTCATAACGTATTTGTATTTTCAAAAATTTTGCACAAAAAACTATAATTTAATAGAAGTAAATAATAGAAGTAAAATTGAGATTTAATATAAGTAAAATTACACAAAACAAATTTTAAGTGGGCGTTTATTTCGTTAAAAGGTAATAATAATATTAATACGGCATTATGGGATGGGGCGGTACATATACAAATCAAACACAAACAAACATAGGTCTCACAAAAACTAATAATATATATTTTTTAAAAACCCTACTCATATTTGTCATAACTTTTATTCAAACAATTTAAGGTCAGAAAATTAAGTGCAATATACTTTTATCGTGCAATATTACAGAGTTATAAAGATAATATCCAAAATAATGTTGCACCCTTTAAAAATAACAAAAATCTTAGACAAACATCAATACTTTCTACTCCAAAATGTGAAAAAATTGAATTTTTTGACGATTGGCACAAATATCAAAATCATCCAACTCTTTTTTTAGGGAGCCCCATTTTCTGTTTTCCCGGTATTTCAAATTTTCCATCTGCCTTTTCCCCTTCCTTGATGATTCGCCTTACCGTTGATTGAGATACATCTGTGTGTGAAAAACATCATAAAAATATTATTATAGAAGGTATTTAAAAAAAACACAGTAGATAATATTCATTAAGAAAGAAAGAAAATTTAGAAAAAAGTTACTTTTCTACGAGTTTAAAGAAGTTGCATATATATATATATATTTTTTTTTTAAATTGAATTATTCCCTTTTTCTCGTGGCTTCACATGAATTGTCAAATTCGGATTTTTAAACATAGGGGTGACCAGGGACAGTTGTACCAATTTGACTTTGACCATTTTTCACATCTTAGGTATAATGTTTATGAAAAAAATGCTCATACTCGACGGCAGATAATTTAGTTGTCTATCAAATTCTTATTCTATTATTTTTCTTAATCTTATAGAAATCAAGCTAGAAGCGCATAAACAGATCGGGGGAAATGCTAGAACTGACCCCTACCCCGGGGTTAATTGTACCAGTAGCGGAATTTAAATTAAAACACCGAATTATGGATAAAGTTAGTTAATTTTAATAATTTCGGTGAGGAAAAACAGTTTTCGTGTTGGTTTATAAAATTACTTTTCAAAATTTCAATTACATTGAACGTAATACACAATTTATCTGACCACAAGAAATCTCTTATAGAATTTGTGTTACCAAAAACCTTAACTGTTGTAATATAATAAAATAACAATACAAATATATATCAACACCATAGCATGTTTTAAACTCAAGAAAAGAGAAGAAAAAAATAATAAAATTTTGTATGAAAACATTGTGGTACAATTTTCCCCCCGGTACAATTGTCCCCAAACAATATGTATATATATCCTTTTGCAATAATTTTTTTTATGACAATATATAACGAACAAATACACTGGCTCAAACTATTACATGTTAAAGTCGTATTTAAATTAAAATAATTATAATGTAAACCTGTAACCATAAAATCCACGTATTCAAAAACAACTTAGTGTTGAAAATATAACATTTATTACAAAGTAAAAACATTAACAAACAAAAAACAACAAAAACGCTGGCTTGTTGAGTGATCGGTTACCTTATAGCTTATAGGAACTATGTATCCATAAAAAATTAAAATTAAATAAGAAATAACCTCTTACCATATTACGGGAAGTAAAAATTGTACTACGGACAAACAACCTCACTGGCTAAAAATTGTACATATAAATTTTTTTAGTAACAATTTACAAAAAAATATAAACTTGTAACCATACAATATACATAATCAAATTAACTAAGTTTTGAAAAACATAAAAAAAAACGCAACAAATAAACTAAAAACGAACAAACAAAAAATAGCAAACATGCTTGGCTTGGTGAGGGATCGGTCGCCTAATAACTTATAGAAACTATATAACTGTAGAACTCGTGGTTGGAGGTTGCCAATGTAGAACAATGAGGTTACGTATTGGAAGTCTTTATTGAGTTTTAACAAAAATTACAATTTGCAAATCAATTCAGGAATGGACAGCGAAACAAATTTATTACACTACCGGCGCTTTGGTAAACAAAACGAACGTAGTTTCTCGCTGGGTCAAGGTTAACTGCGGTTGCTTGAGGCGAGCTTGCTGAACGCTATGAAAAACTCCGTAACACTGAACTCTGTGTAATTTTTCATTCGACGAATTCATCGAAAGCGGCCGAACTGTGCATTTCAGGCGCGTAATGTTTCGAACCTTTTCTGGAACGTGTGAGCGGTATGTACAGGTATGTAGGTATAACGCAGCTCAGTATCGATGTGATAGGTACCTACTATCGAGCCACGTAATTAAGAGCGGTGGCCGGAACGTTGTAGATGGTTCGCCATTCGAACATTTTTAATATGGGCGACGCTTCTGGAAAGATCAATATTTTTCGAAAACAATCCAAAGCATGAGGTAGCAGAGGCTGGCTGCTACATAACCATACAAATGAAAAGCTTAATAACAAACAACATCTTACCACATTATTTATTTATTTATTTAGAAATAATGAAAATATTATGAAAAATGATCATTATAAATAAAGCAGGAAATCATATACATAATTGTACAAATTTTTACTCAGATTCACATTTATGACACGTGTATCCAGGTTCTCGCTATGTGCAATCTTCGTAGGACCAGGATTTGCATTTAATCAACATTAACATAAATACATAAAGTGAAAAGGGTTTGGACATTGAAAGTATGGCGGACGGGCACGGACATGCACTTGAGCGTATAATTTGAAAAGTTACGTTTAGGGCTCAAAAATTTATTCTTCCGATTACGGACGCCCGGGTTGCACCATGTCCCATGGGCTACTGAAGATTGTCCGCATGTATTAGGGCCATCGCCTGACGACACATAGTATGCGTACCTATTATAGTTAGGGAGTTATTCGCCTTGGTACTACTGACCCATGGTACTATTGTCCCCGGTCTCCCCTAACCTCAAGTCAGATTGTAATGGTTATAATCGCTCGAAAATTGGCATAAATCTTGTAATTCTAATGAAATTTATTAAACAAACTATACTACGTACCAGTCATTTCTGTAGTTCGTTTGTAAACATCTTCTAAATTAGACAGAAGCTTCTTCGCGTGATATTCGGCTAGGCAGCGTTGAAAAAAGCAGCATATAACCCCTCTTGCATCACTACGTTTTGGTTTTTTCATTTTAATTAAATTCTAACAATACACAGGCAGGCGCGGCCGGTGCCTCAAATTATAGGTGGTTCACCAAGCCATTCATAAAAAAACGAAAGGTTGATATTATATTTAAAAAAAATCTAGACATCATGCATAATTTTACATTATTTGCTAAGTATCTAAAAATATCATGTAACTGTAATAGTAAAAATATCGTGCGATGTAAAAACATGCTGATGTCTAGAGTTTAATATAGTGAATTGACCTGCCAGGTAAGTAGGTATGTTTTATGTATCTGTTTGTAAATTCAAATAATAAAAATACATATAGCCTAGGAACTCATAATAAATTGTACAACGCAACATAACTAAAACGGCGCTCTAGTAATTATCCAATTATTATAGAATTATTCTGGTATCAATATTTTTAGAAGCATTTTACACTCCATTACTATTGATATTACAACTATTAGAAGATTAGTGTAAAGGGTGGGTGTGATATCCATTTAAAAATACTCAACCTTCCAAAGATAATAATAATAACGCAATAATCCAATAATAATAATTAACACCCAAGAAACACTCTGCGGCGTGGATCGCCAATATCGCCATTTACTGTCGTGACAACTTCGATCAATGGGTGACAAACAAATAATAATGTCAAAAAGGTACATCCCAAGGGCTCGAACAAGATAATGTCGAAGAATGCCGAAGAATGCCGAAGCTCTTCGGGTCGGCCGTGCAGTGCACGGTCAGCCGATTTTTAGTATGACATGTTTCTGACGTTTTGGGATTTTTTACTACGAGGATCATTCAAATTACGGGGCGCTTAGCTCTGGCGCGCGGTTTGGCATTGTACCTACCTCGGTTCCTCGCTCCTAGCGGGTAGCCGCCGTAACTGGCGGGTGGGAACAATGCGTTTATTTGGCCGTAATACATTGTTAATTGTTAGATTGATAAATAATTATAATTAAATTTAAAGATTGTGCTCAATTTTATCAATTTAATAAATAAACACATTACGTAGAAATACGATGAGTTGTAAAATGATGTTGAATTTTTTGGCGGTTCAGCGCCCCATTGCACGTTAGCGCCAGCCGCGCCTGTACACAGGCAAACAATGAATAAAAATATTATTAAATGAGCAATATTCTACTCAGACTTAAGACAATAAATCGACCATAACATGCGATAACATGACAGCCATAGGAAACGTCATAACAAAGCAAGTAATTCGGTGCTGCCATAGTAATGAAAATATTAAGTTCCAATTTATTCAATTTCTAGACTTAATTGCCAAACTTTACTTACTACTTATCGTTGTTCCCTTCTTGTTGATCCATGGGTAAGTGATTTGTTTAGTAACGATAGATTTGCCTGTTGGTCGGATTGCGTTGAGAAGATCGTATTTGTTCTGTAGCAAGGCAGCGAAAAGCCATAAAATATCATTTTTGTTGGATTTTGCAGCTAGGTACGTGAGAACGCATTTTGTTTTGCAAAACCATTCCGGTTCTAGTGTTCGCCCTCTCACCTGCTTTACCTGCAAGCAAGAATAATATTGAACTTGTACAAATTATTGTAACATAAAGTTTCTGTTGTAAATACACTGTGCCTCGCGTGAATATCGAGAGTTATTATTTAAACAGCTCCGCACATATTTAAACACGCATTCAGTCTTACAGACGTGGGCAAGCTCTGTAAGCTGCCAGATCTGGATAAAACATATAAACAACATATTCACCAAACTGGTGACTCGACAGCCCATATTGGTGACCCACTAATGCCCAAAGTTCATTTGAGTGTTGAGCCAAAATTTTGGCTCAGCAGTTGATCAGCAGGATTGGGAACAACGGCCGTTATTCTAAAAAAAACTTTTTGCTTAATTGTACAATTAAAAAAAATGCTTAGCAGTGATTTGAAAAGACATCAATATTGGGCGGATGATCGTACATATTACATTTATAAACTATTGTAAACTACTACAAACTATATCTAGTGAGGCTTCAGCTGTGTATTTATTGTAGGGAAAATACAGTTTGAGAAACTGCGGGTTAGAGAAAAATTTAACCCTTGGACCTCGGGCCTTTTTGTCGGAAGGTCAAAATATTTTCGCTTTGCATTAAACCAAAATAAATTAAATATTTCTGAACCTGTTCCGAAAACAAAAAAAAACTGTTTTTTTAAAGGTGATGAAATACGCTGTCAAATTTTATAAACTGAAATAAAAATATAATTTTTGAAAAATAGAACTTTTGAATGCAAACATAAAAAAGTTTTAAGAATGGTTAAAAACTAAAATTACGGATAACGAAAAAAATAAGAACAAACATAATTTATTAGATAAATGCAGTACAAACTTTATCGTCAACTCACTTTTTTATCTTTCTTTTTTATCTTTTTTTTTCTTTTTTATCTTTTCTTGTAAAAATAATTAATGAAAAAATTACATAATTTGCTCCATACAGGAGGCCCTGAGGAAAATAATTCCCCTCAGGGCCTATGTAATCTTTGGGGATACCGTGTGGAGGGTCTTTTCAGGAAAGGAAGGAGGGGAAGTTCTGAGAAAGAAAAGGGTTTTAGGGGCGGATAGGAATCTGGGGGTCGCTGTGTCCAGGAGTGACGGACGTAAAAATCTATTCCAGCGGTGCAAGGCGATGTTCCGAGAGAGTACGGCTGGAGAAGTCAAAGGGATTATTCAACTCAACCATTCACCCCCGATTTGGCCTGCCATCCGCCGCCAAGATCCGGACAAACCTCACCTCATGAACCCGGGCACCCCTGCTAAGTCACCAAACGTAGCAAACCACCAGGGGTGACCTACGGCGCTACGGCGGAGGTGTAAGTTATCCAATAAATGGTTCCAGGGGCAGCGATACTCATACCCGCCTCCCAAATTTAAAATCACGAAGCAAAAATATCTGAAGTGTTAGTGCCTTTGGAATAAAAGCGAAAATAAAAAGGAGATAGTTCTGTGGTCCAATTTCTGAAAGTTTGTTTCGGGTCATTTGTTATTGAGTCGTGAAGTAATTTTTCATAATAATTTTAATATCACCAAAATAATTGCCAATCAAAATGTAAAATTTGATTTTATTTGTGCAGAGTTATCTAATTTCTTACTCGAGTGGCTATACGAAAATGAAGTTTAATATGGGGACAAAATTATAATTAACTTTATAAATAATTTTATTCGTATAAAAATTTCAAAGAACAAATTTTACCAATATGACGTGTATCTCAATATACCAAAAACAATTGAGACATACCCACTGAACGCGTATTCCAAGAATTATTTCTTACATTTATTTTTTATTTATTTCTGTTTTTATTCAAAGTGATAATATATTACAAAATTATTACATAACATTTATAGATGAGTTAAATGAAACTCATTTCGGGAAGGACAATATTATACAACTAAAAGAAAATTATTTTTACATAAGAATATGAATTTAAAGTGAAATTCAATGAAGAGTACACAGATTTTAAACCGGGCTAGACACATTTTATACAGTTAGAAGAATTTACAAGAGTTACAAAGAAAGACAGCTAAATTAGTCACTGGTTAATAAAGCTGCTCAGAAAATATTGTAGCGAACAGTCATAAAATATCATTTTTGTTAGATTTTGCACAGTGGTATCACCGGTCACCACTCGCCCGCTAGGTGCGTGACAACGCATTTTGTTTTGCAAAACCTTCCGGTTCTAGTGTTCGCCCTCTCTACCTGCTTTGCCTCAAAGCAAGAATAATATTAAACTTATACAAATTATTGTAACATAAAGTTTCTGTTGTAAATACATTGTGACTCGCGTAAATATCAAGAGTTATTATTTAAACACCTCCGCACATATTTAAACACGCACCCAGTCTTACAGACGTGGGCTAACTCTGTAAGCTGCCAGATCTGGATAAAACATATAAACAATATATTCACCAAACAGGTGACCCGACAGCCCATATTGGTGACCCACTATCACCATAATATCCTTCCTTTGCTAATGTTTTTTTGTTAGATGCTGGAAGTTTGAAGTCATTAGGTAATGAGTTGTATTGCGACATTGTAAGGAGTTAATTCCACATTCGTCGTGTTAGTAGATGACGATACGTGTATTTGATTTTTTGATCGGGTTTTGTGTTTTAAAAACTTATTTGTGAAAAATTGAATTATACAAATATTAAAAAAAAACGTAAATACTTTTTCATATGAAAAAAATATTTATATAAAAAACATACATGCTTATTCATATCTATTAAATACATATGACGGCCACCGTGGTCTAGGGGTAAGGCTCTTGACTCATTATCCGAAAGTCGCGGTATTATAAATTTTATTTGATTAATTTGTGTTATTTCACAATTTAAAAAAAATAATTATTCCTAGTATATTTGCGACACGTTCTAGAGAGGATGATGCTCTTAGAATAGCTCTGGTGTAAGACCACTATTCAGAATTGAAACGTTGCTTGAAATGGCTTTAGCTGTGTTTGGTGATCAGATCTGAATAGCCAGGTGCTTCCCCATCTTCGTCTTCCCCATCTCCTTCTCCTCTCTGCAACCTTCAGTCACACAACATTCCCCAATTGGGGATTCCATAATCGATTTGGAAGGCGGAAGAAAAACGGGACGAATGGGAACAGACTTGCAGGAAGAAACGATTTCATTATTAAGTAGCATTGCAACGCATGCCGGGAATACACTAAAAAATAAATAACTAAAAAAACAATGTTAAGTAGGTAACCGGACAAATCAGAACACTTTTGAAATGTGATAAAAAATCTAGGCTAAAAACCTAACCTGACCGAACCCAATTAACATAGATTTATTTGTTCCTCACTGTTTATGACTATATCACTTTTCAGAATGATTCTGATCTATGTATCTAAGTCCGTCACTCCTGGACACACTGACCCCCAGATTTCTACCGACCCCTCATATCTATTTCCTTCCCAGAACGTCCTTTCCTTCCCTTCCTTAAAAAAACCCTCCACACAGCATCCCCTACAATGGCATAGGCCCTAAGAGAAATTATTGTTCTCAGGAGCTAATGTAAAAAAACTATATATATATACAGTATATTATACATATATCACCGTTAAATAGGAAAAAAACCAAATTCATTTTAAGCAATTAATGTTCGGCAGAGATGGCCTGGAGCGCTTCATAAATTTTCTGCTAAATTTGATAAATTTGTTGGCCAACTTTGGAATCATATTTACTCGTTCGTAATTATATTTTCTCCTTTCGTATTTATGACTTCAAACCCTGGACATTAAACTAAGCATCGCGGAAAGCAGAAGCCTTTGAAATGTCAACGTACATACTTATTTTTGGTGTACAAAATTCCTCAAACCATTGATCAATTAAAAATTCCCCACCGAATTTCCAAACATTGTGAAATTGTACTCGTCTCTACATATTATAAATTAAAGTCCTACGCCGAGTCTGTCTGTCTGTCTTTTCGTGATAAACTCAAAAACTACTGAATGCGGTTTTCACCAATAGATAGAGTGATTCATGAGGAAGGTTTACGTATATAGTTTGTCAAGGTTTTGTGTAAATTGATTGAATTATCTATCTATCTAAATAAAAATGAAATGAATCGCTGAAATGTATGTACGCGCATAACTTCCGAATGACTGTACGAAATTGGATAATTCTTTTTATGTTGTGTTCGTTATTGTCAGGACAAGGTTTGTATAAAATTACTGGTGAGCTCTGGCATTAAGAAATTTGTATAAATAAATTGCAAGGGGTGGCACGCTAGCTGTTTGAAAACTGAACGTACCGGGACTGAATGTATGGAATGCGGGAGGGGGGAGGGTGGAGGGAAAATCGGGTAGGGGGTTCGCGGGAGGGGGGATGGGAACCAAGGAGGGGGGAGGGGAACTCGGGAGGGGGGTTCACGGGACGGTGGAAGGGGGGGAGTGGAGTGGGAAGAGGGAACGCGAGGAAGGGGAAGCGGAAGGGGAACGGGAAGAATGGGAAAGGACACGCAGGGAGAAACAATTTCTTTACTAAATGGCATAGCAAACGCATACCGGGTAATTTGTGTAAATTGGTTGAATTATATAATATATAAAGGAGAACGTCTGTATGTGGTGGAGGAGTGGGCTGGCAAGCTGGCGGTGAGGATTTGATTTGCATGCAAAGGAAGGTCACTGTCTACATTTGATTTCGAAAACTCTTGTGTAAAGCCCGTGCATCAGCTAGATGCGGACTTCAGCTAGTACTAGCTATGACACTAAAACCCGGTTGTTGTGACAGTCATCAAATGGTTGAAAGATTTCCGTTAAATGATGTTTTCACTTTTGTAGTCGAAACGTAAAAAGAATACCGTTCAACGCTTTCTGCACATCGCTGTATACATCAGAACTGTGGGTTGAGTATACTGAATCCCAATGACATAAGATAAAAGTCGCCTACAATAACGCTTGTCGCCAAATTTTCCGCCTACCATGATACTGCAATGCTACGGAAATGTTCCTAGAGGGACGAGTGCACAATTTCCGAGCACTTCCAACGCCAACTTGACGGCATGTTTTTACGACCCGAATAAAATGGACACTTTAAATTTTTTTTTAAAACTCAGCGTTTAACATTATTAAATAAAACTTACATATTCGGAATCAGCATTTATTGGTCTTTATGAACATATTTTTTAAAGCCATAATATTTTTCACTGGAGTTCCTTATTTTCACACAGACTTAATACGAACCATCTCTATTTAGTAACCATATTTTCAGCATATATCTCAATCTACTTGTAGAATTTTGGGCAGATCGTATTCCAGGGTTCGCCGTCCGTACTTATTGTTATATTTTGGAACAAGCATTCCTTCATTCTTTGTGAACCTAGTGTCGTGTTCATGTTTCACTTTCCTCTTATATTCAGACTCAGATACATGCTGACTCAATATTTTGTACCATAATAGGGCCTGCACCGGTAATACAGTTAAATTCTTATACAGCAATGATATGTTTCGTCTCTGTGAAAAAATATGTTTTGGAACTAGTAATTATTTAACCATTGAATTTTGTACTGATTATAGGTGGTTTAAATTAGTTTTGCAAGTGTGTCCCCAAGTGGTTATGGCATATGGTAAAGTTGATTCTGCAAGTGATAAGTAAATAGTAAATAAAATATTCACCGGAACGAAACATTTCAGTTTGTACAGCCAACCCACTATCGCTCTCAGCCGTTTACATGTTTTGTTTATGTGTGTGTTCCATTTGAAATTGCTATCAACAGTCACCCCCAAATAAACGTATTCATTTACTAGTTCAATTCTATTGCACATGCAAGGCTGCAAAATGTTTTGATGAATACATATAAAGTCATGAGAAATTATTTTAGGCATAATCTGAAATGAAGCATGTGGAGACCGTATGTGCATCGTTTTAGTTTTGTTGGTATTAATGTAAGTATTGCATTGCACTACCCCTGCATACATTCTGGAATAAACTTTTATTATTATTATTCTTAAATGCCGATTAAGCCTTTAAAAAATTGTGACCAGTTTACAATTTGATAGAAAGCTGAGACGAATCTAGAATCGGTGTTAAAAATGTGCTTTCAAATTTCAAAAACAACAAAATGACGCTTATGACAAGGAATTTCTGCGAAACAACTAGGCCTTAAAATGTCAATGTTTTGATATTCAAAGACAAGACCTAGTCAAACCTCACCCCTAAAACCAGGGCACCCCTGCTAAGTAGCGAGCCACCTGGGGTAACCTTTGGCAGCGGTGTTTGTTATCTAATAAATGGTTCCTGGGGTGGCGGTACCCATACCCGCCTCCTGAATTAGTAACATGAATAACCAACCTTGGGTAGGAAAGGGTACCAGAAGAAAAATGCATAATTTGGCTTATTATCAGTTGTAAACACAAAAGATGATCGGTCATGGTCTTTATTTATTTATTTTTCATGGTCTCTATAAAACGGTTATGCACCAATACATTACGTAGAAGATTACAAATTTAGAACACAAAAAAAGATACACATAAACGTAAAAAAGGATAGATAAGGGGGGCAGTTTTATTATTTTGTGACATGCGTCAAAATGTAGTTCTAAAATTAAGTGACTGAAAATGTGCAGTTGAGTCGTTCTATTGATTGACGCGTTCCGATGGGCAGAAGTCCCCGCTTTCGGAGCATAAAATCACGTTAATCTTTTTCAACATGGGTCGATTAACTATACAAAAGGCTTGTCTAAAAATATTTCATTTGTTTCAAATAAGAACTAGGATAGATACAGGAATGTGTATATTGAATTTCTAAGTATTCGACCTTGACGCAGAGAACCATAGGCATAGTAGATCAGTTGCTATATAAGCTCAGCTTGGTTGGAATGTCGAGCTTAGCACAGCTCGAAAAATAATGCGTATATAGGTCGAATGCCTAGACGTCACCAATATTACGTATTGTTTATGAATTTAATGGAGAAACGTGTTTCTTTCTTCTTTGAAAAACAAATCTACTGCCTACATGAGTGATACATCTACGAGTATGTATTCTCTCTATTGTCATCTTCACCAAAACGTCTCTACGCGCTGGAAAATTGCGATATTTCAAAAACGACAGCAGTCAATTTTTGATAAAGTTCCCCACTTGAATCAGCATGGTGCTAGATGAGAGCACTCTGATTTTAATTAGTATTTATTTTGCTCGAGTCAGTGCAATATAACTAACTAACCATCACGCCATTTCCCCGCAGGGGTAGGCAGAGTACATACATACTTCGTTCATCCTAGACACGAGAGACTGTAGATCTTCCATACTGTTAGAAATCAGCACCGCATCATCAGCATACAACAGGCAACATACTTCCAGATTACTCAATTTTGCGCTCAATCCCATCTCTTTCAATTCTTGCATACAATTATCCATGTATAGATTGAATAACCACGGTGACATTACGCAGCCTTGTTTAACGCCTTTTGTGATGTCAAACCATCCCGTAAAATCGCCGTTCACTCTAATACATGCAACGCTTCCCTCATTCAGAGACGCAATTGCCTGTATGAGATTCGTACTCACTATATACTTGGACAATACCTTCCATAGCTTCCAGTGCAATATTATTAAAATAATCTCTTTTAAAATACCTTAAGGGTCGTCCATTAATCACGTGATGTTTTTTAGCAAGTTTTTAACCCCCCCCCTGGTGATATGTGGTGAGGTTTTAGACTAACACCCCCCCCCCCCCCCCCCAAAAAGTTTTTTTTTTTAGTACAAAGAAGTTTTCAGAAAATTACCACGAAAAATAAATACACGTGATATCTCATTATACCCCTCCCCCCTCGCTATATTTCGTGATTTTTTCCGAACCCCCCCCCATTTCGAGCCTCACGTGATTAATGGACGACCCCTTATCCATCGTCATTCCTCATAGCTCGATGAATATAATAGTCTTATATACTTGTAAAATTAGACAATTTACTTAAATTTTGGTGTGAAGTATTTAATTATTATTTACGTAACTGTCAGATTTGGCATATGACTGCTAGCGCCTCGGCATCTGTACAGGAACTATTCTTCGGCTTAGCAAAGCTTGAGTAGTAGATTTAGCCCGCTTAAATTGGAGCGAGGAATGTACATAGCAAGGATACGGACTGGCTGATATACCGGCCCGTAGAAACCTTATCAAGGAGAAAATAGCCTACGTGTGTCCTCAATTCATTTACGATTTTATTAATTTTTTTTTTCAAATCAAATCAAAAAATATTTATTGTAAAATAAAAATTACAAAAGGTGTAGCTTATGGGTAGACCCCATTTCTTCCAGCTAACCACATTTATTTAATTACAATGTTTATATAATATTATTTGTTTTATTATAGTTACAATGTTTATACAGATAAAATAACAATATTCCAATGGAAAAAAAAAATAATACAAATATATATACCAATAAAAATAGGCGTTTCATTTACGTGAGGTATTCACTCAACGTGTAGTGACATTTATTAACAAGGAAAGTGTTTAGTGACGATTTGAATTTGTGTGTATCTTGTATTTGTTTAATGTTATGTGGAAGGTTGTTATTTACTTTAATGGCCATGTAGTATGGTCCTTTTTGGAATGTTGTTTGTTTGCTTTTGGTATTAATAGGTTTTCTGTGAGCCTTGTAGCGTATTTATGTGTTGAGTTTTTTAGTGGGAACTTGTCTGTAGATGATCGCACTAACATGCATAACTCCATTATATATATGTCTGTGACTGTTAGAATTTTCAGATTTTTAAACATAGGTCTACATGAATCTAAACGACCGGAGTTTGTAATTTTTCTTATGCATCTCTTTTGTATGATGAAGACATCTTTGGCGTTTACCGAGTTTCCCCAAAAAATAATACCGTATTTTATTATTGAATATACATAACCATAGTATGCGGCTATTACTGATTCGGTGTTCAATATTTTTCTCAAGGTACCCAGAACATAAGAAAAACTACTGATTTTTGCTACAATTTTTGAGACATGTTCTTTCCAGTTTATGTTTATGTATAATTCTATTCCCAGTAGTGAACAGGTTTGGGAAGGTTCGATAATATTATTATTAATGTTTACATTTATAGGTGTAGCTTGCACTGGACAAAATTTTAAAATTTGGGTTTTGTTTGTGTTGAGTTATAGATGTTGCGATAACAGCCAGTTTGCTATTAATTGGCAAGTCTCGTTAACTTGTTTGTTAAATTCGTCAATGTCTCCATTACATTCAAACAACAAAGCGGTGTCATCAGCGAACATTGAACATTCTGTGCCAGCAATTATTGGGAGTTCGTTTATATAGATAAGGAAGAGGAGAGGCCCAAGAATGCTTCCTTGTGGCACACCCTTGTTTATTTTTCTCCATTTGGATTCTACCATGTACTGGACCATTTTTTCATCGATATTTGAAATTTGAACTTTCTGCTGACGATTTTTTAAGTACGATTCAAACCATTTTAATGCTAATCCTCTAATACCTACATGTTCAAGTTTAATTAGAAGAAGCTAATGACCTTCGCAAACTGTTTCTTTGATTCGTTCTAATAACGCTCTGCATTGTGTTTGATTAAATACAAAATGCTTTCTTTTAATCAGCTGCATAATTCTATCACAAGTCCTTGAGTTGGGTAATGTCTGGTCGGATCGTCTGCATTATTGAAATTGAAAATTTTTTTGAAATTGAAAATTTTTTTTTTTTTTTTTTTTTTTGGTACAGTACATACAATAGATACATAAATATAATGAAAGTATATAAAAAATAAAAAAAAACTAAATACAATTATTTAATACAAATATACATATTTTTTTAAATGTACTCCCATAATAAGCAAATGCTTGTGTGTATGGGAGGAAGTATTATTTGTTAGGTTATTTTGATTTTTTTTTATTTAGTATATATTAAGAATAAGAGAAACATATGTGTGTATATGTATATATTTTTTTAATTATTATTTATTTTTTTTAGTTAAGGTTTTCAGTATATTTTTTTAATTGTGTTTTGAAATTTTTGTAACTGTCCT
The DNA here is from genome assembly GCA_929108145.2 of Limnephilus rhombicus. Lineage (NCBI taxonomy): Eukaryota > Metazoa > Arthropoda > Insecta > Trichoptera > Limnephilidae > Limnephilus > Limnephilus rhombicus. Next base: position 36,063,965 of record OV815278.1, read on the forward strand.
TAAGGGATCTTATATTTTCTGGTAATTTATTAAAGAAATTTGTTCCTAAGTATTTATAGTTTTGTTGACCCAAAGTTTTTTTACAAATGGGAATTGGTAACGTGTATTTTTGCCTAAAATTTACTGTGTTTTTGAAGGGTATGGATTTGTTTAGGATATCCTCTTTGTAAACTTGTTAGGTTGAATGATACAGGAAGAGAGTATTTAATTTTCTGACTTTAAATTCTTTGAATATGAGTTCAGATGGATATAGAAATGATTTTTTTAGTATTATTTTAATTATTAGTTTTTGCGCAATGTAAAGAGATTGTGTGTGAGTTTTATAGGCGCCACCCCATCCTATTATACCATATTGGATTATGGATTGACAGAGTGCGAAGTACGTCATTCTCAGTAGTTCTTTACTTAGAATGTGTCTCAAACAGCTAAAAATATATGTCAATTTTCGTACTCTGTTTTTAAGAATGGTTATATGCGGTATCCATTTTAGACATTGGTCAATAGTGATTCCTAGATATTTGGTTGAAGTTTTCATTTCAATATTAGTACACAATAAGTTACAGTGGTGTTGTTGAGTGTGTGGTGCAGAATGGATCCTTATGTTTATTTCATTCGGCGTGTTTGTTTTTTTTATGAAAAATGGTATGTAATGTGTTTTTTTAGAGTTTAATGTTAGTAGGTTATTGTCAAACCATGTTTTTAATTCATTCATGTCTATGTTAGCCCTTTTATTCAGTTCTAACCATGTGTTTGCTTTTAGAAGAAGCACTGTGTCATCTGCATATGAGATAATTTGCCCGTATTTAGCAACTTCAAATATATCATTTACATATAATATGAACAAAAGTGGTCCTAGAACTGTGCCTTGTGGTATTGAGAAGTTACTACTTTCGGAATCACTTAGTTCATTTAATATTTTTACTTGTTGTGGTCTATTTTCCAAAAAGCTTATAATCCAGGATAGCACCAGTCCATTTATTCCAATTGATTTGATTTTTTTTATTAAGTTAGTATGAGATATACTATCAAATGCTTTTTTAAGGTCAATAAATATTCCAATGCATTTTTCATTTGAGTCTAGGGCGGTATATATATAGTTTGTTATTTTCGCAATGGCATCATGGGTGCTGGTGTTTTTTTTGAAACCATACTGCTTAGAATTTATAATGTGATGTTGTTCTAAGAAGGCCCAGATTTGGTTTTTTACAATTTTTTCGAATATTTTTGATATATTAGATAAAAGGGATATAGGGCGGTAATTTTGTGGGTCTTTTGGGCAGTCTGCTTTATATATCGGTGTTATTATTGTTCTTTTGTAATTATTTGGAAATACACCTTTTATAAGGCTTGTATTTATTATATGAGTTAATGGGCAAATTAGATATTGTTTCATTGTTTTTAATATGTTTACATCTATGTTGTCATAACCGGGAGCAGAGCCCCCCTTTAAATCGTCGATAACTTTTCCAACATCAGTTTCTGTTATTTTGTTGAAATTATTATATTGGTGTTGGGTAGTGTGGGGATTATTTTTATTATTGTTGGGAGATGTTTGTATAGCGTTTGCCAGATTTTTTCCAACATTTACAAAATAGTTGTTTAAAATATTGCAGCATTTTTTAGTGTCGAGTTGGACATTGTAAGTTTTTTTCCCATCTGAAATTTCGGATATACAACTTCTCTTTTTATTTTTATTTATTATTTCGTTTATTGTAGTCCAAATTTTATTATTATTTCTGGCCTCTATAATTTGTTGGGAGTAGTAGCTATTTTTCGTTTTCCGAATTAAAGTTGTTAATATGTTTTTATATTTTTTGTAATATGAAATAATTGATTTTTTAGCATTCGGTTGATGAGCTAGTTTGAAAAGTTTATTTTTTTTTCTAACTGCTTTTACTAATCCGTTAGTGATCCAGGGTTTAATTTTTTTTGTTTTTGAGTTTTGATGCAAGTTTTTAATTTCAGAGGCATTTATAATGTGTTCTGATAATTTTTTTTCAAAAAAATATGCACATTCATTAGCGCACTTACTGTTAATTACTTCAGTCCATTTTTCTGTTGAGAGTGATTTTTCTAATAGTTGGTAGTTTAATGTGGTTTTTGTGGTACTTAATTTATGTATGCTTTTGTTTTTATTTTTAGTTTCATATTTAAAAAGTGTTGCGTGATGATCGGTTATGTTTATCTTCCAAATCGTAGATTTGACATTTTTTATATTATTCAGGTTTACATTACACCAAATATGGTCTAGACAAGATGGCGTTTGATTTGGTACTTCTCGGGTATAGTTATTAATGCACGATTTGAAGTTGTGATGAGTCATCATGTTCAAGAAGTTATTTTTTTCAATTGAATTATGGTTATTAGAAATATTTATGTTAAAGTCTCCACATACAATCGTAAAAATCTTTGTTAATTTATTTAGGTATAGATAAAGTTCGTTTGTAAAATTCGTTATGTTTGATTTGTGTGTACGGTATATTGTTATAATTCTATAAATACAATTTTTAAATTTAATATCTATTTTTAAGCAGTTGACAAATTCAATGTTCACTTCTTCTGTGTTTAACACTTCACAATCGTCGCGTACGAACATAATTATTCCACTATTTTTGTTTATAGATATTTTGGTTGCAATTCCTCGGTAGTTGGGTAGCGCACTTATGTATTGATCGCTGTTGCAGTGTGTTTCAGTTAACCCTATGCACACCGGTGATGTGCTTAAATTATTAATGTTTATTAATAATTCATCTAGATTTCTTGAAAGGCTTCTTATGTTCATGTTTAGCACTAGAAAAGCGGAATCAGTATTATGACACCATTTGTTAATTTCGTCAACGTTTTCGCATATTTCTTCTGTAATATTGTAGTTTTGGTCGATTTTTTTTGTAATGTAATCATCCATGTTTAGTTGTAGTCGATTCGTTCCTTTGCAAATTGTAACATTTTTATGCGTTGTTTGCATTCTTCGTTGTTGGCTTTATGATTTGTTGGATAAGAACTCTTTTTAAGTAGGTTGTTAGTTGTGCAGTTGATGCATTTTGGCACTTCATTTTTGTTTTGACAGTCTTTGAGTCCGTGATCTCCAGCGCAGTGAGGGCAGATTGGTTTTTCGTTTATTCTTAGACAGCGCGTAGCTGTGTGGCCATATTTCTGACAATGGTAGCATTGCATTAACGGGTTACAGTCTTCCACTTTAATTTGGGAGAAACCCAGGTTTACTATTTTTTTTTTTAGTAGTAAGTTTCTAATGTCTCCGTTACATTCGATAATAATGTTAATATGTTTATATTTTTTAATGTTGATTATTCCTTTTATTTTGATTTTTTCTTCTACATTTAATATGTTTATGTCTTCGTTTTGTAGGATTAAGTCACTTAAAAATTCTTCTTTATTGTAGTTCTCGTCGATTCCTTTGAAGATCATACACGGACTTTTCTTCTTTAATTCGCCCACGTTAATTCCTTCAAGGTTCATTTTTTCAATTTCGTTTTTTGTCTTGATCCTATCTTCTTCTTTGTTAAGGTTGATAATAAGTTGGTTTTTCGATGTTTTTCTGATGCTAGCAATACCAACGCCAGTTTTAGAAATCTTTACGTTCTTAGTTATTATTTCCTTGATATCTTCTTTTTCGTTTTTTGAACTTATAATGATGGGATATAAAACCGGGGATTTGTTTTGCGCACTAACTTCAGCGTATGTTTTAACATTTTGATTTGTTGTAATTATTTTTTCTAATTTTTGACAGTAATTTTCATTATTTTGAATTATTTGTTCTTGCAATTGAATTATTTTATTTTGTAGTTTTAAATGTTCGCATTTTATCGCTTTTTCCAGCTTTTTAATATTGTTTTCTAAACTTTGTTTTATTTTAGAGTCTTTAACAGTTGTTATTTTATTAATATCAGTTCTTATGTCTTCTATAAATTCCTCCATATTTAGATTTGTTCACTCCTTCGGATGTTTGGTAATTAAATTAACATCGTTTATTAAAAACAAAAACAAAAAAATAAAAAATTCAACAAATAAAATTTTTTAAAAAATTCGCAGGTGTGAGTTTCGAACCGAGCGCGGCAATATTCTGTTACTTCGGGCAAAAAGCAGTTCCGACGCGTTGGCCCACAAGGCCACGGGCTCTATTCGCAATACCGGGAAGAACACTCGTATTTATTTGTGTGACGGTTCACGCGGACAGCGCGTCGATTTATTGATTGTCTTTATTGTCGCACTAGAATGTTTTTGCAACTTGTTTAACTTTTTTTTTTAAATAAAAAACACCGTAACTGGATTGTTCACTTTTATTAACTTTTATTTAATTTTACTTCCACCAGTCTTCAGAAAATAGCAACGTTTTTTTCTTTGAAAGAATTAAACTGTGAACTTTAGCGTGCCGTTTTATATTTTTCAAAAACACATATTTTGATATTTCCGTGTGGAAAAATTTGAAGGCATAAACACTCGTCGATAGCGCGTTCAAAACTGCGCAGGACTGCACTGATTGTAATGGTCTACTTCACTTTTTATCACACTTTTAGGTTTATTATTGTAGAAGTTTTCAAAATACGTTTGACGTTTCATGTACCTAACAAACTTCCAAAATTATTTATAAGTACATAATATGGTTAGAATCAACCTCTGCTGAAAAGTGAATAAACTTGAGGATGCACCGTAATACATTTTATTTTGTATACTTACATCATTTTGTGAACTTGTATTCTTTTTTTTTTTTTTTTTTTTTTTTTTTTTTTTTTTTTTTTTTTTTTTTTTTTTTTTTTTTTTTTTTTTTTTTTTTTTTTTTTTTTTTTTACAGTTAATACCGCACAAGAATCTCAACTGCTCCCGTCTGGAGCCAGTGAGACTGGGGTATGTTGTGAGGCTGAAGGTAGTGGGGAGGGGAAGGAGGTGGGGAAGAGGAAGGTTGGGAAGCACCTGGCTATTCAGATCTGGTCGCCAAACACGGCTAAAGCCATTTTCAAGCAACGTTTCAATTCTGAATGGTGGTCTTACACCAGGGCGATACTGATAGTATCTTCCACTCTGGAACATGCCACAAATATACTATATATTATTTTAAATGAATCAATTGTGAAATAACACAAATTAATCAAATAAAATTTATTTGCGCATGTCGGGTTCGAACCCGCGACCTCCGGATTGTGAGTCAAGAGTCTTACCCACTGGACTACGGAGGTCGTCAAAATTCTACTGGAAGAATAAGAACATGAATTCTCTTGGATACATCGCAACATGAACATGTTTCTACTGGGTAGATAGGTGTATCATAATATATTGAACATGATTTGGAATCCAATATTTGAATCGTATTCATTTTAATGACAACGAAACTATACTAGTACCAGAAAACATCAAACTGAGTCAAACACAGAGAGAGTTTAAAAAATATGTTAAAATATGGATACATTCTAATGATCGAGCCTATACTGGTGCCCTCACCCAAACGCCCAGTCATTGACAGTTGTTATTGTAGTAATAACCTTGCAGTTTATGAATTGTGTAGGTATATGCAAACAATAATGTTAACTAAAATAAAGTTTTTGCTGTATGGAAACCTACTTTACACATTTATAAAAAAAATCATAGATAAAATTGCGAGAAACAATTAACAAAAATTCTGCCTCAATACAGGTTCCCCTAGTGAGGCAGGCTATGCGCAACTAAAAATACTGTATAACTATACTAACCTTTCTTACGTTACTTTCTGTTTGTTAATTTTTCTGTACTGATTGATGTAATCTATTTGTAAACTACATTGAGCATGTAATTTTTTTTAGTTATATTGTTGTTATTTCATCAATGAAATAACAACAATATAACTAAAAAAATAAAGATTATTATTATTATTACCATTCTTCAAAGACCTTTGAGTTATTTTCAACAGAAAACTTCGATCGTCACTGCGAAACAATTTACAATAAGACCATGTACATTTTAGGTTTCACAATACGTAACTATGAATTTTCATAACGTAAAGCAAATGAACTAATATACTTCTCCATTGTGATATCGCAGCTAGAATATACATTTCATGTAACGTACACCGCTTAGAGAAAGTACAAATAAGGTTTCTTAGACACGTTTAACTTGGAGACCGGACAACTCGGAATGAAACCAACTCAGAAACATCTCAGATAAGTCACTTAGAGAAATTCGAAGGAGCACGTGGTAATAACAAAATACCACATACTTATACGCGCAGTCGGCTTAAAAAAAAACCGATAAAGGTTCCCACTTGCAAATAATATAACCTTCTTTATCTGTATATCATACAAGCGTCGTAACTGCTCACAACCTTCTGGAGCTAGTGAGAATATATGGTAAGCCTCATTTCAGCCTCATAACTTACCAATTTTGGTAAGTTGTGAGGCTGAGGTAGTGGGGAGGGGAAGGAGAAGTAGAAAATGTACCTGGCTATTCAGATCTAGTCACTAAACATGGCTAAAGCCACTTCAAGTAATAAGTCTACTAAACACCATATACACTATACCTATTCCAGCGTAAAAATACCAAAAAATCATATAATATATTTTTTTTATCGGAATACAACACAAGAGCCCCAACTGCTCCCAACCGTCTGGAGTCGATGAGACCATGGCATTCCCAATTTCGGTTTCTCTCAAGATGCCTTCAGATACCTACCTATAAGTATATAGACTTTGGTTGTACGGCCGTCCTAGTATGTTTTCTTTACATACTTGCTTGATAAAATAATCTTTTAGGGGATCAACTGTCGGAGGGATCAACTGTCCGCCGGACCAACTGTCGTGGGATCAACTGTTGGAAGAACAACTGTCGGGGGATCAACTATCGCGATGATCAAATGTCAGGGGATCAACTGTCGGCGGGCCAACTGTCGGGGGAGGGGGGGGGGGAGGGGGCGATTGTCGCCGGATAAATTGTCATGGAACCTGTTAAACTACACCATCTATTACACTGTGACAACTATAACACTAACGGGAAACGCATGTGAAACACACATAAATGAATTACAGGTAATACAAAACAAGCCAATCAAAAAACTATTTAATTACAAGCCCAGAACATCCACAAAAAAATTATATATGGAAACAAAACTATTAACATTAAGAAAACTATATGAATACAATACATGTCTCCTTATATACAAAATACAAAATAATCTCGTACACACAAACACAGAATTCATTAAAACGTCCCAAATACATAAACACTTTACACGACAACGCGATAACATACATTTAAATACCATCCACACTAACTATGGTAAACAATCCATTGGTTACGAGGGGGGCAACTTATATAATTGCCTCCCAAATGACATTAAAAACGAAAAGAAGCTGGGTAAATTTAAAAAAAAATTATTTATATTTATTCTTGATAAACAAAATAATGAAATAGAATAGCGCTGTATTGAAATATTTATTTTATCTTAATGTGTATAATTATTTCTAGTTAAATGAGTGAACATGTAATTTTCTTTTAACTGGAATAAAAAAAAAAAAAAAAAAAAAAAAAAAAAACTATTCGTGTATACAGTGGGTTGCCATATTAATAGGGGCAGTAACATTTTTTTGGTTTTTTGATGTTAACGTTGTCTCTACTTCTAAATTACTTGGATATGGTGGCCATCCCCTTATTATTTTTGCTGCTGGTATCACCACTGACACTTTTAAGAAGTGGCAACACTGGCAAAGCTTCACATCTGTCAAAAATTTAAGGTTATTTCTAAGTGGCCAGCATTTTTGTGAAAACGCGTGATCGAGCGTCTCGTAAATAAATATTCAAAATAATTATTTTAAGGAGTTTTATAAGTTCAGCTGTACAAATAAGTAAGTAATAATTAATTATCTATTAATTTTGTGTAGTTTTAGTTCATTTTTTTTATTTCAATGAATAGTTTTGCCATATTGACCCCAATATTGTGTTTTTTCAGGATGGCCAGGTCTTCAGATACGTCCCCAAGGAAATGTGCGGAAATAAAAACACTTTTACTAAACACTAAACATTCCCAGAGGGTAATAGCAGCCCTTGCAGGTGTTTCAAAGTCTGTTGTTAATAGGATAAAGAAAAAAATCTATGAAAATGTACCCCTTGAAGCGGATCGTAATGGGAAATGTGGCCGAAAAAGAATTACCACACCTCGTACTGACCGCAAAATCAGAGACGTGTGTCTACAAAATCGCAAGAAAAGTGTTTCTTTTCTGACCCTGTTGATCAATGAAGGAGGTATCAAGGTCTCTCAAAGGACAGTCCAGAGGAGATTGGCGGAGGAGGGCCTTGTTGGTTATCGGCCAGCTAAAAAACCTCGCCTCACAGCAGCCATGACGAAGAAACGACTGGAATGGGCCAAAGCACACCAACACATGACTATTGAGGACTGGAATAAGGTAATTATGTAACATTATTGTGGTTTACAAGCTTTTGAAAAATTCCAGTGGTGTGATTATAGACTTTTCTAGGTGTGCTTCTCTGATGAGTCCATTTTCCAAATTTTGGTGGACAAATCATCGTTCGTCCGACGACGCAAGGGAGAGAAATTCCACCCGGACTGCCTTGTGGAGACGATTAAACACCCTACCAGTATCATGGTGTGGTCTGTCATCTCTTCCATGGGGATGGGGCGCCTCCACATCGTGCAAGGGACTATGAGGCAGGATCAGTACAGACAAGTACTGGAAAATCGGTTGATACCTCAAGTCGAAGAATGGTTCCCTGGTGGCCAGGATTTTGTTTTTATGCATGACTCCGCACCCTGCCATAAAGCCAGGTCTGTCACTGCATTCCTAGCTGAAAAAAACGTGCAGGTTTTACCTTGGCCTGGGAATTCCCCTGACATGAACCCCATTGAAAACCTGTGGGAGCTCACGAAGAGGGAGATTGCCAAGGAAGTGATCACTACCAAGCAGCAGCTCATCGAAAACCTCATCCGGGTATGGCATCACTCTCCTGAGCTAAAGCGAAATGCAAAACTGTGCATTGAGAGTATGCCACGGCGTGTACAAGCTGTAATTGCGGCCAAAGGCGGTATTACAAAATATTAGCTTTCTGTGCGATAATGTTTTAAAATAACAAAACAAAAAAAAATAAATGCAAATTTACAACAAATATGGTCTATAAATTATCCAAATGAATTGTTCTTATTAATAAATAATAAAAACTGTACCTAAAGTCATAAATATCTTTGTATTGCGAGTACAAAGTGAGAAAAACGTATTTTTCATAGGTGTCCCTATTAATATGGCAACCCACTGTATAACTCACCTCTAGTGCGATTTCACTGAACTGCCAATGTATTATACAAGATGTCCGGGGGTAAAGTGCATTAACTTCGGGAGGTGATTCTACATGATGGTAGGAGTAAAAAAGATTAACAACTTTTTCCGAAATTCCAACATTTTTTTTCCATACAAAAAGGCGTACCTACTAAAAATCCTTAGTGTGAGGTACGATCTTACTTGCTGAGAGCCTACCGGGCGCCCGACTCGATTGTGATTGGCCCGTATCGTAACAGTGGAATATAATAAATCTGGCCGCACACGCCGGACTAATTTTACCCTTTTACCTCAAAACTACCCCTAAAAGTTTGAATTTTGAAAAAAGTTATTAATCTTTTTTACTTGTACTATCACGTAGAATCGCCCCCCGAGGTTAATGCAGTTTACCCCCGGACACCCTGAATACAGACCCTCTGACATTTTCAAAACTTCTCCGTCCTGCATTAAATCAAAAATAATTAGTCCCGAATGTATCTGGTTCGTATTATTATAATTTTAAGTTACTACAAATATTCAATATTTAATTGTATTTATCTTCTATTAGTGTTCGACATGATTTACCCTTATTATTGTTCGACATGTATTTTGTTTATAAAAGCCCTACGGGCGTTCAATAAATATATGTGCCTATGTATGTATTCTAATAGGTAATAATGACAAGGTAATATGAACAGGTAACATGAAACCAATCAACCTGCTTACCAATACCACACAGTTTGACACACATTTCAATGAACAGGGAAATACCGAAGAAAGTGCAATTCACGGATGGTCTATTTTTTGGAAGTATTATTTAAAATGAATCTGAAATAATATTAATTATATTGCATTAAAAAAGAAATCGGTTCATAATAATTGGATTGAAAATAATAAGAAGTGTTTGTTGATAAAATACGGGGAATTAGAAATTAAGAAGGTAATATAATTAATAATTGTCGTGGTATTATTAATGTTCATGCCTTCCTACTTTCTTATTTAGTTTTTGTAAAGAAAATAGAGGTCATTAAACGACTATATTATACTTATTAAGCAATAGAATTTTATCGATTATACACGGTCGTTTAGCCGTAATTTTTAAAGTTTAACTCTCTGCATAACTATTGATGGTTCTTATGTCATAACGTACAGTCTAACAAATAAGAGTAGAAAACATAGGAGGGCGCCATTGTTGATCAAATGGCAATACTAAACACATAACTCATGGTGTTAAAGTAAAGCTGTTTAACCTACATTTTTTGTAAAAAATAAAAAAAACACATAAAAGTGGGAAAAATATTTTTTTATTGCAATTTTGATACCTACCGATCTCAAAATTAGAATTGATATAGGTATATTATACCTTTGCAATTTTTGGTAATACAATGAGGAATAACGATTTATAGTAAAATAAAAAGCACAGTTGGAAATTGCTCACATTTATTTAATACTAACTTAAGTACTCAGTGTTGCCCAGGTTTTAGATCATGTCTCTAATTTTAGATCTGAATATATTTAACTCATTCCGACCTAAAAGTAGTGTAACTACTCACCATTTTAGTGATTCTTCCTTTTTACCTACTGTTAAATTCAAATTTATGCTATATTAAATGAAAGCATATCACATTATAAAACACCACTTAATCAAATTTATAAGATACCTTAACAACAGTGCTTCATCGAATTAAATTTTTTTCTTTGAGAACAAAAAAAGGTTTTTTAAATGTGACTTACAGTGTTTTATACATACAGTGTCATTGCGATTTGAAAGAATATTTGACAGTTAAATTGGTATTGCCAGCCTACAAATTTAGTAGTTCAATTTTTAATATTTTCTACTCTTAATTGACAGACTCTAACTGTTATACTTTTTGGTAATTAGTTTGGATAAACTCGAACGCGGCTTGAAATGGCTTTACCCAATAATGCGCGTTTCATCTCGCGACAAAATATCCTCCGTCAAAATATCCTTCGGCATAATATCCCAAGGACAAAATATCTTATGGACAAAATATCCCCAACAAAATATCCTTCGATTTAAGAGACGATGCAAAAGAGACAGAGTAAGGAACTTACAGTTCCGATTTAAATTTTAATAATTATTTTTTAATTGATAAACTAACGTTTAAGACAAGATTTTTATGCATAGCACAAAGGGTAACAATTATTATGAGCAATAATTATCAACCTGAAACACTCATCTACATTGAAAAATCTTCAGAGAAAAGATACTTGCCGCCAACGGGACTTGAACCCGCATCCTTCTGATTGCCGGTGCGATGAGTGTTTCAGGCTGATAATTATTGCTTATAATAATTGTTATCCTTTGTGCTATGCATAAAAATCTTGTCTTAAACGTTAGTTTATCAATTAAAAAATAATAATTTATTTTTGAAAAGTTAAAGTATTTCCCCAAAAATGTAGACATAATTTGTCACGACCAGGGGTCCTAGCATGGTCGGTCGATGTAGGTTTTATCGAAAATGTCGGTAATTTGACATCGCTCCCGAGCACGACTGCAGGCCGCTAACGAACAAACAACAGTTCACATCGACTAAGTTAACGAACAAACAACAGTTCACATCGTTCCTAATTTATTTGACGTAAACCACGGACATATGTCATTTGGATGTCTATGACGTAAACTGTTATTTCTTCGTCAGCGTCCTGCAGTCGTGCTCGGGAGCGATTTAAAGTTACCGACATTTTCGATAAAACCTATGTCGATCGACCATGCTAGGGGGCCTGAATCGATCTTTTCTCGGAAGATTTTTTCCACGTAGATTAGTGTTTCAGGCTTAAATTTTAAATTTGGCACCGAAAGGTTTTGTTGGGTTAGGTTAGGTTCATCATCATCACTATTGGCTCTACAACCCCTGTTGGGTCTTGGCCTCCTCAAGAATCTTCCTCCACTCCTCTCGGTTTTGTGCCAGCTCTCTCCAGTTTAGAAGCTCCAAGATAGGTATGTCTTTGAGGACGTTGTCGCTCTATCTTAGTCTTGGTCTTCCCAGGCTCCTTCGCCCTATTGGTCTTGAGTTCAGCAGGGACTTTGGTGCTTGGTACTCGGTCATTCTCTCCACATGACCCAGCCCCCGAAGTCTTCCCAGTTTTATAATTTTGCGACGTTTAGCTCCTTAAACAAAGTATAGAGCTCATTGTTATAACGTCTGCGCCAAAATCCATTATCTAGAACCGGTCCAAAGATGCGCCTCAAAATTTTTCTTTCAAAAACGTCCAGTGCTCGCTCATTCCTCTTAGTTAGTACCCAAGTCTCAGCTGCGTACGTAAGTACTGGTCTGATAAGTGTTTTGAACACTAATATCTTGGTGTTTCTGGACAGCAGTCTGGATTTTAATTGGTTTTGTAGGCGGAGGTAGTTTTTAGGTTAGGTTAGGATATGTTGTCTGGGATATTTTGTCGGGGATTTTTCCGTAATATATTTTGTCGGGGATATTTGGTCTGGGATATTTTGTCGGGGATATTTTGTCGGGGATATTTTGTCTGGGATATTTTGTCGGGGATATTTTGTCGGGAATATTTTATCTAGAATATTTTGTCGGGGATATTTTGTCTGGGATATTTTGTCGGGGATATTTTGTCTGGGATATTTTGTCGGGGATATTTTGTCTGGAATATTTTGTCGGGGATATTTTGTCTGGGATATTTTGTCGGGGATATTTTGTCTGGGATATTTTGTCGGGAATATTTTGTCGGGGATATTTTGTCGGGGATATTTCGCCTGGGATATTGTGTCGGGGATATTTTGTCTGGGATATTTTGTCTGGGATATTTGGTCGGGGATATTTTGTCTGGGATATTTTGTCTGGGATATTTGGTCGGGGATATTTTGTCGGGGATATTTTGTCTGGGATATTTTGTCGGGGGATATCTTGTCGGGAGATATTTTGTCGGGGGATATTTTGTCGGGGGATATTTTGTCGGGGGATATTTTATCGGGGGATATTTTGTCTGGGATATTTTGTCGGGGGATATTTTGTCGGGAGATATTTTGTCGGGGAATTTTTTGTTGCGGGATATTTTGTCGGGGGATATTTTGTCGGGGGATATTTTGTCGTGGGATAAAAAGTCGCGGAACTATGTTTGGAGACCAGATTATCATATTTATAAAACAAAAATGCAGGAATTTCACTATTTATTAAAATAAAACTGTCTTTTCGTCTAGTAAATAATAATAATCATTAGTGAAATAAGTAATAACTTTCCAGCCACAGGCTAATTAATTAAGTCAAGCCCGTCAAAAGCGCAGACAAAAACCTTTAGAATATAATAAAAAGCGTTCATAATGTTCATGGCTCATTTTCACGATTTAAATATCTTTTACTGGCGTAGATTCCCATTTACCCGTTATAGGTTTCTTTAGCATATTACCTTTTCAGTACAAATACTATTTTATGTTTTGTGAACAGTTTTTTGAGTGTATTGTGCGACATGACTTTAAGACCAGGGTTTCTTCAAGTGGGGTCCATGGACCCTTTGGGGCCATTGACCTTTTGTTCACTCTTAACGTTAAACGTCACGTAGTAGTACAAAAAAGTAGTACAAAAAAGATTCCATGACAATTGATCCGGCGACAATTGGCCCGCCGACAGTTGGCCCGCCGACAGTTGGCCCACCAACAGTTAATCCCCCAGACAGTTGATCCCTCGGACAATTGATCCCCTAAAAGACTATTTCTTCAAGTAAGAATGCAAAGAGGATATAGGATATACGGCCGTATAGCTAAAGTCGATATACATATATCTGCAGGCGTCTTGAGTGAAAATAAGCTATCATTGAAGAAGAAGATAATAATAATAATCTAAATGAAAATATGAACGAGACACAGAAAAACAGAAAAAGATAATGGTCGCAACTGGGACTCGAACCCAGAACCTCGACTATCCGGGACGTGCGTTTACCAATTCCGCCATTGCGCCGTACTGTCAAGCTGTCATAATAGTCAATCTCATATTTAAAATTTTAGAATTTACAATATTATCTTCAATTAATTTATTTTCTGTATCATAGGCAAGTACCCTTTTTATTGGAAACAATCATTCTAAGAGTTGGTTTGTAACCTAGATAGCTTCACGGATAAATGTATCCGATTTTTTTTTATATGGAACTATTGAATTTTTATAAAAGTTTAAACGAATATTCAATTTTATAAGAAAAGAACCCAGTTGCGACCATCATATTTTTCTGTGTCTTGTTCTCTTTCATATTTTCGTTTAGATTATTATTATTATCGTCTTCTTCAATTATATATTACATTGCAGGGAATAACCTTCAAAAGTTATGAAAACAGAGTTTTTCATATAAAATTGAAAATAAGCTATTCAAATATTTTTACTAACAATAATTCTGACTTCCCAGAAGCATGCGGTAGTCACAAAATACAACATTCTTATACGTGCAGTCGTCTTAGCAAAAAACCGCTAATGGTCCCTACTTGCATATAATATAACTTATTTTATCTGAATGCCACACAAGAGTCCCAACTGCAACCAACCGTCTGGAGCCAGTGAGACTATGGCATCCCCAATGCTGGTATGTTGTGAGGCTGAAGGTAGTGGGGAAGGGAAGGACATGTGAAAAATGTACCTGGCTATTCAGATCTAGTCACCAAACACGGCTAAAGCCATTTCAAGTAACGTTTCAATTCTGAATGATGGTGTTACACCAGGGCGATACTGAAAGTATCTTCCACTCTGAAAGCATCAAGGGTAAAATTATTTGTCTAATACACTCTCTCAATGGAATAGATGAAATTGCTGCAAACCAATCCCAGGATTGAAACCAGAGAGAGAGACACTCTACATCAGCGTAAAAATACAAAAAAAATCATTTAATATAACTCATTTTATCGGTATACCGGCGGACCAACTGTCGGGTCACCACGAAAAGAGATGTAAAAGCATCTGGAAACATTGCAGAATTCTTTTGAAGGTTACTTTAGTCTAGAACACGTCGATAAAGAAACTTGGGTGCGAAGCCCATTTTCAATTCATAATGATAAAATCAGCAATGAAGATCTTGTTGAAGATGACCTCATTCAGGATATTGCAAGCAGAATTTCTTTCAAAGCGACTTGACGAGTTTTGTTGTTTTTGGGACATTTTTTAAATCTCCTCGTCAAACATGCTATGTCTATTCTAAAACCTATTTGCAACTACGTATCTGTGTACAACTGTGTATCCGGGTTCTAGCGTCAATTAAAACCAAAATCGTAATCGATTGGACGTCGAAGATGACATGCGCCTTGCCTTATCGAAGACGTTACCTCAATTTAAAGTGTTCACTGAGTCCAAACAAAAGTATCCTTATTATTAATCTGGTTATGACACAACTTGGTTACGTATTAATGTATACTAACCAACTAACTACCACTAACATTAAAAACTAACTTCTAAGAAAGATTTTTAAAAAGCGTTGTTATTATTTTTTTTTCTACAATTTTCATCGACAGGGGACCGTGGTTATTTTGAAATTCTGAAAGTTTAAGAGCCGCTGACCGAGACAATAATTTGGATGAAGATTTACCATTGTTCTTCCGCCATCGCTCTTAAAACTTTTGAAAGGCGGTGAACGGTTCTATAGAAAAAAATTAAAAGTCAACCCATTTCTTCAAAAGAAATTTCCGGAAAACTTTTTCCGTATACCAACCTTTAGTTTGAATACCCAATAATGCGATCTTTACAAAAGTTTTAAAAAAGTTCTAAAATTTTGAGAATAGTGTAGTTGTGACGTCACTGTTACCATTAAAATAAGATGTTATACTCAGTTGTCACAAAAAACCTCAGCTCATTATTACCCAGTGATTTTTATATTTTTTACAAGCTAGCATAAACGATGCGTTATCGAATGACGCTTCGAAGGAGGTACCTTTGCAAAAATGATGGATAAATAATTTTTTCTTTTCCTTTGCACTTAATTTTTGTCTGTTTGTGTACTGCAAATTTCTGTTATCCGAAAATGAGTTTTATGACTCAATCCATTGCTATGTAGTTAGTAAATCAATAAATATGAAAAAAAAATACAACCCATACATACGTTTTATCACTGGTTGTGGTTTTATCACTGGTTAAGTCAAGTCAAGTAAATGAAAAACCTTTCAAATGAATACCTATATTGATTATTAAAATTAAACGAATTTGAAGCGTGATTATAAAGTATGAAAAAATGACACTTAAAACGTTTAATGAAATGTAATTTTTTTTCGTAAAAGTCTTGGCCCTTTTCTTTTCTCACGAAACGTGTTCGGACATAACTAGATAACAGGGTTAGTGCTTGTCTTGCAAAATGAAAACAAGGATATAATAATAAAATCTGGGTCAACCATATTTCAAAATCAAAGAAAGTACTTAAAAGTAGGGGAAGTCCTCGCAGCAAATATTTACAGGAAATCTGATGTTTTTTTGGGTTACATTTTCCAACTGAATATTTTTATACATTTTTTTGTATCACGCTTACATATTACTATTTCACACCAATTTTATTTTTTGTGTTAATTATATTTTGTAAAAAATGCTACTAGTATTGCCATGGTGAAAAACGATCGTTCAAAATCGAAACGTTTCGCACTGTGGTCCCAATGCCTGATTCAATTGTAGTTTAGCATCAGTTTAACCTATACCCCTTTTTTATTTATGTATGAAGTATGAACCCTTGTGTTTATTAAACTAAAGACATTAATTTTTGTGACTCAACTGGCCTGCTTTCATAGTGATTTGAAAATAAAACCACCTAAATAAATATTAAATTAGAAAAAATCTAAACTACTAAGCAAAAAAAATATCAGAGTGTGAGATTCACACGCGTTATAAGTGAAACCTTCAGAAAACTAAAGTAGACTAGATAGGGGAGACTATGAATCACTTTTTTTAAAAATTAATGTGAAGGATGATTTTTTTCATATTTTTGCCATCGATTTCCAGTGCACCCTTTCCTATACATTTATGACCAAATGTATAGGAAAGGGTACATAGTATTTGTTTCTTCTTCGGAGTCGCTAGATGTCGATTTCTTTTACCTGTTCATTTTGGAGTGGTTCGAAGTTTGGATATTGATTTTACAAAAAAAAAATATTTTTTTTTTGTATTTCGTAGGATTTGACCCCTGGTCGGTTGAATATCTGCAAAGATTCACCAGGCGCTTTATACCACTACACTAAAGGGAACTTGCGCGGAACCGTGGATGTATCGCATTATATTGGAACCGAGTGCCCGTGAATAAAATAAATATTTTATTGCTATTTCACTCTCTTTAAATCCTATAGATATTTATTTGTGTTTGTGTCTTTTTAGTATCGCTCGCTTCCGTTCCATCGAGTTTAAAATCACAACGGTGCTAAAGAAGTTTGCACTTAAAAAAAAAATGCATTAAAAATAAAATAATTATCTAGGTGTTATCAAGCACAAAATATGCTCTTTATGTGGAAACAATAATGCGGGGATAAAAGGATTAAATTAATAATTCTATTCCTTTAACAATCGGCCAAGAATATGGCAATTCTAGGCCGATTGTTCTGCCAACGCACTCACTGCAAGTTTTTCAATCAATCATAGTGAGGACTAGCTAGGTTTCTACTGAAACATGTTGCCAACTTTACACTGTCAGTTTCAGCGCGTCAAAAAAGTCACCCGCAAGCGTTGAAAAAATCGTAACAAATAGTGATGGACGAGGAAGATTCTAATTTTAACCAGCCTAATACTTAGACATATTCGTATGTTCCGTATAAAAAAAATGGATCAACATGGTAATAATAAACGCGGTAAAAAGTTTTCCCTGTCCAAAATAGTTGAAATTTACTTTAATATTTGAAAAAATCTGTTTACGTAAGTAGGTAGGGTCTGAAATAATTCAAAATATGATTGAAGTTATTAAAAAATAAAGTTATTACCCCGAAATACGCGTCCATAATTAACAAGTAATTTTATTTATTTATAAGTACATGTTACATGATTAATACATTTACTTGACTTCTCAATACATTAGGTCACCATACTAGGCAGCTGCCTGTATCATGGTGACCAATGCAAGATAGTTATATTGAAATGAAGTCTAGTAGTGTAGGTAAACATATTTAAGTAAAATTATATTTTAAAAAAATTAGAAAATTGGTAGAAATGTTTCCAATAACTCACAAATAGCCAAAGTTGCCTGGAAAATAAACACAAATAAGTAAGGTAGCTGATATGCATGTACATAAATACACATGCATACACACATGCACACATACATACATATATATACTTACATAAACATGTATTTATGCATACCCACACATACATGTATATTCATATATATACACATATACTTACATATACCTACATACACATACACACAAGTTTGATGGCAGGAACAAACCGTCAGCAAATAGTGGCAAAAACAAGAACATCTAAATGAGGCTGGATAATACTGCATGATATTTAAAACCGAGACGTGCAAACAAAGCATGCGTATATTATAACTTTATACTGTGTTATAAAGTTATAATATACGCATGCTATGTTTGCACGTCTCGGTTTTAAATAAAATAAAAAAAGAATAAAGAATAAATAATACATTTATATCACTATCTAAGTATGTGAAACAAGTTGAAAACACTATCATAGTCACTCATCAGAATATCATTTGATCGTAGATGCTTGGTTTTTGCATTGCACGGCGACTAAGAGGGGCGACGCTCGATTACCCGGAGAAACTTATAAACTTCTAACTGTATTTTGATAGTGTGGCGGCCACTTGTGCCGCATTAATTGCGCCGCCACTGAACTCCGACCGAACACACTGAAATCTACGAAATACCTACAGTCAGTTTCTACGGCCGCACCGCCTCGTAAATAATAATTCCGCCACTTACGCGAAAGGCCTAGAACGTGTGGCTGTACCATACAAGTGCCCATAGAAGGTTCGAGCGATTTCTCAGCTTTGCGTGAATTCACCCAGCCTTGCCTACCGTGAGATTAATTACTCGCCGCGAGTATATAAGCAAGCGCTTGCTCGCTGAGTACCAGTTCAGTCTTTATTCATGGTTCGACATTTACACATCGGGCAGTGATACAACTAAGTGCAGTGTAGTAACTCTCTACCTGCCCTCGCGGGGCAACAGCCCGTGCAGTCAACCGCAAGTGAACAACATTTGACCAGTGTGACACCAGGAACATTTCCAGCACCTTAGAGGAACTTCACCAACCCACAACCGGCAACGAGCCAGCAACCGGCAACAAACCAGCAACCACAACCAGCAACCAGAATCCGGCAACGAGCCAGCAACCGGCAACAAGCCAGCAACCACAACCAGCAACCACAACCGACAACGAGCCAGCAACCAGCATCCTCATTGCCTCTCAAGGTTCCTTCCTGCGTCACGTGTGTGTGTCGCCACACAGCCGCCATACCTCGTCAACACGACGACGGTCGACCGCCTGGACCAAGGTTACTTCTACACCGCCATGGTGCAGAGCAACACGCCGGCTCCCTGAAGACCAGTGATCTTCACCGCCGTAGTCTCCTGACCTTCACTCTTCATCATGCAGCAGCAACACCAACGGCACCACTGCCACTCCGCTCCGCTTCGACCTCGCTACGTAGCAACAATAAAGACTGACTCACTACACTGACCGACGCCTTTCATTTCTCGTCCCGTCTCTGCCGATACGGCCCGCTCCCTCAATACACTTTGTGGTTTGAAATATTGAATGAAATAAAATAATAACTTTGTTTGTCATAGTACCAATGTTTTCCATAGTACCAATGTTTTCTCCCCAAAATATAAAATTAAAAATTCACTTTCATTAGTGGAAGAACTGAAAGATTTGGATCTCCTGAGATGCCCAGACCCGCGTCTACACGAGAGCCTGACTGCCCACACCCAGACTACGCCTTGGACTCCATAGTCTCCACCATCCAGTAAGCTACCATCTTCCTCTTTACGTAATGTGCTGATTTCACTAGAATCTCGCGTATTATATGACGACTGAATACCAGAGGGAGGAAAAGATAGAGTTCTTTGTAGTTTAGTCGATTCATAGGATAAACCACTTGCCTTGTGTAATAACTGTATTTACGTTTGCCCCCCTGTGCTTATTTAATAAACCCTGTCAAGGGAGAAGTTACCCCGACCCACTCTGAACGTGCCCATATTGGTACGCGTGGACAAGCCGATGGCGTGCCTTTCCGACCCTGAGGAGTCCAGGTTCCCTTGCTAACTGAGCTAGTCCCAAGGGAGCCTATTTGTGAGTATTTAACCCTGGCTTCCACCTGGGGGCCCATTTTGCTATTCCTTACTGCCCCCCAAGGTGGTACTCCAACAATGGACAGGGACAGATCATCAACTGAATTCCTTCCTTAACCTTATAAATTCCAACCATCAACACATTAAATTCACATTTATTAATTAATCATTTCTCTTCCTGCAATGTAAAAAATCTTCCTTCTGAATTAAGACCGGTATTTCATACAAATAATAATTTAGGTAAATTTTGAACGACAAACTTAGTTATTCGGGAATTTATGAATTAGATTGCAGTGATTGCTCCGCATTTTATATTGGTAAAACAACGCGCAATATCAATATTAGAATCAAAGAGCATCTCAGATGCTTAAATAATAATGGATTTTCGGAATTCGCCAATCATCTTCTTGATAAAGATCATAACTTCAGTCAAAGCACCGGTGCTAAGATTTTACACAGAAATGGTCACGGTAACAGACTCAATAATTTAGAATCACTCGAAATAAAGAAAGCCGTTAAAACAAAAACCCAAATCCTTAATAATCAACTAAATGTGTCCAACAGCCCGATATTAGGGATATTCCCCAGAAACTAGTAAAAACCCTTAATCACTTTATCCCTTAATCACCTATTCAAATGACGATTTGTCACTGAATATATAAAATGGTAATTCATTAACTATCACCCGTCTCTTTCACTGTTCCTTTGTATTATGTTTTGTCTCTTTCTTTATCTATATAAGTTCACACTATGTGTATTTTTGATCAGTTTAATTTTATACCCTGAAGATGCTCGAGTAAAGCGAAACCGGTAGGTATTATAAAAATTAAATAACTCGTGGATAAAAAACCAAGTTATTGTTTTATTTCATTCAAACTTCTAACTACTAGGTAATTCTAATTAGCTAGGTAATTCAACCTTCTCTTTGTTTTTTTAAAGGTTCCGGACCGTTGGGATTCGTTAGGCGGTACCTACGCACACAATTTTTTCTATTTAAAAACACGGATTCAGGTTATTAAAAAGTAGGTTTTTTATAGCTCTGTCTAAAGATGCCTAATTATGCCAAAATACCATATTGAAAAGCTATTATCCATCTTTATTGCTAATTTTCTTTAAATTTCAGAAATTTCCCTAGAATATGATTATCCATGCCTCAAGGCACCAGACCATTGTGAATTTTTTATTTTTGAAATTTTTTTATTTCATTTTCTAAAAGATGCATTTGTTAAGAATGCTCTTACCAAAGATATTCGTAAGCTTGATGGAAATACAGCATTTTATGTGAAACGTTTGAAACAGTTTGTATGTTGAATTATTTTGAGTTTTTCCCTAACAACTTTTTTCAACCTGGTTGACAACATATTAAAAAAATATATACATCCGGTTTGCGTGTATCAAGTCTTAAACGGTTCGAAAATTTAGTCTCTATGGCACCACGCAGGGATTTTTTTTATAAAGGGCCCCATTCTATTTTTTTCTTTTCCTTTTTCCAAAATTTTCCATAAAACCCGAAAATAAAATTCGCTGATGCACCATTTTTTTAATATATCGAAATTCCCCTACGTGGTACCATAAATCTGTGTGCCTTATCTCTAAATATATTTTAATTTTATTTTTCTGATGAACCGTATCGCTTAATCGCTGTCACGCACCAAGCAGCAATCTGGTCAGACTGTCCCGTTGAAAGTGACGTACACCGTAAACCATGCTTTAGATTCGAGTACAAAAATTTGTATAGAGTTTTATATGTGTATATATTGACTATCAGTTTTAATTACAAAAATTCAATTCACCGTTTGCTTGAAAATAATTATGAAAAATACCTACACCCTTTTACAGCGCACGCACCGTGGGCTGCCCTCTTAACTATCTTTATGACTTAGCCTTACCAAGCTTAGCAAGGATAATAAATTATGAGATGGACTTTATTTAGCCCATTTAATAATGTTTACTTCTCTCTTATGTAAATTACTATAAATAAAAATAATAATAAATGTGCCTGTTGACGTTGACCCTGCTTGCCAACGAATTAATAAATTCGATTACACCCCACTGATATAGATAAATCTGCTGTCCAAGGTGGATAGGAAAGAAAAAAAACTAAGATTTCTGAACACCTCACAATCCGTGAGTTAATGTCTTTATTTTTATTACAATAATAATGATCAAGAGTGAAACGTACACACAATATAATTTTATACACTGTTTTATAATAACTATACTCATTATTTTTCATTAGACATCAAGAAGAGAATACAAAATTAATAGTTAAACAGTAATGTTATTACACAGTCAATAAAAAACAGTTTAAAAAGGTGCAATTTTTTAAAACGAGTTTAATTAACTTGCATATGAATATTAGTTAAACCATATATAAATATTTCCACCTGATTACTTTCTCATATTAGATTTAAACATTATGTACATACAATGTTTATTAGATTTTTTTTAATAATTAAGGCGGACAAGTATTATATCAATATGTTTTTATTTACAATGGACACATGGCCAAACATTTTATAACTATAATACTCGTACTTGAGATTTATACAATACAAAGGTTAGTAACAATATCGCAAAACTTACTATGAATTAAATTAAACTATTATGTACATTTTAGATAAACATTTTCAAATATTTAATAAGCTCGTATTGAGAATAAAATCTATTTGACTATAATAATTTTATATTTGTTTTATATACAAAAATATAATACCTCTATTTTACATACTTGATTCATGCTTCAGTTAAAAGAATGACTGTATTTTAAATACAATTAAATTCCCATAATAACATGACTTAACATTTTTTTCTTTATTACATTTTTTTGTGTCATGAGTTTTTTAAATAGCTTACCGTAAAATTTTAATACTTTTCATTTCAGCGAGTTTTTTCATAGTCCTCGAGCAGTTTAAAAGGAACATTTACATCCTTAATCGATTTTGTAACACTTCAAATCCGACATCGTCAATATCATCCTTAAAATTCGAACATGGATTTTTGAAAAAAATAATTCGTTTCCCTGATGGTTTAACACATTCATCAAAATACCATTTACTTAGTCCAAAAAACCAAGCTTCAGTGTCCTTGTGGTAAATTGGAAAAACAGTTCACAGAAAAAGATCTAGGTTTACGCTGCTCGTTTTGGTGTAATACCTCATCACCATTTAGTTTTCCTATCAGAAATTACATCTGGATTATATGTCTCTAAAACTGGGTTGGAATTCTCAGAAAAATACCAATGTTAGGGGAAAAAACTTGACTTGAAATGAATTTTAGTAAATAAATATCGAGTTAGTTACGCAAAACAAAATAGTACATTTCTGTTCTTAGTCGTAAAGTAGGACGTGTAAATTGTGTTGTTTAAGAATATATTATTTTAATGAGAGTAGTGAGATTGGTCGTTGAACGAAAGTAGAAAGCGAGAATATAGACTATAAAATAAAATAAGTGGACAACATAAAGTACAATAATAAGGTGAGGCTCATTGGGAAATCAGTGTAGTTTGTCATTTTATTTTATAATTTATCAATAATATCGAAAAGCTATCCAAGCTTGAGATAACTATAAATACCTAATGAAATTTCATTCAATTATACTTGATAACCACAAAGTTATAGCTGCATTCAATAGAATAAATATAATTTAAGCATTAAACACAATATTAGCGACTCAAACGAAAATTTGAATTAACCCCAGGACCTAGTTGCAACCGAATCTTTTTCTGATTATTCTGTTTAAAATTTTCCTTTGAGAGTAGTTAATATTGTCTCCAATGATTAAATATTATAATAATTAGAGGTTTTATTCATTAAGTTTTGTATGTGTTAAGAGACGTACTTCACTCACCTTAACCAGTGATTCCTGACATTATTTCGAGTAAATAATGTAAATGAAATTTTTGCCACCGGAGACTCCTTTATTTTTGTATTTTTTTAAATTCTTCCACATGTCATCACGGGTTGCTCATTCGAATAATCTCGCGATCACTCATCCCGACCCTAACTATCCAAGCCCTACTTCCTGACCATAAAGGCAAAGGAATAAAATTTTATGGAGTGGTGATTTGTCGTCTAATCAGTATTATAGCCTCTATGGTAGTATAGATTTCGAATGTCAACAAACTTTAGGTTGTACTTTTCAAGACCAAAGAAGAACTATTTTTTGTTAAATAAGGACCCCAGAGGCCCCACATCTGTGCTTAAAGGGGACGTGCTCTGACAAGAAAAAAACGATGAAAATGTTAATAGCGTTATTTAGGAAGCTTAAACTACGTTTTAATTATCAGTGAAGTTCGCAGAGGGACTTTAAATGTAATTTTGCTTTTCTTGAGAACTATCTCGCTTTTCAAATTAGTCTCGTTAATTTTATGATGGTGGCATAATTGGGGCAATTTATGAGAATATTATGACCACGTAAAATAGAGGGGAGATGGAGCAATTTGACCTTACAACAAAGGAGAAGAAATTTTCTCATTTTGAGGTTAACAATTTTAATTTCATTCAGTTCGTCTACAATTTTCATAGTTCAAACATAGGAGCGGAATAAAATATCTACCTAAATGTATTTAAAATTTAATCTCTACTCTAATACATAATAGTACTGTATTAAAATATAACTAGCCGTTGGAAACAATAGTTATATTATTTCAACGTCCAACGCTGTTGAAAATAATTAGCGCCAACAGTTGAAATATAATACCTACATGCGAATATTATTCAACGCAGTCAACGATTCAACTGCCTAATAAATAAAAAGGGTTAAGAGTTTGTACTTCGTGAACAACATTAATCGATATTTTAAATGGTCTTTTGGTTATGTACGTACCTACTGCACGTTTTTTTTTATTTTCCCATCCAATACGGCCGATACGCAGCGCCACGGAACAATCAAATTTATCAACGACAAGCAAAAAAATAACCTATTGATTATTGTCAATGTCGGTCGCCTAACAGTTATGTTTTGTACCTATTGTTTTCAACGGTGTTGGAATGATTAAGTCAAAAGGGTCAAGAGATCACACTTCGTGAACGATATTATACCCAATTACACAAGGTCTTTTGGTAATGTACATACCTACTGCACGTTTTATTTTATTTTCCCATCCAATACGGCCGATACGCAGCGCCAGGGAACAATCAAATTTATCAACGACAAGCAAAAAATAACCTATTGATAATTATCCAATACGGCCGATACGCAGCGCCAGGGAACAATCAAATTTATCAACGACAAGCAAAAAATAACCTATTGATAATTATCAACGCCGGTCGCCTAACAGTGACGTTTTGAACCTATTGTTTTCAACAGTGTTGGAATGATAAGTCAAAAGGGTCAAGAGATCACACTTCGTGAACGATATTATACCCAATTACACAAGGTCTTTTGGTAATGTACATACCTACTGCACGTTTTATTTTATTTTCCCGTCCAATACGGCCGATACGTAGCGCCAAGCAACAAGCGAATTTATCAGTGACAAGCAAAATATATCTTCAACAGGATAATATTTTCAACACCGAAACCAACGTCTTCCAACAGTTTCAACTTTCAACGTTATTATAGGATTATTATTACGTGTGTGGGGCGTGGGGCATAGAGATAATAATAATTAATAATACATCAATGATTCGGGGAACCACCCGTTAAAAGGGATTCCTTAATAGGATTTTGATATATTTTTTGTTAGTATCGTGTCGATCTCCTATTATAGTTGCGTCAACGTCGACGTTATTTTCAACAGTTGAAAATTGCCAACGATAACGACGTTGGCGTTGGATAGAATTATCGTTAACGCCCAGTACTAATACATAAGGAGGTAACAATATGGTAATATTAATGAAGCCGCTACACAACCGATAAATATCCAAACAAGCAACACCAGCCAAATATGAGGGCTAAGAAGTAGCACCAGAAGAGGTCTCGCTGAAGACCTCAGTCGAAAACGTAAAGCAGGAAATACAAATAAAATTATTATGCAAGTTTTCACGTGTACGAAGATATATTATGAAAAATATAAATAAACCAATTGTAATAACTAGATCACTCTGAATCAGTGATACTGTTAAATGGTTGCAATGTCGAAAAGGTGGAAAGATTTAGATACCTCGGCAGTATTCTCACGGAGACTCTTGACCCAGATGTGGAGGTTAGATGCAGAATTGAAGCAGCAAGAACTGCGTTCATTAAAATGAAATCCCTCTTCTGCAATGACAATATCAGCTTAAAACTAAGGCAGAGAATGCTAAAATGTTATGTGTGGTCGGTCTTGCTCTATGGATGTGAAACATGGACCTTGAAAGTAAATACCATGAACGGGTTAGAGGCTTTTGAAATGTGGCTTCACCGGAGAATGCTCAAGGTCCCATGGACCGACATGATCACCAGCACAGAAATTCTCAGGCGGCCTAGAGCAGATAGAGAACTGCTTACATTAATAAAAATCAAGAAAATTTCATATCTGGGTCATATACTTCGAGGGGAGAAGTATCACTTGCTCCATTTGATATTGAAAGGCAAGATAGAGGGTCGCCGAGGGCCTGGTCGGAGACAAATGTCTTGGCTGCGTAATATACGAGAGTGGACCGGCATTAGAAGTGTGGAGGAGCTATTCCGGGCAGCGCAAGACAGAGAGACATTCTCAAGAGTGATCGCCAACGTCGGGGGGACCTGATACGACACGCAAAGAAGAAGAATTGTAATAAAATGTAATCTTGTTCCAGTAGACTAGCTATGTACCACGTTTGTTATGGATTTGAATTACAAACGCGGCAAAGTTCTTCGTACTTTAATTAAAAATAAAGATTTATTAGAATGCTGGAAAAATCAAATTAAATAATCGCTTCCTTCCGTTGAAACACCATGTAAACGGCTTTACGAGGAAAAGCCTTGAAAATGTATGAATACGAATTTAACAAATTTCGGTATTATGTAGTGAATGGGTAAATTGCGGATAAAATTAATTACTTAATATCTAGCCTCTTTCAACGAACCATGGTATCGTAACAAACTTTTTCTGGTTATTTTTTTTTGTCTTGTATGAAAAAGATCAAAAAAAAATCATGAAAAAAAAAGTTATGAAGAAAATTCTTTTCTTCATACATATTGTATGGAACGAATTCACCTTTTAAAAGGGCTGCAGGATTATTGTGATAAGTATAATATTGAGTAGTATTACAAAAATTCCAAAACGACAAATAATGTCAATGCGCTGATTATTTTGCTTTTGTTCTTAAACATATGCTGCCCCTCTTTCTTACACACTAAAAGTCAACAGTCGAAAATGGGACAAACGGTGAACGTATGTCTGCACCCCTCCATAGGAAAAATACGATAGTTGTAATAAACCTCTTGAGGAAAATAATTTCCCTCAGGATCAATGTCATCTTAGGGGATGCTATGTGGAGAGTCTGTTTAAAGAGGAGAAGGATAGGAAGTTTTGTGAAGGAAAAGGGTATGAAGGGTGGGTTGGAATCTGGGAGTCAGTGTGTCCAGGAGTGATGGACGTATGAATTCATCCCTCCAACTGAGGTGAAAGGCGATGGGTCCGGAGAGTCGGGCTGGAAAGGTCAAAACGCCTCCCTAAACTAACCTCTCTCCTCAACCTCCAGCCCGCCACACAGCAGGTGAGCAGACGCATCCGCCGCCATGACCTGGACACCCCATGAACCCGGGCACCTCTGCTAAGTCACCAAACGTAGCAAACCACTTGGGATGACCTATGGCAGAAGTGTTGGTTATCCAGTAAATGGTACCCGTACCCACCTTCCAAATTGTGTATGTATTTACGTATAAAGAAAATGAAATGCAATTTCCTTAAGTAAGTGGAAAAGTAAGAAAATCATAAAAATTATAAATCCGTACACAACGCCATCTCTGATACATATCCACAAAATAATTGCTTCATTTTTAACTTAGTAAAAAACTGAATTTAATTCAGCTAATTAACACAACATTTATTGATTCTGAGGGTAAGTTAGTAGGTAGGTAAGTTCGCCAGGACAGCTGATAGGAATATATAGCACGTAACAAATAACAAGTAAGAACGAAACAAATTTGGAGAAAAACATCCCTAACGAAATATTATATTCAAACTTTTTTTGTGTGGATACAAAGTAAACGTAAATTAGGTTTCTTTACGCATTATTTTTCCATTAAGTTTTCAAGCCACTTAGATCTAAATCAAACCCAAAAAAATGAGGGACGAAAGATACAAAATCTTTTTTCGTTTGAAGCACAAAATTTGAATCTAATTTCAACTGCTATTTTCAACGAAAAGGTTTAATCATACGCTATTTTACCACACAGCTAAATAATACATCATATAAAAAAATGCATACTTATAATGTGAAATATAAAACTATAACAGCCTTACTAAAAAACCCAGTGAAAATTTTATTCAATTGACAAACGGCCGCGGATATGAAAACATTACTAATTAAAAAAATTGTTCATGGAAAAAAATACACTTGGTTTACACGGCCTGAGAGGGTAGTTTATCTCTGTTTTAGTAATGTTTTCCAAAGTATTTTGAATGTTCTATATATTTCTTATTTTTGAAGGTGTCGTAAAAACAAATACCATTTATGAAAACTAGATAAAATTACCTCTTAGATTTGTGCAATTGAAATACACTTTAGTTTTTAAAAACTGCCATATATGAAGATTCAAACGCGAAAAAAATGTTTTTTTTTTACCAAAACATATTTGATGAAAGTGTACAGAAATTTATAAAAAAAACAAAATTTAAAAAATACAGACCTTTTATATAATGAATTTAGAACGAAACTGTCACCACACTTTTTCCTCGTGCATACAATAAAAAAATAATAAAAAATTTCAAAGTTTTTTTATTGCCAGAAAACTAACCTAAAAAGTAATACCGACTTTTATAACAGATTTCTTGCAACTCCAAAGACGTTAATTTCATTGATACATTTAGGAACACATGTATTAGATATTAATATTTAAAAAAAAAACAACTTTTATGAAATTTTCATAAAATAAAATCCTCTACATATAAATTTTAATTTTCCTGTTTTACATAAAATACTTATTGACATTTCAATTTTCAAAGTATGATTATTTTTATTATAACTTGACTAAACCTTATTAAAAACCACAAAACACATATTAATTATGCGAATGTAATAGTGAATTAGTCATATTAATAGATATTACGATAACATTTGTGTAATATTACACACACACCCGCGGAGTGAGTTTTTTTTGGCGGTTTCAACGCGAATGACGGCACGCCGCGCGCCGCCACCTAGCGGTTCTGTAGGAAAACAAACAATTAAATTATGTACACTATGAAAAATTCCACTGTTGCCAGATTTAAAATACATTTTAACAAAAAATATTATTAGTAATGTTATCGTGTTTTAGTGTACGTTTGTTTTATTCAGGTTGCTGCAGCAACACAGGTTATCGGCCGTGCTGTGGTTTTTTTTTAGTAAGGCTGTAAGAGTATAGTATGAAGACCATCAAGTTTGGAAGGTAAACCTGAAGGCGGCGATCACCGGTTATTTCACAGAAATACAAAGGAAACGTTGTCATAAAATGGCCATTCAGCCCAATTTTGTTTTCATGACATTTGAAAAGGTAGTCAGCGATTCTAGGCGCGTTTCAGCGTTCAGCTATCAAATTTTACTAAACTGACAAGTTTAACAACACGATAGTTGTCCTCTTCTGCAAAGATAAGGTGAGAAAGTACCTGGGTATTCAGATCTTTGGAGGTTATCCACCACTTACCCACCCTGATATAAGTAACAGATGGTTACTCCTTGAAGCTCTCGCAAGATTCATTTTTTTTTGTTAAACGAAGCTACATTTGACGGCCGGCGTAGTCCAGCGGTAAGGCTCTTGACTCCCATTCCGAAAGTCGCGGGATAGAATTCCGGCGTGGCAAATAAATTTTATTTTATTAATTTGTGTTATTTCACAACTTATTCATTTAAAATAATATGTAGTATATTTGCGGCACGTTCCAGAGTGGAAGATACTCTCAGTATCGCCATGGTGTAAGACCAAAATTCGGAATTGAAAAGTTGCTTGAAATGGCATTAACCGTGTTTGGCGACCAGATCTGAATAGCCATGTACTTCCCCACCTTCCTCTTCCCTATCTACTTCCCCTCCCCACTACCTTCAGCCTCACAACACACCCCAATTGGGGATGCCATAGTCTTACTGGCTCCAGACGGGAGCAGCTCAGACTCTTGTGAGGTACCACTATAAAAAAACATTTAATTAGTCCCTGCAAACGTTGTTAGAAAGCAGTAAGCAAGTGCTCAACAGGAAAAAAAATAATACAACAAATCAGGTTAGGTTAGGTTAGGTTAGGTTAGGTTAGGTTAACACTATAAAAAAACATTTAATTGGTCCCTGCATACGTTGTTAGAAAGCAGTAAGCAAGTGCTCAACAGGAAAAAAAATAATACAACAAATCAGGTTAGTAATACACGCAAAATAATATTACTAAAATAAAACTCGTTCAAGAAGCTCATGAGGCAGTATTGCATCATGTGAAAAACCCTGTAAGCACCTGTATAAAAGGGAACATACGATAAAGAATTAAGTCTCAAATCATTTGCAAGTACCAATAAAAAAATGTTAATTGCATTCAGCCTGGTATAAACCACACCCAGAAACCGTATCCCTTAGCCACCCACCCAGTGAAGCCTCAAAGAAAGTTCATTGAATAATAGAGGTGAAGACATAAGACAAAAATTCAGCGTTGAGTGGTCGGAGGCGGGACAAACGAAAGTTAACGCCTTTAAGCAAGCTTCAAGCCTTCACATATTTTTGAGGGTGGCGCAAATAAATTTGAGATGGATCTGCATGAAAAAAATATGTAACTAAACATGGAGGAAGGACGAGGTCCAGCACACCCCCATTTGGGGATTAATAAAAAATAAAAATAAAGTTTGAGTTCAGTTTATCCATTACACAATGAAAAACAGTTAAAAAATAAACAAAAGTGAATGAACATGACATAAATGGATAGGTCACATTAATATAATTAACAAAACCATTCGCAAGGCAAATCTGTAAATTTAGAAAATACAGTTAACACAAAAAATATAAATCAAATATTTCATAATATACAATAAACTCAATAGACACACATAATAAATAATCGTATTCAGATCTGATTATAAACCGCGATTTTAACTTTGACCTCTGGATTTGTGACCAAGGGTTTTTTTTTATCTATTGTATATTTGCATCCATTTCAGCCAATAGTCACCGCTCTGAATATATTGATTCGACAATAACAACTCACCCCCATCGTGTCATCAAACTAGAGGCCGACTAGATAAATGGCCTGTTTTCGCTCCATCAAGTGTCGGATTATCGGAAGACTCTTGAACATTGAACATAAGCCAGATATTGTAAATCATTTCTGCCCATCTAACAGAGTGGCAGACTTAATACACAAACATTTACTCCAGAATAACGTTGGGTGATTCTAACTTCAACACATTTGATTGACGATCAGATAAACTTTGAATTTTCGTCAGGTGATCGGTACCCGCGGAACGCTGTTCAGTCTGATCCATTTATGATTAGTTGTAATGCACAACGTTCATACTTGCAAATATGACGAACTTTAATTTGGGAGGAGGGTATGGGTACCGCCGCCCCGGGAACCATTTATTGGACAACCAACACCCCTGCTATAGGTCACCCCAACGTTTGGTGACTTAGCAGGGGTGCCCGGGTTCATGGGATGAGGTTTGTCTAGGTCTTGGTGGCGGATACGTTTGCCCAACCACTGCGTGGCGGGCTGGATTGGAGGAGACTGATTGAGGGGGACCTTTTGACCTCTCCAGCCGGATTCTCCCGACCCTTCGCCTTGCACCGCAGTGTGAGGAATAGATTCATACGTCCGTCGCTCCTGGCCACACTGACCCCAGATTCCTACCCACCCCTCATTCCTTTTTCCTTCCCATATCGTCTTCTCCTCCCTTTCCCTTAAAAAAACCCCCACACAGTATCCTCAAAGATGACATAGCCCCCTAGGGAAATTGTTTTCCTCGGTGCCTCCCGTGTGGAGCTAATGTAAAAAAAAACCTCCCAGTCTTTTAGATATTTATATCGTGATTAATGCTCGTACCGCGAAACTACAAAGACAGAATTTAAATATAACCAAGTAAGAATAAAATGTAATAAAATAGCATTAAAAAAATGTTTGTCTACTTTTGAGTAGGACTGTTATTATTTTACAGTAGAATACATTTCGTGTTTGTAAAAAATCTGAAAATTTGGGGCAGATTTATACGCCAGAAAGCAAAATAAAAAAGTAGATTTACCGTATCTTGAGCATTATTAAAAATAGATTTTGGTGAACTATTAATTCTCCAAGTCTCGCGGTCAAGATGAGTAAACAATAACGAAATCTCACTGTGCGATGAATTAATAAATATAGGCATTTTCTTTGAAAGTTTTAAAACTATATGAGGTTTACCGTGATTAAAATCTATAGGAGAATAAATAGTGGCTTTTTATTTTGCTTCAATACGTTTTGAATATTTTATTTGGTTACGTAACCAAGGCAAAAACATTCATTTATTTTTTGAGAACATTACACAAGCATAATCGCATCATATATCATTTTAGAAGCCTTTTTTAATATGCAATCTTACTATTATTTATTACGACATTGCTTCGCTGTAAATGTTGAAATAAGTACAAAATAAAACTTTTATGGGTGAAAAAAAAATCTATTTTCGTTGCCTTTTTTCCCATAGCTTGCACATTATAACATAGTCAGAACTCAGAACATTAATCATCAGGGGAAAACGCAGAGGATTTATTTACTTACGTTTCACCGCCCGGAAACCATACTTTACGTTACCAAAATCTCTGCCGCAGGTCACCAGAAGTGGTAACGTTTGTGACTTAGCAGGGGTGTCCAGGATCATGGGGGGGTGTATCTGGAGCACACTGACAAATGGGTCGGCCTACTTACGAGTTGAGTTGAGACCCTATGTTGACCCTAGTTGACCCATCAGGCAGCTGCGCGCTGGTTAGAGCAGGGGCAAACTCCCGTGGGCTCACGACTAAGGCCCTCCTTTCATGGAGATACTTACAATCTACGTAATTGTGACGAAACCACAAGTACCCTGCTGATATACTACTTTTTAATGCTAGTCTCCGTACACATATCCGAAATATACTGAACTTGATCATTTTTTACGTGCAGCCGTGGAGTTAAGCGATGTCATATGACTTTTTTCCAACATCAATCCATGCCTTCTCTATTAAATCCTTTCTTACGTATTCTGGTAAAGTATAGTTATGTAAACATGCATTTTTTCCACTTCCAGAACAAATGTAACATTGCTTTCATGTTCCGACGCCATTTCTGTCAAACGTCAAACGAATAAGTATCAGACACAAATGATGCGACGCGTCGCGTGCGATCAGCACTGTCGGTATCGTGATACTAATTTGAAACCGACAGCCACCGCGTAGCGCCGTGAACGGGCACCAGCAAAACCGTACGGGGGGTACTTACGATCGGCGCGTATGATTATGATTATGCATCAGCGAGATTGATCTGTGTTTGTTTACCGTTTCTAACGCAATTATAAACACTATCTCACCCCGTTTCTACCCCAGTATTGTATGGCACAAAGAACTTGGAGATCGGTAGATACTTTGCCACCCCGTTTATTATTCACATCCAAATACGGCCGTACCAAATCAATCAAACGTCTCATGTTGACTTTGGTAAATCTATATTTAGAACTAAAATCTCCTTCTGAAGTACCGCAAATGGATCGTACCTTTTTTTTAACCTTTTCCGTAGCCGTGGTACACGAATGCCGCGAATACGGTCAATATTTGCCAAAGCTCCGTTCAAAACGTCAAGATTCTCATAAAAGTTCGCCATTTCGTCAGTTACAACGCACGGGGTACTGAGTTCTGAGTTAACCTTGGTGATCGGGTGGTTTAAATTCTGACAGTTACTACACCTCCCGTACAGCGACGCGGGAAGAACACGCGCATGCGCGCGATTTCCCACCATGTTGAGTAACAATTTCACCTAACCCGGTCTTGCTCCGAGGTTGTATCTTATTTTGCGATGATGAGTAAGACTGATTATGTTTTCTGGGTTTATACACCATTTATATTATTGGTAGAATGTTACATAAATGTTAAATTGTGAGTCTCGAACTTAGGGCCGGTACATCAGTTACTTTTATGCTCGCCTTGAGAGAGATTTACGATCGTCAAGAAAATCCTTGTGATAATATTAAAACATACTGAATTTCGGCCCTTAGAGCTTTAAGTTTCATCTTGCGTTAAGCCGAGGTACACTTCTGAAAAACATTGTTGAGCTAGCACTGTTAATTCGAATTTATCACAACATTTTCTTAATTACTGTTTACTTAAAGTACTTGATTCCAAATTGAGCTGAAATATTTAAAAAGTCAAGTAGGTGATTCACGGTCGATTTGATTCGTGAGTTGGGTTAAGTTAGTTAAGGCAAGATTAATGTTGTTACACTCATAGATGAACAGAATATTGTGTGGAGATTACGTAACATAGCCAGGCCGGTGTCAAATATTTGAGACAAATTTTATTACACTAATTTTTAAACAAAAATATAAAATATATTAATAATAAAATGTCAGCTTGACCTTTGCCGCCCGCGCCATTCGCGTCGGTACCTCGGTACTTGGCACTTGGCTTGGTGCCACTCTGTTGACACTTTTTAAAACACAGCTTTGCTGAGACGAGCTTAATCCACTAGTCCGGCTCCCTTAGAATGAGCGACGCTAATGGCATGGCATGGCTCTTTCCAACATGTTTGTATGTTGGAAAGAGCGTAGTTGTGCATTTGAGCAGTATTGAGCCTTAGTATCGGCTGAGCAGTTAATTAGCAGGATTGGGATCAGCGGCCGTCACTCGCAATTGAACAGAACATTGCGTTGACATTACGTAACAAATTTTACTACACTAAGCCCGTATCATCAAATTTTAACGACACTGTTTTGGTTTTATTATGTTAGGAATCAAAGAGTTATTTAGAAGATAATTACGTTGTAAAATGAACGTATGATAAATCAATTAACTCCCATTAATTACATAGATTTATAAAACCAAATTTTTGTTATAGATGTATGTTACTACAATGCAAACCATAAAAAAATAAATAAAATAATGTTTTATGTTACCTATTATTTCATTGTAATAAAAAAAATATACTACGTTGTATGTAAAAGCTCTTTGATCTCCCAAAATAATGAAACGTAATAAAATAAATAAATATTTAGAACAGTGAAAACAGTAAAAATAGTTGGTTATCTATAATTTTCGCGTCTTGAGTTTAGATTCAGCCTCATTAATTTTATATGTTTTCATGGTATCGTTGAAAATGTCTAAAACTTGTACGGTGTTTTTTTAAACTTTCATTATTTTCGTTTCTTGAAAAATTGGTCTTCGACGAAGAATTCTGCACTTTCTTCGTATTTATTTTGATGGGTTTACTGAATAAATCCCGCGATCTTGAGTGGCGTTTAGGGCAATGCGATGCAATCCTTTCTAACAGATAATTATGACGAGTCAATAAGAAAGATCATAATTACGCATAATAAAACGCATCAGTGTTTTTTCTCCGGTTACAGCTGTTAAGCTCACATTTAGGCAACCTGGTATTTTATTCAGTGCTACTAAATCTCCTAATATTTAGAGATATACTTTAGTCCCTATACATTTGAGTCAGACTGGAGTTAATACCATCATAATTATTGAACGTCACGTTTATTGTTCGCAGTTCGTCAGGCAGATCATCTCAGAAGTAACAAAGTAAAGTTGTCATGTGATTTAATATTTGAGTCAAGTTTGAGGTCACTTTTCACTGATTATAAGATAGAGTCAGGCTGAGATCTACTACTTTAGTCTATACTCCAGAGAGATCACTGGACGGTAATCTCTAGCAACATAAATCGGTGGAGTCAGAACGGAGTCCCTAGCATCATTTAAACGTCATAGTCGCTAAGCCCATTTTTCATCAGACAGATTAGAGCCGACAAAGTTCAGATAATTTGGTCTAAAATTTGAAGTCACATGGCGCTCTAGATGAACTAGAGTCAGATCGCTTACGATGTACGAGTCAAGTTGGAATTTAAATTAAACTTCCTAAATCTAGAAAACAATCACAATCGAATGTTGCAGCAATCTTTTCATAAAGTTTATTCCACATTCGGTCTTATTTGAAGTAACATTACGCTTCCGATGAAATAAAGTCAGACTGGAGTCCCTATCATTACACTTGACCGCAGCCGTGGTTGCTAAGCCCACATTTCGGCAGTTTGATTAATTCAGAGCCAACAAAGTACAGTGTTTTTTTTGGTCTAGCATTTGAAGTCACATTACACTCTCGGTTGTCTAGACCCGAGTTGTAAATTTTGCAAATCTTTTAATAAAGTTCAATCCGCATTCGGCCTAATATTTGAGGTTATACCGCGCACTCGATGTACTAGAGTCAGACCGGAGTCTCTAGCATCGCTCTCCGTTTCAGACCCGGCTCGTGATAGTAAACTTGTGCTTGTCCGAGTCCGCGTGCAGGCAGCAGGCGTTGGGATGTTCCCTCAAGTAGGTCGGGCCGGTCGGGCCCTTGCAGGCCAGCAGCTCCGGGGGCGGGAACCTCACGCGGTGCGGGTCCTTGCGCGGGGGCGCGTCCCTACAACCATTCCCCGCGGCCTGCCCCGACCCCGCCTTGTCCATCTCCGGGCGCGTGGCGCACGCTCTCATTCCTTGCTGGTGGGTCAGACTGAAGCGAATGTCGTAGGTTTGTGTGCTGTGGTTGTTGGTTTCTTTGAACTCCTCGGCGACACCTGCAACACACATGTGTTCATTTGTTATAAAATTTCATTTTAAGTAAAGTTCGACCACTATGTTCTTAGGATAGGTTTGGTGTAACTAACGGTAACAAGACAGTTACCTCCATATAATAAAACCCTCGGAAATTTATGTGCTGTTAACAGTTTACAACCTTTTTGAAAGTTTGGGCGCTAAATGGTAGTTTTTAACCATTTTGATGCTTTTGGCTCTAAATGGCAATGTTTTAAGATTTTGAGGTTTTAACAAATGTTACGTTTTTTGATACTGGAGGTTTTTGTCCAGAAGGTAATAATTGTCCTAGAACCGTGACTACCAAGTTTTTTAGAAACAACTAAGGTAATAATTTTACGATTATTTATAATATGGAAATGCTGGTGGGACAAGAAGCATTGAAATGCTGTAGGGACATGGAGGGCGATAAGAAAGCGCTGAAAACGTGTTCAACTAATATTTTTGTTATCAGGTAGGTATTGTAATAATCAATCTAATCAATGCAGTTCAAATCTATTCCAAAATGCTTGTTTTTCAAAGAATACTAACGTAATTTATGAATTGCACATACATACTCGTAGCATCAGGTTGGTATGCAAAAATGTAATTCCACAATGAAATGTCAATGGAATGGAAACTGTGAGCCAAACAAGATTGGAAATCTGTTGAAAAGAATCTTTAAGGAAATATTTGAAAATCTGTCAAAAAGAAGTTGGAAATCTGTTGAAAAGTATCAATACCTACGTATCATATTTTTTCTCAAATCAGCGCAAATAAGAAGTTTTTTTCTTTGGGCTGTTCCTGCTCTAACATGAAACGTTTTACCTCTGGCTGCGGATCAGTGGCGTAGCGAGGGGGGGCGGGCCGCTCCGGGTGCCACCCGATGGGGTGTGACACCCGACCGTGGAAAAGAAATTACGAAGGATATTGTCACCAAAATATTGAACACATGCACGATGTCTGTTATTTACATTTTCATAGCTCTATGGCTTCCCGTGTCCCGAATTTTGTTTCGCTCGGTCTTTTTGTAGGCGAAAGTAGCCCATATCCCTGAAATTCTCAAGACACCCCCCCCAGGAAGGACCAATTTTATGTCGAAATTAGCGTTTTGAATTTCTCAAGCCATCTTTAATGGGGGGGGGGGGGGGGGGGTGACACCACGCCACGGGGGGTGACTTCCGCCCCGGGTGTCACCCATGCTAGCTACGCCACTGCTACGGATATCATAGTCCTATTGGAATTATCTTAATTTTTTTTCTATCTTACCAAACACAGAAATGACAGAAATAACATGAAAATAATTTCAATGAATTACTTTCCGATAAATTCTATACTATTTATTTACTTATTAAACGCTATTAAAACGCTATTATTATGGTTTTTACAGATATTTGTATACATTCACATAATATATAAACATATCAGTTATATTCACAACTAATTATTTTTGGTCTGTTGCAGGACGGAGAGGTTTTGAAAACATCGAAAAGCTGTAAGTAGGTATATTGGCGGTTTGGTGAAATCGCACTAGCGGTGAACGACATGTAAAGTTAGTGCGTGATTGTCACAGTGGAAAAGATGGTGGAGTCGATTGGATTTAATACAGGGAAACGGATATTTATAAAACTTATCATTTGAGATCTATGAAGTTATTCAACCATTTAAAAAGAATAAGAATATCATTAATAGTTCTCCGGGTAGTAAGTATTGGCAGTTTTAGATTAGACGTAAAGTATGGTAGCATATATAAATTGCAGGTTGTCTCAAATTGTCTAATTATTATTCTTCAAATTTAATTTGGGCTACAACTATTTAAGATAATCCAGATTGCTTTTTAATTGTGTTCTTATGTAAAAATAATTTTCCTTTAGATGTATAATGTTGTCCTTCCCGAAATGAGTTTTATTAAACTCATTGGGAGTAATGTATTATAAATTTTATCTAATAATTTTGTAATATATTATCTCTAATAAATAAATAAATGCTGACTTCTTTCATCTCTTGTTCATACATTCTCCAGCGTTCAATTTCTCCATTCGACAGGAAAATATTTTCACTAGTTGGTTCATATATGCTCAATATAGGAAACGGCAAAGGAATAGGCAAAGACATACAAAATTGGGTAAATTCCAAGATAACAAATAAAATTTATTTATGACTTGATCGTTTTTATCGTATATGGGATATGTATAAAAATGCCAAGAGGAATAAAGGACTCCAGCCCTGCGAAAGGGAAAACTCAAGATTGGCTAATGATTAAGAGATTGTCCCCATTTGATAGTTTTCACTGTCGCTTTAAATAGCTACTGCTTAATTAATTTCTTTCTAAAAAACTGTATTTTTATTCAAACTAATATTTTATTCAAATGATAAACGACCGTCATTTGAAAATCTTACTAGAAACTGACAAAAAAAAACAGTCCATTGAGAGATATACACATCAAAGTGGGTTGTTTATCTATATAAAGAGTTAATAAGAATAATTCATTACTGTATTTCGGAAATTTTCCAAGGTATTTTAAAAGTCCTATATATTTCATATTTTTGAAGATATCGTAAAAACAAATGCCAAAAACTAGATAAAATTAGCTTGTAGATGTTTGTACTTGGAACAGCGTAAAATTACAATATTTTAAGTATCAAAAACAAAAAAAAAATGAAAAAAGCTTTCCACACACATTTTTCATCCAAATGTAGAGAACTTAAAAAAAATACAAAATTTAAGAAACAGTCTTTTTTAAAATATATATTTTTTTAACTTTAGCTCCACAGGAGACATTTTCTTCAGGGAAAATAATTTCCCTCAGGGCCTATGTCATCTTAGGGGTTGCTGTATGGATGGTCTTTTTAAGGAAGGAGAGGAAGTTCTCGTAAGGAATAGGGTATTAGGGGTGGGTAGGGATCTGGGGGTCAGTGTATCCACGAGTAACGGACGTATGAATCCATCCCTCCCACTTCGGTGCAAGGCGAGTAGAGTACGGCTGGAGGAGTCAAAGGGACTCCCTCAAGGACTCTCTCCTGATCCGGCCTGCCATGCACCTGGTCGGCAGGTGCATCCGCCGCCAAGACCCGGACAAACCTCACCCCATGAATCCGGGCACCCCTGCTAAGTCACCAAACGTAGCAAACCACTTGGGGTGGCCTATGGTAGAGATGTTGGTTATACAATAAATGGTTCCCGGGGCGGCGGTACCCATAACCGCCTCACAAATTGCAAATTGTATTTAATGAATTTAGAAGAAAACTGTCTCTTCACGTTTATCTCGTTAATACAATTAAAAAATTAAAAACGATTTTGAAGTTTGCCTTTAATTCCCAAAAAATAACAATAAAAAACTGACATTTTAATGCATTGCTTGCACATATTAAAACGTTCATTTCTTTGATACATTTACCGACACATGTATCAGATAATTATGTTATAAAATACATCACTTTAACGACATTCTTATCAAAACCGGTGAGCGGTTTCGACCGGTCAGTGGTTGAGTGGGCATAGCGCTTGGGTCCCACCCGAGCGTCGCGTGTTCGATTCCTCGGCTGGCTAAGTCCTCCATCACAACACAAGCAACATTTTCGGCTTTATGTGGTGGTAGTAGGAGATTTTCAAACATTGTTGGGTTTTTCGTAACCCGGGAATGTTTGTCTTTCTTAAAAAAAAAAATCAACACCCTTAATTTTATTTTATTGTTGTATATTTAGATAATTTGTATTTTTGATTTAAATTAAATAAATTGTACCTAATATTTTTGCAATAAAGTGCACGATTTGTCATTTTAAGTTAACCACGTCTTTCAAGAGCCAATGTTCTTTCAAATGAAAGTAGGGAATAACTTCTTAAATTAAGGAACTAGCATTATCGACCCCTTCGGCACCGGTGCATAGTCGGGAAACACGCCAAACGCGTGCCCAACATTTGTACACGGTTGACATTTGTCACATGAGAACGGGTCGTTTCTTCGACTTGTTCTTGTGTTCAACAGCTCGGCTGTGGAATGATTTGCCGACCTCTGTGTTTCCTCCTTCCTACAACATGGGTCTCTTCAAGACCAATGTTCATTCCTTCCTCTCGTCAAACAGACTCTCCACACAGCATCCCAGATGACATAGGCCCTGAGGGAAATTATTTTCCTCAGGGCCTCCTGTGTGGAGTTAATGTAAAAAAAAATAATAAATAAATACATATTTATTTTTTGTGAGTAAGTTTTATAAATAATTTTAATGCAGAAGTAATTTGAAAGTACAATCAGGTTTTTTTTTCTTTTTTCAATTATTTCTGGCTTTCACCCTTCAAGGGTGTTCTGGGCCATCATTTATAATTACAGAGAAAGGAAAGGTGAATTTATATATGAATTTTATTTAAATGTGCAAATTTCAGAATTTTATGGAAGATTGGAGTAGAGTTCAGACTTAGAAGACATGAGATGTTGAATGGAGGAGAGGCAATTTTTGATAACGCTTGATAGAAGAGAGGATATTTATTTAGAGAGGATATTTAGGACAATCAAAAAATATGTAATCTAAAGTTCCCACATCTAGACCACAGAACGTACAATCTGGGGATTCAAGCACATGAATTTTATAAAAGTGAGAAGGAACGGAACAATGTCCGATTCTCATACGAATAAGTAAGGAATTTTCTTTTTTGGAAAAATGGGGGAATTTTTGAAACCACGGTTTTGATGGGATAGTCCTTTGTATTGAGGCATAGCGGGCACCCTTGGATTGACTAGCAATGTTCCAATACTCTGTCCAAACATTGCGGGATCTATCTTTGATGATGGAAAAAATATCAGACAGGGGAATATGGTTTACGAGGGTAACGGTAGGGTTAGACGCTCCTTGTTTTGCCAAGGAATTAGCAATATCGTTACCCACTACGCCAACATGTCCAGGAATCCAAATCAGAGTGACAGTTTTTCCAGAGCTTTGAATGGAGGTTATCAATACTCGAATAAGACATACAAAGTGATCATCAGGATGAAGAAGAGGACTGGTTTTAAGTTTTTGGAGGGAACTGAGAGAGTCAGAGAGAACAAGAGAATGTTCAAAATTATTTTTTATTATATATTTGAGAGATTCAATAATCGCAATGCACTCGGCAGAAAATATTGAAAATTGGTTTGAAATTGAATAAAATATTCTTTCATTAGAATTATTGTGGTAAACGTTAATACCAATACCACAGTTAGAATAGTCCGGAGATTTGGAGCCATAAATAAAAGAGAAGAGTTGGGCCATTTAGAAGAAATAATGTCATTGAACATATTATTGACAGTACGGGCTGGGAGATTGGAATGACTTTTAAGGATGCCGATCCCTTCTAAAATCGTTGGGGATAGGGTGACGTGACTATATTTTAATTTGTACAAAGGAAGAAGATCATTTTTGATAATTTGAAGCTCTGAGAGAGAGCGAAAATTTTTACAGATGGCAGGGAGAGGTTTAGTTCGAGCCCTGATTGTAGATGAATGTGTTGAGTCGTTGAACAACGAGACTCTGGGAATAACCTGATGACTTTTAGAATTTAAACATTTAAGGACAAATTTGTCAGCAAATAGTTGACGCCTTAAATAAAGAGGAGGATCAGAACATTCTACTTGAAGGGAATTGATGGGCGACGTTATTATTCGCAATGACTTAGATTGAATTTTGTCTAATTTACTGAGTGCATTTTTGGATGCAGTACTAAAAAGTGGGCAGGCATAGTCGAGATGGCTTCGAATAAGTGCATTGTAGAGCAACTTAATGTAGATAGGATGTGCACCCCACCAAACGCCAGTCAATGATCTGATAATATTTAATTTTTTTTCACATTTAGTAACTATATTATTAATGTGGGAAGACCATTTAAGTTTCCAATCAAATGTTACTCGAAAAAATTTAACTTCGGAAGCATTGGGGATTGGAGAGTTTTTAAATAAAATTTTAACAGGGGGGTTATTATGACGATTTGAGAAGGTGACACACTGACTCTTTTGTACTGAAAGTTCAAGACCATTTAAAGTGAGCCATGTGCAAAGGGCATCCATGGCTTCATTAAGATATTTGACGGCGGATGGAATGATTTTGGATGATAAGAAGAAAGTTATGTCATCTGCAAACAATCAGGTTGATTGTGAAAAAAAAAAAATAATATAGCCAGATGTGAATATAAAACACACATTGAACCAACAAAAATTGTACTTTTATAGTAAATAACATTTGTAACAATCAAAATTATTAATTAAGACACATAAATCAATCAATATTAATTCTTAATTCTTAATCAATCAATATAAAACAAATTGCTATAAATAACGGATATGAACCAAAATTAATTGATAACATCCTAAATAAAAAACTATATCTATACAATTCTAATAATATTATTGATAAAGAATGGCGTAAAATTTTGTATATTAATAATTTTTCAGTTCAATGTTGCAAAAATTTCCCTTCTAATATTAAACCAGCGTTTTATACAAGAAATAATATCGGTAAGTTTTTGAGAAATACTAAAGATAAAGACCATAAATTGACTAATTCCGGAATATATAAACTCAAATGCAATGATTGTCCCTCATTTTATATTGGAAAAACAACTCGTAATTTTGAAATCAGAATCAAAGAACATTTAAGGTGTCTTAATAATAATAATTTTTCTGAGTTCGCTAACCATATCCTTGAAAATAACCATAGTTTTGAAAAAAAACACAGGGATAAATATTCTTCATATTAATCATAAAGGAAAACGTTTAGATAACTTAGAAGCTTTGGAAATTAAAAAATCCCTTAAAAATAATGAATCAATTATCAACAAACAAAAAATATTGTCATATAGCCCAATCATGGATTTGTTCCCCTACCCACCCACTCTACACTAATACCTACCCACCCAATCTACATTATTAACTAACAACGGCTCCACCCCTACCATAATAAAACATTGTTCTAAACTGTCAAATTAGTATAAGCTTTCCCTGACGAAGGAACGTTTGTTCCGAAACCGGTTGGATTTGCACATTTTATAAGTGGTTTATACAAAGTTGCATTGTTTAATTTTATTAATATTAATTCTAATTATCATGACCACTTCTTTCAGTGCGAGATTTGAGTTTCTTTTCGCTTACATAATTTTAGTTAACATAGACGAGTTTCCCTTTCTTCGAAATCAATGGGCTAAAAAATAAATAAATAATAATAATAAATCAGCAGAATACAAGCATTTGTTGTAATTATAGAAACTTTATTGGTTTTAATAACATAAATGTGATTTTAAAGACAATCTGAAATATCCGATACTTAATTTTATTTTTCGTCATGCATGACCGCGGGCCGCACGTAAGAGCGCCGCGGG
Source organism: Limnephilus rhombicus (assembly GCA_929108145.2). Classification (NCBI taxonomy): domain Eukaryota; kingdom Metazoa; phylum Arthropoda; class Insecta; order Trichoptera; family Limnephilidae; genus Limnephilus; species Limnephilus rhombicus. The sequence goes on from OV815278.1 coordinate 36,108,644, forward strand.
TTGGCCAGGGCTGATTTAAAACAAACATGTTTTTACATGAGATTTTAGTAGATCTATGGCACTAAGTTGAGACCTAATGAGGATACCGCTCTGCCGCGGAAATCGTTATAGAAGTTTTTTTTTTGACTGGCAGGTCCTTCTTTTGTTGTCTATATCAATACCCAAACCGAAAAGCAGTAGAAAAATTTATCTTTCATATCGCGTTTATGAAACACGGATCCCATGAAAGTGAAATTTAATAAAAGCGAACGCGAAACTTTCGGAGACTTTCGAACGTTTCATGCAACTTTTCCAATTTCTTTAAATTTAAAATTGAATTCACTTAGTAAAATATTTTATTTTCTTCGAAATCCAGAGAAGCAATAAACTAAGAACGGCAATAAATTTTATGATTATTAGTTCTGTTAACAGTTAGATCTCGCTTCCAAAAAAGCGTGTTTCTTATTTAAACCAAGATTTCCTCTGCAATCAAAATATAAATTAAATACTAAATAAAAAATAAATTAGGTACTTAAATATCCACCAACTTAATAAATACTTGACTTATGAAATTTCAACTTGCAAAATGATGTATTTGTAAATTGTACCGTCTTTCCGGTAACCGACTAGTTCATCGAAAATCAATTCATCGAAAGCAAATTCATCGAAAACGAGTTCATCGAAAATCAATTCATCGAATGATCAATTCATCGAAAAACATTTTTTTGTAGATATTAGAGCTGTCAAAATTAAATACCCAAAAAGGTCTGATTAACTGAGTGAAATGTGTTTAGCAACTGTCAGTTGTAACGGTCAGACAATGTAAAATTTAAAGGTGATCTCTTCGATTTCCGATTGTCTGATACTGCAAAAAAGGGATATCTAAGGAACGGTGACCAGACAACTCATAAACAACTCAGAAAGGTCATTAAGAGTGATGATAAAAAAATATTTAAAAATTGGTTAAATAGGTTAAGTTAGGTAGGGTTAGGTTAGGTTAGGTTAGGTTAGGCTAGGTTAGGTTAGGTTAGTTTAGGTTAGGTTAGGTTAGGTTAGGTTAGTTTAGGTTGACCAATGCTTTTTTAACTTCTTGGTCCCCTCGGTATTTCTCTCAACAAAATATATTTTTTCGATGAATTGGCGATTCGATGAATTGATCATTCGGTGAATTGGTTTTCGATGAATTGATTTTCGATGAAATGGTTTTCGAAAACTCGTTTTCGATGAATTTGCTTTCGATGAATTGATTTTCGATGAATTGATTTTCGATGAATTGATTTTCGATGAATTCGTTTTCGATGAACTCATCGTGAACCGTCTTTCCAGATATATATTATGTATTTTTATAAAAGTAGAATATAATCTTCCTTCCAAGAAGCATTCCACAATGGACTGCTTGCACCTACTAGGGATGTGAAAAAATAATCGACAATGAAAAAAATTTATTAAAAATCGGTTTTTCTCCAACGAAAACCGATTTTATTAGGCATTTTTAATTTTCTAAAAAATCGATTAATTAGTAACCGATTTTTTTACACTGCCGATTTTTCTACGCTTAGTCATTAGTCCGGAATCCGCAGCGCGAACCTCTATGATGTTTTATAAACAAAACATCACATTAACGCTATCTGTGCGTCTACGATGACCTTTATTTTGTGCTTTGAAAGCAGTTTAGTTGAAGTTTTCAATCAAGCTTGTCACTATATGAAGTCAACAGAGTCAACGAACAATTTGTAATTTGGGTTGATTATTTGAAAAACGGTTTTAATTTCGGTTGATTATTTCAAAACTTACAATCTTTTTCTTAGCATGAAAAATCGATTTTTCATGCTAAGAAAAAGAACCGATTATTTAATAATCGATTATTTATGTAAAAGTCACGTCCCTAGCACCTACCCTGATGAATGGTAGCGAGGCATTGAGCTGACAGAGGAAGGGTGGAAGTTAATGCTGTAGAAATGAGATCTCTGAGACGTACGCGTGGTAAAACCATTTATGATGGTGTGAGAAATTTGAAGATCCGCAAAGAAAGCAAGACTGATGTAAACACAATTAAGATTAAGATAGATTGGGCATGTTGAGCGAATGAACAAAGAAAGGAGTGTATGGAGAATATGTGACGCAAATGTGAATGGTAAAAAAAGGAATCAAGTGAATAAGATACTTGAGTCGGGCCATATCAAGAGTCAGAATATTTATATATATATATATATATATTTTTTTATCATCACTCTTAATGAATTTTCTGAGGTGCTTCTGAGTTGTTTTCATTCTGAGTTGTCCGGTCACCTTGTTTACGTACTCTCTCTTTCAAATACCAGGACGTTTAAAAAGTAAAAGGAGTTTATGTAACTTTTGATAGAAAACTCTCCAGTGGAATTAATTTAAAAATGAATCCCGAACATAGAATTTTATTGAATTCTGAATGGAAACTTTATTTAAAGGTACCGTATTATATGCTGTGGAAACTAATATTTGAACTTCACCCAATTTCCCAGAACTATTCTACATCCATATTTAGAGATTAACCAACTGAACCCATCCCTAACACAAGTGCTGATCACACACTCCGCCACACGTAGCACATGTGCCCAAAATAAGTTTATTGGAACTTTCGAGAGGTCACAAGAGGCACCATGTCACATTCGTGACCATGAATATTAATTTGTTTGAAGACATAAAAACGAGACGTCCTCCACTCAACCAATATGTAAGCATACTTACACCTATTCTTCGAAGTCTAACAAAACGGAACAAGTTAAATAGTCAGACAAAAACTTACTTCCTCAGTTTTTTCAGAGATGGCACCAGGTTAGAAGTACCTATTTGTGATTTTTTTTTTACTTTACAGTCTGTCAAATAAGAGTAGAAAACATAGGAGGGCGTCACTGTCCTTCAAATGGCAATACTAAAAATATAATCATGGTATTAATCTAACGCTGTGTTACCTACATTTTAATTAATAATTAAAAAGGCATAATAACAGCGAAAAAAATATTTTTTCATTCCGTTGATCTCAAATTATAATTGCAGATAGGTATATTATTATTATATCATTACAATTTTATGTTAACATAATGAAGAATAATGATATGGTAATAAAATATAAAGCACACTTAAGAAATTGCTCACATTTATTTAATATTAGCTTAAGTAGTGTTCTCCAGGCTTTAGATCATGTCTCTAATTTTAGATCTGAATAAATTTAACTCATTCAGATGTAAAAGTAGTATAACTAACCTCACCAATAATAAATTTTCCTTTCTGTTAAATTCAAATTTATGTTAAATTAAATGGAAGCCAATCACTTTGTAGAACACAATTTAATCAAATTGTGTCATTCGTTAGATACTTTAACAACAGTGCTTCTTCGATTTTTTTTTAGGAACTAAAAAATGTTTTTTTAAATGTGTATACGGTGTTCTGAATTTTTAGTAGATATGATTGTACTTTAAAAGAATATTTTTTGACAGGTAAATTGGTGTTGCCAGCCTACAAATTTTGTAATTAAATTATTTATATTTTCTACTCTTATGTGACAAACTCTACATATTTTTTGGCACTAACGGCAAAAGTTTTATTCAAGGCTTAGTTAGGGGCCGTTCAAATATTACGTAAGCAGATGTTTTGCAATTATTAACCCCCCCCCTGCCCCTCGTCAACAAAATTAAGCAAAGCTCTTAACCCCCCAAGCTTACGTAAATATTGGTACATGCGTTCAACGTGTTCTGGTTTCTTTATTGATTCATGAGCAGCAGTTATAACATTAGAAATAAGGAATAAGCTTGAAATAGACGAATTTAAGATTTTTTGAAAATTTCGAAGAAATTTTGGTATAACTTAGATTTGTCTATTTGAAACGACATTTTAAACCATTCAACTTTGGCAAAAGTGGATCTATGGTAAAATAAACATTAGCTTACAACACGTCAAATCGTCAATCGTACCTAAAGAAATTTAGAAAAAAAACAATTTGGGAGGCGGGAATGGGTACCGCCGTCCCGGGAACCTTTATTGGATAACCAACACCTCTGCTATAGGTCACCCGAAGTGGTTCGCTACGTTTGGTGATTTAGCAGGGGTGCCCGTGTTCATGGGGTGAGGTTTGTCTAGGTCCTGGAGGCGGATGACCAAGACACACTGAACCTCAGATTCTTATCCAGCCCTTAAACCCCTTTCCTTCCCTGATCTCTCCTCTTCTTCCTTTCCTTAAAAAAACCCTCCACACAGCATCCCCAAAGATGACATAGGCCCTGAGGGTAATTATTTTCCCCAGGGCCACCTGTGTGGAGCTCATGTAAAAAAAGCCAAGTGAATAGCGCGCGGTAAGTCTCATACTCGGTTCTGAGCGAGTAAACGTATCCATTATTTTCGGGAATCCCCGGAAATGCATTTCGTTTTAAAGCATAGACAAGTAGGGTTTCCATATGTGTTCAAACCAAAATCGACTAAATTTTGTAGAAAATCTGAAGTAAAAAGTAAAAAAAAAAATATTGTTACTGCTGACGTAATCACCATCTAGGCGCCCCCACCCCCCATGTCATCTAAAATAAGCAAAGCAAAGACCCCCCGCCCCCTGTAGTGCTTACTTAATACTTGAATAGCCCCTTATGTCATCTTTGGAGATGCTGTGTGGAAGGTATTTTTAAGTAAATAAAGCAGAGTAAATTTTAGGAATTAAAAATGAATGGGTAGGAATCCAGAAGTGAGGGACGTATGAATCTATCCCTCCCATCACCAAGTAAGGCGATGATGGGTTGAAAGATTCTGGTGAGGTCGAAAGGTCCCCCTTAACAGACCTTTCCCGATCCGGCCCAGTACACAATAAGTTGGCCAGTGCACCCGGGCGCGCCGCCCGTCATGTCCTGACAGGCCTCAAGTCATGAACTCGGACACACCTGTTAAGTTACCAAACGTAGCGAACCACTCGGGGTGACCTATGGTAAACGCTATAGTTTTTCTTAAATTTTACATATGGGATTTTATGTGCGCACTGTTCACTGCACGTAGGATATGTGTGTAGCGATCTTAGAAACGGCTGCGCGGCCTTTTTCATACGAATTTAAAATTTGGATTTGAGGTCAAAATACTCAACGAATATGATTTTTTTTAATCAGGAGGTTTATAGGTAAGATATGAAATACTATTTTCGTGTTAAATTATGATATATTGATAGTTGAGAAATTCAATTTTATATATATGTAAAGGAAATATATTCCCTTTAAATTTGAATCCTATAATGTCAATTAGAATGCAATCATCGATTGTCATTTGTTTTGTAATTCTATTATTTGATTTTTAGAAAAAAACCATTCAAAGTGATATTAATAAACATAAATGTCGTTTCTTAGTTAAAAAAAACTTTGCAACACAAGTGTTTTATTTAGAAATTAATAAAAAGGAATTAAACCTATCAACTTATTATAAAACGACATTTCGTTTTAAACCTAAAATGGAGAAAATTCAATTCGAATTTACGCTATTACCTGGAGGCGATGGCAGGTCAAATATTATTAGCATTACAAAAATAGTCACAAGTGATGAAAAAGTGTTTACAATACCAGAAATGCTACGATCCGCCAGCCATCACGAGGAGATAATGAAAACTAGTGCTTTTGGAAAAATAAAAAATAGTTTGAAAAAAAGATACCATTTTAGAAGAGTCTGGTTAACCATGACAGAAGAACTAAAAAAAACATATGTAGACGAAGATGGAAACCTACAGTTTGGAGACCAATACCTCGAAGAATTGGACGAAAAAAGTTTACAAGTACATCAAAAAGAAGATGCATTAGGAAAATTAATTGAAAAGTTAATGGAAGATAAGCAACAGAGCTTAAAAAACATTGCTGAGAAGTTTGTTATAGAAAAATTCTGCACTAAAAATACAAATGCAAGCCAGTGGATGGAAGTGTTTGAAAAAGAATGTTTGCGGTTTGATGTGACCATGGATGAAAAAAAAATAGAAATACTCAGATTGTTCATGGATAAATCTTGTATAGACTGGTACAGTTCCATGATTATAAAACTAACAATGAACTCAGAGTGGTCAACATGGAAAAACAAATTCTGTGAATCATTTGCAAACAAAGGATGGAACCCTGTCACATACGCACTATCATTTAGATACAAAGATGGTTCTCTGTTGGATTATGCTATGAGAAAAGAAAAACTTCTATTGGATGTGAGAAGATCAATTGACACCGGTACTTTGATAGATCTTGTTGCTTCTGGACTACCAGAATTCATACTTAACAAGATCGATAGAGAAGGATTACAAGATACTGTAGATTTGTTTAATGAAGTAAACAAGTATGAACATATGGTCAACAAAAAAAGATTTATGAATCAGAAAACATTTGGAAATGCAGAACATAATAAAAATGGGGGTAAAAATCCATGTAAAATTTGTGAAAAATTGAATAAGGGCATTCGTTACCACCCTGAAGCTACATGCTGGTTCAAAACAAAAGAGGATGAAAAATTTAAGAGAAATGCCATTAAACATGTAAACAATTCAGTGATAGAAACTGAATTAAATGAAAATGATCAAAAAAACTAATAGTAACACCATTAATAAAAGTCAAACTATTACTAAATGATAAATTAAAAATATACGGAATTTATGATTCGGGTTCAAATGTTTCTCTAATTAATTCTAAATTATTGAAACTAAAAGGAAAAGGAAACAATTTGAATGAAGCAAATTTAGTAACGATTAATGGTGTTAAAAAGACGAGTGGTTTGACAACGTTAAACATAAAAATTTTTGAATTGGAGAAAAAAGTTGATGTGTACATTATTGATGAACACAATTTCAAGTATGATTTTTTGATTGGATTAGACATGATAAAAGACTTCAAACTTATCCAAAGTGAAGACTTACAAATATCACAGAAACTCTGCCTAAATAATACAAATAAAAAAGAAAAATATTCTACAGATATGAAAACGAATACTGAATTTAATCATATAGAAAAACACAGAATTAATTTTAACGAACATGTTAAAGAAGAAGATTTTAAAATAACAATGAATCATTTAAATAATGATCAAAAAACAGAAATAAATGAACTAATAGACAAATACACATCAGTGTTCGCGAAGAGTAAATATGATGTTGGCACTGTCAATGGATATGAAGCGAAGATAGACTTATTAGTGGATAAATATTGTAGTAAGAGGCCTTACAGATGCAGTGTAGAAGATAAAAAGGAAATAGAAGAGCAAATAGCAAAATTATTAGACAATAAACTGATAGAAGAGTCGTACAGTCCATTTGCTGCACCGGTTACTCTAGCATTTAAAAAAGAAGAAAACAAAAGATCCAGATTATGCATAGACTTCAGAGACTTAAATAAAATAGTAATACCTCAAGCTCAACCATTTCCATTGATTGAAGACCTAATGACAAAGACCAGAAATTGCAAATTTTTTTCAACGCTGGATATAAACTCAGCCTTTTGGTCTATTCCATTGCGGATTGAAGACAAAAAAAAAACAGGATTTGTAACACAGGAGGGACATTATCAATGGACCTGCCTGCCTTTTGGATTGAAGACTTCTCCGGCAATTTTTCAGAGGATATTAAGCAATATATTGAGAAAATATAAACTAAACGAATTTGCTGTCAATTACATAGATGACATTCTTATTTTTTCAAAAACTTTTGCTGAACACATTGATCATCTGACAAAGCTGCTGAATGCAATCAAAACAGAAGGTTTTAGATTAAAATTTACAAAATGCACATTTGCATCAGATATGGTAAAATATCTGGGTCATATAATTCAGAATAATTCAGTCAAGCCAGTAAAGGATAATTTGATTTCAATAAAGAATTTTCCTATTCCAAAAACACAAAAGAATGTGCGACAATTTCTAGGAAAAATCAACTTTTATCATGAGTACATTCCGAAGAGTGCAATAATACTAGATCCTTTGCATAATTTATTAAGGAAAAATCAAAAGTTTATTTGGACTGATAAATGCCAAAATGCTTTTGAAACGATGAAAAACCTAATATGCTCACAACCGATCTTGGAAATTTTTGATCAAGATTTACCAATTAATATATATACAGATGCTTCTCTAGAGGGTGTTGGAGCTATTTTAAAACAGACACAATCTGATGGAAAAGAAAAACCTGTTGCTTACTTTTCGAAAAAATTAAACAGCGCACAGAAAAAGAAAAAAGCAATTTACTTAGAATGCTTAGCTATAAAAGAGGCAGTGAGATACTGGCAATACTGGTTGATAGGTAAACCATTTACAGTTTATTCAGATCACAAACCGCTGGAAAATATGAATATCAAATCTAGAACCGATGAAGAGCTGGGTGACTTAACATATTACTTATCCCAATATGATTTTCAAATTAAATATTCTCCAGGAAAGTACAATATTGAAGCTGATTGTCTAAGCAGAAACCCAGTCTTAGAACCAGATGAGAACCAAGATGAGCAATTAAAAGTTGTCAACTTAATAAAATTAGAAGATATCTTAAAAGATCAGGTCAAAAATGAGAAGATACAGTGCAGAAAAGATAAATTGATATCGAAGAATAATGTTTATTACAAGAAAGTAAAAAAAAAAGAAAAAATAATTCTATCAGAAAAATTCAGCATAGATTTTATCAAAAATGTTCACACAGACCTAGGTCACATAGGAATTAATCAAATGCAAAAAATGATAAGCTCATGGTACACATCAGAAAACATGACAAACAATATAAAGAGAACTTGCGAAAGTTGTGCAGTATGTTCAAAGAACAAATCAAGAGGTCAAAATAAATATGGATTGATGTCCTACTTGGGTCCCGCAACAAAACCTTTTGAAATATGTTCTATTGATACGATAGGTGGTTTTGGGGGTTCACGGTCAACAAAGAGATACTTGCACCTGCTATCAGATCATTTCACGAGGTTTGCATATATTTTGACATCAAAAACTCAAAATACCAACGATTTCATTAAACTCTTAAACTCCACAGAAACTAATGACATTGGCATGATACTATCAGACCAATATCCGGGTCTTAATTCTAGAGAATTCAAAAAATTTTTGGATGAAAAAAATATTCCAATCATTTTTACTGCAGTAAACTCGCCTTTCTCAAATGGATTAAATGAAAGATTAAATCAAACGCTAGTCAATAAAATTAGATGCAAAATCAATGAAAATGACTTAAAAGTGGCTTGGACAACTATAGCCCGTAATTGTGTAAAAAACTATAATGAAACGGAGCACACTGTCACTGGTTATGCGCCTCAGTACCTACTTAACGGCACAGATGTTACGATTTTGCCAAATGAGTTAAAACTTAAGAAGACTGACATCGATTTGATTCAAGACAGAAAAAAAGCTCTGGAAAATACTATAAAGTCACATAATTACAACAAGATGATTTACGATAAAACCAGGAGACATATTAACTTCAAAGTTGGTGATACTGTTTTTGTGGAGAATGGAAACAAACTTAACAGGAAGAAGCTCGACGAATTGAGAATCGGACCCTACAAAATCATAGAAAAATTATCAAACTCAATTTACAAGATAAATACTGGTCGAAAAAAATTAGAATCAAATTTTTTCCACATCTCGAAATTAATTCCAGCACCTGCATTGATGAACCATGAAGAGGATATCGAAGATGAATGAAAATTTTTGCAATAATTTTCTTTCCCGCGGGGGGGGGAGATGTAAAGGAAATATATTCCCTTTAAATTTGAATCCTATAATGTCAATTAGAATGCAATCATCGATTGTCATTTGTTTTGTAATTCTATTATTTGATTTTTAGAAAAAAAACCATTCAAAGTGATATTAATAAACATAAATGTCGTTTCTTAGTTAAAAAAAACTTTGCAACACAAGTGTTTTATTTAGAAATTAATAAAAAGGAATTAAACCTATCAACTTATTATATATATATATATACATATATTTTTTTTTCTCGTGAGTTAATTATAATTATTAAAAATATATTCTAGCTCTACCTACAAAGTAGAAATATTAAAAAGTATATTAAAAATAAATAAAAAAATTAAATATCACAAAAAAAACATTCCTTTGGGTAGAAATTTTAATGCATGTATACGACCAATTTGTGTTCTTCTTCTTCTTCTTGTGCCCTGTCCGTTCAACGGACGTTGGCTATCATGTTGGCTATGCGGACTTTGTTGTAGACTGGCCAAACCATTGTCTCAGGTTTTTCAGCCATGAGGTTCTCCTTCCAGGGCCCCGTCTTCCGGCAATCTTTCTCTGCATTATGAGATGCAAGATCTCATACTTCTCTGGATGTCTCATCACATTTTCAATTTGGGACCGCCCCTGGAACCTTTATTGGATAACCAACACCTCTGCCATAGGTCACCCCAAGTGGTTCGCTACGTTTGGTGATTTAGCAGGGGTGCCCGGGTTCATGGGGTGAGGTTTGTCTGGGTCTTGGAGGCGGATGACCAGGACATACTGAACCCCAGATTCCTACCCACCCCTTAAACCCTTTTCCTTCCCAGAACTCTCCTCTCCTTCCTTTCCTTAGAAAAAACCTCCACACATCATCCCCAAAGATGACATAGGCCCTGAGGGAAATTATTTTCCCCAGGGCCTCCTGTGTGGAGCTCATGTAAAAAAAAAAACACATGTCCAAGATATTGAAGTTTTCAGATTTTTATAGTTTTAATAACGTCTTTTTCTTTATTCAGCCGAACCATAACATATTAATTTGTAACCCCTGTCCATCCAGCTTATTTTAAGTATTCTTCTGTAGATCCACATCTCATTGTGTCAAAAACACAAATAGGTTGTTTGTAATTTGGATTTATGCCCGTAAAACCAACTTTTTTTCAAAAAAAATTATTTTATATTTCATTGCAAGTAGAAAAAATATTTCTTTTGACTGGTCAGTGGTTGAGTGGGCATCGCGCTTGGGTCCCACCCGGGCGTCGCGTGTTCGAATCCTGTGCTGGCTAAGTCCTCCATCACAACACAAGCAACATTTTCGGCTTTCTGTGGTGGTAGTAGGAGATTTTAAAACATTGTTGGATTATTCGTAACCCGGGAATGTTTGTCTTTCTTTTTCAAAATTAAAAAAAAAAAAAATTATCATTCCTCACAAATAATTGCCAAAATTGCCTCTAAAATCAGTAAAAATTTAATTGAAAAATGGGATTTGTTTATGTCGGATTATTTAGGATTCCATATATTGTTATGGGATATACCTATTATGCATGACGAAGAAAAAAAAATTCCAAATCGAATGGTATAAATAACTCATTTGGTCCAAAAACGTCACACCTCATGAAATAAATATATTGCGCATGAAACGTGGAAATGGTTCCCGGGACGGCGGTACCCACACCCGGTTCCTAAATAGCTATTTTTGCAAAAAAACCTTCTGTTTTCTTAAATTAATTTGTAAATAAAATAACAACAATGATTCTAGTATGCTCTTGTAGGAAGTACAATTAAAACGATTAATATAATACGACTAGATGAAGATACAATACGATGAGGCTGATTGTTGAAAATTATATGACTTATTATACAGATAAACTCAAAAATATTAACCCCAATGAGTAGGTAAAATCACCAGGAGCCAAATATACAGGTCATCCAATTTTTTTCCCCGCGTTAAAAAAAATGGATGTCTTGTATATTTCGGTGAAATGACTTGTATATTTTCATGAGATAGTAATTAAATAATATATTATGTAATCACAAGTTGTTGTTTCTTATTTCTAAGAGATGGTGTCATGTCACATAAATTCGCATTATTTCTACTAAAAAATTCTTTCATTCAATTCCCTTTTTTCCAATTCATACTCTATTTTGTTTCTACATAAAAGACTTTTTGGTAATTACGTCAATGAGTAAAAACCTGATCTGCTTCTTGATCCGGAATTTGACTGACGGTCCGCCATCTGTGGAGATTCCACCGCACTATTCTTATTTGTCTTTCTCTTGAGGTAATAGCGCCAGCCGCATATGGCTTTCTTGAAGTAACTTCTGAATCTGAAAAGGAATTAAACAAAACAATTAAATTTTCTTCGTCGTAAACTTTCAATAAATATATAGTTATAAAAAAATACGGTACACCGTAAGCACGGTACATTGCTCAACAAAGGTTCTTTAAAATTTACAGAGATGGCGCTGTATATTCATGTAATGCAATGCAAAAGAAATTTTATTGCAAAAATCATTTTTTTTGAGAAATCACAACAAAGTTTTTGAAATATTCCAAAATACAGGTGTCCGGGGGTAAAATGCATTAACTTCGGGAGGTGATTCTACATGATAAAATGTACAAGTAAAAAAGATTTTTTTTTTTTTTGAAATTCCAACTTTTAGGTAAAAACACGAAATTAGACCGGCGTGTGCTGCCAGATTTATTATTTCCGCTGTTACGATACGGGCCAATCACAATCGAATCGGGCGCCGGGCAGGCTCTCAGCAAGTAATATCGTATAGGTAAAATACTTTAAGTTGGAAGCAATAAAAATGCTTAGTATTGATGTATTGGTCTATCTGTATGAACGTAAAGCGACGCCCACAAATCCGATAAGGCTCTCTGTCTTGCTTACGCCCACTTATTGTAACTAATTAGAAGAGAGGCAAGTTTAACTTTTGAGGCTGTACTTACAGGATGTCCTATTCATTCGGTTCGTAATTTGATTTAAACATACGTGCATCTACATTTCGCAAGTGACAAATAATGACAAATTTGTAAATTTGAAATAATAAATAGTGTTCGTAAAGTGTGCAAGTTTAATATTTATTACGATATCATGGAGTCCTGTTACGAAACGGAACGTGGCTAATCACTGAATGGACCAAATCGTGAAATTTTAATCCGTATGTTTAATTATTTTACTTATTCATAATGAAAAAAAACGGTGGTCCACTTTTAAGCATAAATGACTTGTATGATTTGACGTCTAAGGCAATTGGAGTATCACAGACTAGTACCTATTCAACAGTTAATCTTTTGTACCTTTGTGTTAGTAATCTGTTATATTTTAGATAATATACGTATAGATAGTTGCTGATGATGACTGGTACATAATTAAATAATTAGTGTTGCTGATGATTGCTAACACATAATTATAAAAATTAAATAACCCATAAGCAGCCAAATTTGTAAGCCCAGGTTTTGGAAATCACAATTCATTTCATCATTAGGTTCTTAGTTTAGGTAAACCAAGTAATTCATGCGTATTGAGTTTGAAACGAAACTTTACAAATGTCGAATCCGTAAAAAAAATGGCGGCAATGGAGATGTTTTATATGGGAAATTTTTAACTTTGAATGAAAACCGAATTAATCTTTTTAAATAACATAATATTTTTTTAACCTTGTTGTTATTTATGAATACCCCTTTGAATTCAATCCTGAAGATTATCGCATTTAGTTAATAAACTTATTTTTCTTCCTAAACCTTCAGTATTTCTATAAAAATGTTGTAAAACAACATTAGTTTTATGTTACCGATTTAAACACGCTTTGGATTCGAATTCTCAATTGTGAAATACTTATTAATTGCTTTTTTGTTAAAAGCCCAAAACGAAACACGCTGTATGGATGTTTTGCATCTGTGTGAGTACTGTGATGAAGTCAACTTAACTTGCGAGACCTATACCTCACACTAAGGATTTTTAGTAGGTACCTACGTCTTTTTGTATGGGAAATTTTTTTTGGAGTTTTGGAAAAAGTTGTTAACCTTTTTTACTCCTACCATCATGTAGAATCACCTCCCGAAGTTAATGCACTTAACCCCCGGACACCCTGTATATAACTGATTTGTAGTGAATGCCAAAGAAATTTATTTACATTAAAATTAATGAATTTTTGGTAGTGGTGTATTTAAACAAGCGGATATTTCCACAATGAAAAAAAACGTTTTTCGCACATATCTTTCGTTTGTATTACACGATCGATACATTCGCTACACCAAAATCACGACTCTACGAAAATCGGCAAAACCGATTTAAAAAAATATATTCACTCTTATTTCCATAAATATTGAAAATTGTTCCCTTGATTCTGCCTTCAAATAAGTAAGTTCTGAAATTAAATAAAAATATTTTTGAATGTAGCTATTACTTTGTGGTTATCCATTGTAGAAAAATGAAACAATTCAACTTTGTATAAACCACTTATATAATGCGTAAATCCGACCGGTTTCGGAACAAACGTTCCTTCTTCAGGGAAAGCTTATACTAATTTGAATGTTTCGAACAATTCAATTATTCAATTATTTATTCATTTTAAAACATTACAAAATAAAATTTCAATGCTTTTTAAAAGAGTATTAATTTAAAATTTAAACAGGTTTAAGTAATTTTTATTTCAATGAAGCACAATCATATTAACAATAACAAAGCTTTTTGTCTGAATTGTGCTTCATTGATATTAAACATATCGATATCCGAAGTGATTCTATTTAACAACAATACAGCTCTCTCGACTGGCATAACCATTGGCAAGTTAGTTCTGCAAGCCGGGAGATAAAACAGTCTATGCTGTCGATGACGGAGATAACCATCGGGAACATAAAAACTAATGCTCTCCATGATAGCCGAGTTTTCGAACCTTCCACGAATCAGTTTGAAGAAATGTGTTACAATGAGCGCATCCCTTCTGACCCGTAGAAGGTTCATACCAAGCATGCCCAAGAGAAAGTGGGTGGGGTAGCGCCACGGATAGTAGCCATACTTCCTTAGGTAAAGAAATCTCAGAAATTTCTTCTGAACCCTCTCCAACATGAGGGAATACTTCACTTGGTGTGGGCTCCAAACCACCGACCCACTCTCAAGCTTACTCCTAACCAAAGCATTGTATAGTACTGCGAGAACCCGGGTGTCTCTGAAGTTTCTCGCAGTGCGTAGGACGAAACCCAACATTCTCAGTGAAGTACTACACGTCATTATGATATGAGCATGAAAAGTTAACCTACTATCAAACAAAATACCAAGATCTTTTATAGTGGAGACACGTTTTATTATGGTAGGGGTGGAGCCGTTGCTAGTTATTAATGTAGATTGGGTGGGTAGGTATTAATGTAGAGTGGGTGGGTAGGGGAACAAATCCATGATTGGGCTATAAATTAATATCTTTTGTTTGTTGATAATAGATTCATTATTTTAAGGGATTTTTAAAAATAATGAATCTATTATCAACAAACAAAAAATATTGTATTATAGCCCAATCATGGATTTGTTCCCCTACCCACCCACTCTACATTAATACCTACCCACCCAATCTACATTATTAACTAGCAACGGCTCCACCCCTACCATAATAAAACATTGTTCGAAATTGTCAAATTAGTATAAGCTTTCTCTGAAGAAGGAACGTTTGTTCCGAAACCGGTCGGATTTACGCATTATATAAGTGGTTTATACAAAGTGGAATTGTTTCATTTTTTTTTTAAATAAAAATATTCCCTTGAAGTGAAAACCTCATTTTTCTTTTTGTTTATGTTGAAGTACCCTTATCAAAACATACTATTTTATATTGACCTTTTTGTAAAATGGGCTTATTCCTTCCAATATAGCTTTTCTTCTTGGAGCGAATTTAATGCCAATTTTTATGATACTTGCGAAACATATTATTTGAACGACATTGAAATATAAATTCGCCTCACCTTCCTCCGCACTTTTATTCAAAGAACAAACAGTAGCTGGTGAAAGTCTATTTTTTTTTTTTTTTACATTAACTCCACACAGGAGGCCCTGAGGAAAATAATTTCCTTCAGGGCCTATGTCATCTGGGATGCTGTGTGGAGGGTCTTTTTGAGGAGAGGAAGGAATGAACATTGGTCTTGAAGAGGCCCATGTTGTAGGAAGGAGGAAACACAGAGGCCGGCAAATCATTCCACAGCCGAGCTGTTGAACACAAGAACGAGTCGAAGAAACGACCCGTTCTCATGTGACAAATGTCAACCGTGTACAAATGTTGGGCACGCGTTTGGCGTGTTTCCCGACTATGCACCGGTGCCGAAGGGATCAATGATGCTAGTTCCTCGGAGCATCTTCCATTGTAATACCGGTAGAACAAGGATATCATTCCCACCTGACGCCTGTGCTCTAAAGATTGCAATCCGTCTGTTAAGATGGGAGAATCTTTCAAACGGACCGCCCGTTTCTGCACAGAGTCGAGGGTATTTTTCAGGTATTTTGGAGCTCCAGACCAGAGATGGCTGCCAAATTCAACCGTGGGGCGTACTTGCGATTTGTACAAGGTTAGCAGTTGTGTACTATTAAAGTATCTGCGGGCCCTGTACAGTACGCCCAGTTTTTGGGAGGCTAACTTTACTCTGGCTTCGATGGAGCCCCCATACCTCAGCTGGTCACTTAGGGTTACACCTACACCAAGCATATCAATGGAGGGCCTGTTCGGAAGATTGCTTCCGTTGAAAGAGACTAGATTTTCATTTCGATCCCTTTTAGACGTAATCAGACAAGATTGGGTTATTGAAACATTAAATTCAACGAGATTATTTTTACCCCAAGAGAAAATACTCTCGAGGTAACCGTCCATTCTTTGCTTCAAGCCCTACAAGCTGTTGGAGTATGTGAGCCCTTTGGGGGCTTGTCAAACAAAAAGCTATCATGAACTGTACTGTCATCCGCATAACAGTGAATTGGTGCACATAACAAAATGTCGCTGATGTGCAACAAAAACAAAGTCGGCGACAGAACCGATCCCTGCGGGACGCCAGCATATAACAATACAACTATACAACCAGCAATACAACTATATTAATAAAAAACAGCAAGAAATAATGCTGGAGAATATGTAGTACTTAATAATAAAATAGGGACGCAGATGGTATGTATACGAGATCTTTTCCACAGAAAAAAGTTTTGTAACATTTTTGTATTATTTTTATTTTTTGCTATAGAGCAATCCCGACGAGTTATAAAACTCGGGGAAGGGAGTAAATTAGTCTTCTCTACGTTAAAACCTCATTTATTTTATGGCTTGGTTTTTGTTCTATGGTATGAGATAATTATATATTTCAAGTCTGAGATCAACCCTTAATGGTATGACGATAAATGTTTTTTATTATTACGTGATATAATTTATAATAATGTTATTGTTGCTAAATATTGCGAATAAACTAAATCGGCATCTTTCTTCACCAATATTGAAATATGACATAATATTTTATTTTTATTTTTTTAAAAATTTTTTTATTTTAATTTTTTTATTTATTTCATATATATCCCGTTAAACTACAGTTAAGTAGTTTGTCAACAGGATTTTTATTACAACTTTTTACAGATTACAACTTAGACCTTAATTTATACAATAACAATAAACTTACACATTAATAGTAAAACTAAATCGTCTAATACAAATTATTTCTACCTAGTAGCCATGTTTTCAGCAAATATCTGACTCCATTTGGAAATTCGCATTTCTTAATATTACCAGGTAGCATATTATATATTTTAGGCACATTATACTCAAGGGTCCGTATTTATTATTATGTTTAGGTACAAGCATGCCTTCATTCTTTGTGAACCTAGTATTGTGCCCATGTTCAACTTTCCTCTTATACTCAGAGTCAGATATGTGCTGAATCAATATTTTATACCATAATAAGGCCTGCACCGGCAAAACTGTTAAATTTTGATACAAAAGTGAAATTATTATTTTTTAATTTATAAACTAACGTTTAGACAAGATTTTTATGCATAGCACAAAGGGTAACAATTATTACATGTATCGTTATAACAATTATAACAATTGTAACAATTGTTCAAGTCCCGTTGGCGGCAAGTATCTTTTCTTGTAATAATTGTTACCCTTTGTGCTATGCATAAAAATCTTGTCTAAACGTTAGTTTATAAATTAAAAAATAATAATTAATATTTAACAAGTTTAAGTATTTCCCCAATAAATGCAGACATAATTTGTCTCGACGCCACCTAGCGAGGGATTTAACACTAACAATGTCTTTCTCGCAAAAATAAAGTTGGTTGTTTTCAGGTGGAAAAAATATAACAAGCAGTAATTGTTGAATGAAACACTAGTATATATTGAATTATTTGGCGGGTATTTATAAAAAATATTTTTTCGCAGAGACGAAACATTTCACTTTTGAATAATTATTACAAGCAATAATTATCAGCCTGAAACACTCATCAACATTGAAAAATCTCCCGAGAAAAGATACTTGCCGCCAACGGGACTTGAACCCGTGTCCTTCTGATTGCCGGTCAGCTGCTCTTGACCACTGAGCTATGGGGGCTTATCAAATACCCGCCAAATAATTCAATATATACTAGTGTTTCATTCAACAATTACTGCTTATTATATTTTTTCCACCTGAAAACAACCAACTTTATTTTTGCGAGAGAGACATTGTAAGTGTTAAATCCCTGTCTCTCTTGGTAACGCCATAACTCCAGAACGATTTACCTATTTCATTCATCTTTTTGAAGTGAAATTTCTACAGCACGGCTGTGATTTGGATTTCAGATGAAACGGAAATGACGATTAGTGCACCTGCGACGCATCAACTGCGCTCATCGGCCGCTTTGATAATGATGTCATTTTCAAAGGCACCTATTGATTGAGATATTACGCAAGGTCTGCGCTCATTGATCGCTTTGATTATGACCTCACTTTTCAAGTATTGGTTGAGATTGTTTTGGTAAAGTTTCGCTTCTACCGCGTGTTAACTGCACTCGAATTAAAAAAAAAAGTTTTCTAATACTTTGTAGAAGGTTAATACGGAAAGAAAAAATAAGAAAATTGAATAATTAATTATTTTAACTTCGCAAGTTTGACCGTTCGCGCCTTTGATGAAATTGAATTTAGCAGGTAGCGGTTTTTTTGGATTAAAAGAATTGTCTATGGTTTTTTTAAATAGGCCACTTGCATCACTTTAAAAAAAAAAATTCCGGCTTAGGCAAATATTCTAAGATATTCTGTATTTTTTTTTTAATCCTGTTTTTGAAACCCTGGGGAGTTTTTGAAAATCTTAATCCGAAAAATCAGACCATTTTTTATAAACCGGAAAGACGGGACATAATTTTATAGGTGCGAAAAAATGATAGTTACATAGACGAAAATCATTTTAAAAAAAGAACGTTTTCCACACGAATGGCACAGGAGAATAACGAGGCATACCAAAAATATTACATCTCATAAATATTTTTTTCCTTGATCCATCTTATTGATCATAAATCATTTTAATGTACAAAGTCTATATTAATAAATCCAATGTAATATACTTGTACTTGTAAATTATAATAAT
This sequence comes from Limnephilus rhombicus, assembly GCA_929108145.2. Taxonomy (NCBI): domain Eukaryota; kingdom Metazoa; phylum Arthropoda; class Insecta; order Trichoptera; family Limnephilidae; genus Limnephilus; species Limnephilus rhombicus. The sequence continues at coordinate 36,127,896 of OV815278.1, forward strand.
AATAAGAATATTATAAAATTTGATTTTGATAAAATCAGCACCATAACCATTATATCTCTAAAACACGTAACGACATCAAAAATGTACGGGGTTCTCTTCATAACATCTGTCAAAAATTCAAACCAAACGATAAGTTCGCAGAGAACAAACAATCCAGTGAACGAATTCAAAAATTCGCCTGAAATCAAAGTGGTGCCATATAAAAAAAATAAATCAGTGTAGAATTTTACAAAATTAATAGAAACATTTTCGGAGACGGGACATTTTCATGTAGTGACGTCACGAGCCCAAATAATGGATTTATTTATTTAAAAATAAAAAACCGCACATTTCTAAAAAAATTTACTAACATTTTCGTAATCTTAGTAAAAAGATCTATCCACACGATTTTTTCCAAGTCGTTATGAAATCAATGCAAGTGGCCAATATTGTAGATGTTTTAAATAAGTACCAAAATTGGATAAGTTTTAAGATTTTCACGGCCAAAAGCATTTTCGCCACACATGCCACACATCTACCGGATCTGCCGGATCTGCCCTGATGATGGACACTGCAACGATGTCCGAAACGTTGGCTAAAGAAGGAGGTAGCGCAACACGGCGTAACACCCCAAAAACAAATAACGAAAAAGTACCAAAATTGATTGATTGTTCTTATAATATTCAAAAATGAATATTTGTAATAAACGAAAAATGAAAATTTGAATTAAAAAAATTGGAATGGGTGGCACGCGAGCTGTTTGAAAACTGAATGTACTGGGATTGAATATATGGTTTGCGAAGTAGCGCAATTTTAAAGTTTATTCTACCTTATAAACGATATTACAGTAATTGTAACATTTTAAAAATTATCTAAAAATTGTTGATCTACTGAATCATTACCGAAAATTTGAACCAAATATTTTTTCTCATTTTGCGCTTTTCTCATAAGTAATTTAGTTAAATACTTGAAAGAAGAGGAGCCCTAAATTTGAAGGTAGAAACTAAATTGAAAATTCTCGAACTTCTACAAGTTAAGGGAATTCCGCATTGTTTCTTTTGACATCTTACCTCCCCTCAAAAGGATTTGCAAAGTTTGAGAGTATTTTGCTCTTGTGCAGGATATTGTATTAGTTTTGACTCGGCGTACGGGAAGTTGAATCAGTAACCTTTTGTTTAGGAATTTACTACAGTTGGGATTTTGAAAACATTGACAGTGAGAAAGATAAAACCTGACATAAATTCTTTAAGATGTCTGATTATTATTTTATGAAGTGATCGGTGGTTATAAGAAATTATTGTCAAGAATTTTGTTATTGATGCCTTTCAATATATATTCTATGGAATCTCCTGGAATAGTCTGATAATATAGCTGACAATGGTCAGTGTAGCAGATACTAATATTAAAAAAGCGGTCGAACTTTCTTTATAGCATTTAAAAAATTTTTGTATTTGTTTTTAAGAATCCAATTTGAATTCTTTTGATTTCTGCTTATACTTGCACGCGTTTACAATTTTTTTGGTAAAAACGAAAAAAGAAAATCCGCATAATTTATTATATAAAACAAAGTCGGGTTAGTTACACCATTTATAACTAGAGAATGGCTGAACCGATTTTTATGATCTTGGATTTGTTCGATTTGTCTCCGCCCCGAATAGCAGAATAGCTATTAAAAATAATTATGAAGAAAATTCTTTTCCTCATACATTTTGTATGGAACGAATTCTCATCTTTTGAAAGAGCTGCATGAATATTGTGATAAGTATAATATTGAGTAGTGAGTGCATTCCAAAAATTTTAAAACTTCAAATGTCAATGTGCTGATTGTTTTTCTTTTGTTCTTTAACATATAATGCTGTCCCTCTTTCTTACACACTAAATGTCAACAGTCGAAAATGAGACAAACGGTGAACGTACTCGTATGTCTGCACCTCGTCAAAGGAAAAATACAATAATTATAATAAATCTCCCTCACACGTACAAAGAAAATGAAACGCTATTCCCGTAAGTAAGTCGAAAAGTAAGAAAATTTAAAAAAATGTAAATCCGTACACAAATCCATCTCTCTTCTTCTTCCTTGCGCTGTCCCAACTCATTGCCTAGGTAGGCTGTTGGGGTCGGCTCTTCTCGTTCTCAGGTTGTAATATCTTCTGTTCTGGGTATCGCCTTCATCCAGGCCGTTTCTCTGAAGAATTTTGGAACATTGAGTCATCCAGGAATTCTTCGGTCTTCCTCTGGATGACTGTCGGTGAAGCTCCATAGACATTGCCTGCCTCACTATGTAGTCTGATGGTCTCCGTCTTATGTGTCCATACCATCTCAACTGTCGTTCTTCCAGCTTACTATTTATGTCCGTGACACCCAGGCTACCACGAATGCGTGAACTTTTGATCTTATCTTTTAGTGATAATCCTGCCGACCATCTAAGCATTCGCATTTCTGCTGTTTCAAGTTGCCTAGTGTAGGAGTTGTATGTACATAGTCCAGCATTCGGAGCCATACATTATTGCGGGTCTCACAATAGCCTGGTATATCTTTCCTTTCAGTTTTATAGGCATTTTGGAGTCACACAATATTCCTGTTCCGGATCTAAATTTAATCCATCCCACACCTATTCTATGGATGACATCCGCTGCACATCCTCCGTCTCTGTGGATTAGTGAGCCCAGATACTTAAATGAATCACAGTTGGCTAATGTTACTCCATCCAGTTGTATCGAAGGAGTTACAGCATTTGTGTCTTCAAATGGTAAATACAAATATTCAGTCTTTTTCCTGCTAATTTTTAGGCCATTATCCTCCAGGATGTTTCTCCACCTTTCCAGGCTATTCTGTAAGTCACAATGATTATCTGCTATCAGTACTACATCATCTGCAAAAAGCATAGTCTTGAGAATACTGTTCATTTCTTGGCTTGTTAGATAATTTATCAACATTATGAATAGCAGTGGGCTGAGGACAGATCCTTGGTGTACCCCCACTTTAATTGGAAATTTTGGTGATGTCCCTGATGTGCATCTTACTTGAGTTTCAACGTTTGTATACATATCTTGTATGGAGAACACATATCCTTCTGGTACATTGTGGGCTCTCAATGCCGCCCATATCAGGCTTCGGGGAACCCTGTCAAATGCTTTTTCCAAGTCTATAAATACCATGTGCAAATCTTTTTTTGCTTCTCGATGTTTTTCAACTATTATTCTGACTGTTGAATAGCATCTATTGTTGATTTTCCCGACACAAAACCGCATTGATCGTCGTGTATTTTTACAATATTCCTTATTCGTGTGTTGATAATTCTCTCATATATTTGCATGGTGCGAGACATAAGCTTTATCCCTCTATAATTGTCGCACTTCCTAGAGTCTCCTTTATTTTTGTAAAATGGAAGAAGGTAACTCTGCCTAAAATTTGGTTCTCCATTCAGTACTTTATTGTACATAGTGCACAGCCATTTACGTCCTACTTCACCACATTATTTCCATAATTCAACAGGAATATTGTCTGGCCCCACTGCTTTCCCCACTTTCATTTGTGATATGGCTACTTTAAAATGTCTGTTTGAGTGATTTCTTCAACTGGCCCCTGCACTGGTTGCTCTGACACTTGAGTTCTTCTTAGAAATTCTTCATTCAGTAATGTAGAATAATAATCTTTCCATCTTTGATCAACTCACCGTCAGATCACAAATCACTAATCTATCAAACCCATCTCTCATACTGACAAAAACAAAACACGGACAGTTCATTGTGTAATTTTTAACGTAATAAAAAAAACTGAATTTAATTCAGCTAATAAGTTTGTTTCTGAGGCGGTACGAATTTCACCGTGTCCGCTAGTTTTTAATAAAACACGGAAAAGATTTTAATTGTACTATTAATTCATTAGGAGTAAAGTAAAGAATATTTAAAATTTTTGCTAATAATTGTATAAAATTAATAATTATTTTCATATTTTTAGTCACATTGGTGGTATTCATAATTATGATTGAAAATAAAATAAGTTTCTTTCAATTTCACTTTATTAAGTTTATGTTTATCTTAATTAATAAAATTGTTAAAAAAAAATAAACCAACCGGCTTCATTAGGGTTTCAAGAAAACAAACTAAATCAATTACAAAGTTACGTTGTACAGGAAACTTAGAAGGGGGAAGAAACAAACAATTAGATTTATCAAATTGCCCCATTTTAAACATGTTCCCCTTTCCTACACCCTACCCCCCTTTTAACCCCTTTCTCTTACCTTTCTCTCCCTCGCCCTCCTACCAAAGTCGATGTTCCCTCTATGTATTCTATTCTGTCTCCTTTACCCTATAACTCTAATTGATTTTGTATGTTTTCATGAAACCCTGAGGGAGGTTCAGGTCGAATCGAAACCGGTTGGTTTAATAAATTAAGGTGCTCCATCATAATGACTTGTCAATTACAAAAAAGTGCGTGGGTACAATGTTTTATTACTAATCACGGGGTTCTTTCAATTAAGGCAAATTAAAGCAGTACGGAGAAACTTGACAAGAGAGGCAACTAAATTACAAGTCAATTCGTATGTTGTTTCACGTCTAGATTATTGCAACGGAATATATGCTAGTCTCCCAAAATACCAAATCAACAAATTACAATCTGTGTTCAATGCTGCGGCAAGACTCATCACCGGCGTATCTAAATGCCACCTACATCTTCAATGTCACCTACGGAGAATTCAGTAACTATCTCTTGACATACGTCACAAATCACAACATAGTTAAACTGCCCCCACGCACTTTTAAAAAAAAATTGTAATCTTCTCCATAATTTTTTAGTGTGTAACTGTTTTATGGAGAACCCGAATAAAATAAATAAATAAATAAAAAATAAATAAATATTCCCATATTTCGGAACATCTCAAAAATCTTGACTGGCTCAAGTGCCCTGAGAGAATCCAGTTTAAGCTCTGCTGGATGGTATTCAAGTCTCTTAACAGAATGGCTCCAGCTCACTTATCGGAAATGTGTATTACAGAAAATTCCAACTCTCGACAGTCAACCCTCAGGCCAGCAGCAACAACAGCGATCGGAAAGTTGAAGGAACCAAAGCGAACACCAGATACTAAATTCGGTGAGCGTGCTTTCGGAGTGTCAGGACCTAAAGCCTGGAATGGACGGCCACACGAGTTAAGAATGATCACAGATTCAGCGGAATTTAGAGCTAAACTTAAAACTCATCTTTTCAGACAGTCGTATCCATAAGTTAAAAAAAAACTTTCACCTTCGCCTTCACGGCTCGCGACATTGTAAATGACGAAGTGTGTAAAAATGTCCTCCACGTGCAAAGTCGTATCTTCCCCAAGCATAAACTTTCCAATAAAGTTTGTTTTATCGGAACTGCCCTGCAGGTTAGTATGTTTCTCTATCTATTTGTAAATAATAAAATTAGATAGAGCCTAAGATTCATAATAAATTGTAAGGCGCCCTTGAGGTGATTTTTCACAAAAACGGCGCTCTAAAAATTATCCGATTATTACTATTATTATTAAGTGTTGTGGTAGGGGTGGGGACGTGACTAGGGATTAATGAAGAGTGGGTGGGGGAAAAGGATCGGACATTGAATGGGAACATATCCATGATTTAGCTATAAGATAATATTTTTTGTTTATTTGTATTGGACTCATTATTTTTAAGGGATTTTTATTTTATTTCCAAGGCTTCCAAGTAATAATACATTGTACCCACCCACTGTTTTGTAATTATCAAGTCATTATATGTTTGTATCTTTAATTTAAATTTTTTTGCGACTGGTTTCGACACGTCCGTGTCATTCACGAGGAAACTTAAAACCAAATAAAAAATTCCATACAAGTACAAAAATTAAGAAAAAAAAAACTAACTTAAAAATTCTTTACAAGTACAAACATTAAGAAGGTGCGGGTAAAACAAACTTAAAAATTCTATACAAGTACAAAAATTAGTTTTAAGTTTGCTCGTGAATGACACAGACGTGTCGAAACCGGTCGCAAAAAAATTAAAAATTAAATAACAAATGTACATTGAAAATTAAAACTCTCCAAAACAAAAATGTCCAGAAATTGTTATACAGTTAATGTCCAAGAAATACAAAACATTATATGTTTGCCCTGAGGAAGGAACGGTCGTTCCAAAATCGGTCGGCGTTAATAAAACATATAAGTGGTTCTAATAAAGTTATATTATTTCATTTATTTATAATGGGTAACCATAAATTTAGATTTAGCTACATTCAAAAGTATATTTTAATGTATTTAACCTATTTACTTAGTTATTTATTATATACCTGCCTACGTTTATTATACCTACCTAGTTCGCAAAACTTACTTGCTGGTACTTGTGTTTTGAGTTCCGGTACAAAACACAAACACAAACATGAAGTTAATTATTATTTTTTAATTGATAAACTATCGTTTAAGACAAGATTTTATATAGCACAAAGGGTAACAATTATTGTAAGCAATAATTATCAGCCTGAAACACTCATCTAGCGGCTCGCGGCTAGCTATTGCCGCCATAGCTCAGTGGTGAGAGCACCTGACCGGCAATCAGAAGGACACGGGTTCAAGTCCCGTTGGCGGCAAGTATCTTTTCTTGGAAGATTTTTTCAATGTAGATGAGTGTTTCAGGCTGATAAATCACAGCTCAACAAAAAATGTTATTTTTTTTGTTGCCCTGGATATCTCTGCGGATTTTTATACTTTCAAGTATCCAGTTTACGGATATATTCATGAAAGTACTGAATTGGCTCTGGTTTTTATGATTTTTGTATATATTATATCATCATTAAACAGTACAAAGTAAAGCCGCTCCCGATGTCTGGACACTTAGATCTTTTAAAGTACGCAACGGATTTTCATGCGGTTTTCACCATTAGATAGAGTGATTCATGAGGAAGGTTTTAAGCATATAGTTTGTCAAGGTTTTGTGTAAATTGGTTGAAATATATAATATATGTGGCAGCGGCAGCCGGCTGCGGGCGACAGGCAGCGGGCTGGCAAGCGGGCGATCTGGATTTGATATGTATGCAAATTAATAGATGGCGTTGGTTATAAAGGTTGGGTAATAGCTTTGTCAGTAGATGGCGTTGTGTTTCGTTAGTCACAGCAACGTGTGGTTGGGTCTGCTAGTTAAAAAAAAATTAGCAGTGTAAGTTGGCTCTTCAGAACTAGAGTTATTAATAGATGTTTAGTTTTTTTGGTGAAATTCGCTTTCTACGACATCACGTGACACCCCTCCCGCATGCCTCATGTGGAGAATCCTTAACTGTTGGTAAAGCCAATGTTCTAAATGAGCCGTTGTTAAGTAGAGAAAAAAATTGTACTTCCGGCACTACATATCAAGTTAGGTATGATGATTCTCCACACGAGACATGCGGGGGGGGGGGAGTCACGTGATGTCGAAGAAAGCGAATTTCACCAAAAAAACTAAACATCTATTAATAACTCTAGTTCTGGAGAGCCTACTTGCACTGCTAATTATTTTAAACTAGCAGACCAAACCACACGTTCATGTGACTAACGAAACACAACGCCATCTACTGACAACGCAATTACCCAACCTTTATTACCAACGCCATCTGTTAATTTGCATACATATCAAATCCAGGTCGCCCGCTTGCCAGCCCGCTGCCTATCGCCCGCAGCCCGTTGCCGCTGCCACATATATTATATATTTCAAACAATTTAAAAATGTTTACGATGAGGAAACACCAGAAGAAAAAATTCCTTCATACTCATTTAAAAAAACCATACATTTAACAGACTGCTACATAACAGAAGAATCTTGCAAAAAGAAACTACGTTCCTTAGACATTAACAAATCTGCAGGCCCAGACTCAATCCCGCCAATTTTCCTAAAACATTGCTCCTCTGTATTATCTAAACCACTAACCATTCTCTTTAACCAGCTACTATCTTCTGGACATTTTCCTGTCTACTGGAAATCCAGCTATATTATCCCAATACTTAAAAAAGGCGATGAGACTGACATTTCTAACTATCGACCTATATGCATACAATCTGTATTACCCAAAATATTTGAATCTCTAGTTCTTGATGAAATATATCCCACGTTAACAGAGATAATAAATGACAAACAACATGGCTTCATTAGAGGTAGATCAACTTCAACAAACTTATTACTCTTTCAAAACTATATATTGGAGTCATTTTCTAAAAACAAACAAGTTGACTGTATATATACTGATTTCTCGAAGGCTTTTGATAAAGTGTCCCACAAAATACTGATCCGAAAACTTCATGCTCTGGGAATCAGAGCAAATATGTTGAACTGGCTAAGTAGTTACGTATCAGGTAGAACTTTATTTGTAAAAATAAAATCTTTTATATCCAAACCATTTTCTGCCACTAGTGGAGTACCGCAAGGTAAGACTTATTTTTATAAACGACATAGTCAACTGCTTTAAAGACGTCAAAGTGTTGCTTTTCGCTGATGACTTTAAATTATATAAAGAGATAACTATCCTTAATCACTGTGAAATTCTTCAATCAAATATAGACATGCTAAAAATTTGGTGCTCACAAAACAATCTATATTTAAATGTAGAAAAATGCAAAACTTTGACCTTTTCCAGAAAAAAAACATCACTGTTTTTCGACTATTCAATAAATAAAATAAATTTAGAAAGAGTATCGGAAATGCGGGATCTTGGCATAATAATGGATGAGAAACTAGACTTCACGGTTCACATTCAACAAACTGCAAATAAGAGTATGAAAACTTTAGGATTTGTGTTAAGAACAATTAAAAACTTTGAATCTCTACAAATCATTAAACTACTGTATACATCCCTTGTTAGAATCCTAATAGAATATAACTCCATAGTCTGGTCGCCCTTCTATAAAATTCATATTCATACTATTGAAAGAATTCAAAGAAAATTTCTACGTTTTGTAAATTTTAAAGTTAACATCCCTTTAGAGCACATAAATTATCCGTCGTTAATGAATACTTTAAATATTCCAACATTAGAAAACCGACGAAAAATAAACGACCTAACTTTTTTATTAAAATTATTAAACTCTAAATTCGACAGTTGTGAACTCCTGCAATTAATAAATCTACATGTACCTACACGAACAACTAGACAAACATTGACATTTTATATACGTACATCTCATTCGAACTATGATTTACATTCTCCAATACAACGTTTGCATAGTCTTGGTAACAAATACTTAAACAATCTGGATGTATTTGACAATAATTTGAACTTAGCAAACTTCAAACGCCATTGTGCCAACTATTTATTTCTACCTATCCCGTAAACTAATGAGAACAACAATTTTAAAAATTACCTACTTTATGTCAACTACTATATTTTATGGACTATATTTTGTTTCTTATATTTTATGTTACCTGTATTTTGTTAACGCTTATATTTTATGTAACCTAAATTTTTTATTTTATTTTTTTTTAACCCTTATATTTTATGTAACCTATATTTTGTTTTTAACAAATATTATGTTACTTGTATTGTGTATTGTATTTTGTAAACCCATTCTTTTCACTGTAATTAAAAAAAATGTAATGCATTCTATGTAAAAGCCCTATGGGCGTTTAAATAAATAAATAAATTTACACAAAACCTTGACAAATTATACACCTAAAACCTTCCTCATGAATCACTCTATCTATTGGTGCAAACCGCATGAAAATCCGTTGCGTAGTTTAAAAGATCTAAGCGTACAGAAAACGGGAGCGAACTTACTTTATACTATGTAATGATGATATAAGATACGCCAAAATCATAAAAACTAAAGCCAATATTCCAAAATCATTCATAGTTTCATAAATTGTAGGCATAAAATGATTCAGAACCACTTTCATATCAAGGGCAACAAAACCATTGTTGACCAGTGATAATTATTGCTTATAATAATTCATAAAGTTAAGATGATCGAATAAGCTCAGTTGTCAGAGTAAAATGCCCCGGTAAGGCTGAAGTCCTGAGTTCAATTTTCAGATGCGACCAAATCTTTTCCACTCATTTCTGTTTCACATTTTTCGTTTGAGAGTAGTTAATGATTGTGTACGATAATTAAATATTGAAAACAGAGGTTACGCTCAATAAGTTAATCCACAATCAAAAATTCAATATTCATCCAATGCAATTTAATTCCAGTAGAATTTTATACTCACACGTAAAGATAACAGCCAAAAAAATCGATAAGTAAATGGAGATAATGTAATTCTCGGGTTAAGTATGATACATTTAAACTGACGGATTGAAATTGTGGATACAACAGAAGAGCATGGAAAAATGAGCACTACCCGACAACTTTACATAGGCAGAATTCGTTCGTAAAAAAAACATTTTTTGATGACTATTTTTTATTTCAAATTTCTTCATAAATTTGATCATTGTCTCGGCGCGGCTCCAAAATCCGCGGCATAAAAAGTTTATCGGGAAGTACATATATTATAATATTATTATATAATTTCTATAATGTGAGTTTTCACAGAAGGCAAGTTATTTTCAATAATAGACGGTAAACTGCCGAAAAGGTAAGGTATGAAGGATTATCCCAATTACCATTTTCCCAAGCCACGTGTCAATATTTTAATAACAATATAATATTATCTGTGTTTTAACAAAACAAAAATAATAAGCTAGGAAGTTTTTTACAGATATAATAATATATAATCCGCAGGTTTTTGATGCTAGGCCCTGCGGGCGGCTTTTAGTTCGGCTTCGCCCAGTTGTTGGTAACCATTTTATAAATCCGATAGGAACTGGTTCCAAAAATAGCCAGTTCCTCGGATCCACTATGATCCAATGGGCTTTTAGTTCGGCTTCGACCAATTGTAGTGTTGGTGACGATTTTATAAATCCGATAGGAACTGGTTCTAAAAATAGCCAGTTCCTCGGTTCCACTGTGATCCAGTGACAGCTAGTCACCGAGACAAAGCAACCGTAACAAAGTAACCGAGTCACGCAATGACGACATATGTATTATATTGCCGCGTGATAGTATTATTCGCAACTCGTCAAGTAATCCCGTCAATCTTCCCATATCCGGAAAGATACTTAAATTCTATACATCCGTAGTACTTACACCTAGGGGGAAAATGTCCACATGCGAGCTGCTAACGGAATTAGCGACATCTTTTGACAGATTCTTGAATTAAAAACCGAATAACAACGGTAGGTTTGCTTGAAGTTTCACGTACACAGGTGTTATTTTTGACGCAGCGCGTAAGGCGTGGCGTGGCGTCAGACATGCAATCGAAGTCGGGTTCTGAAATTTAACCACGCAGACGGAAGGATATTAATAACGTTCGATAATAATGTGATGAATCGTGATGAACACCATTTCGTTCTTTTCTATCGAAAAAAGTAACTGGAAGTAGTAGAAAGATTCGATTAGACGACCTTAGTGATCGAAGGGAAGGTTCTCAGCTTCGTATACACATCCCAAATAAAAGTGGCTAAAAGCCCTCCGTTTCCACCATAAAAGAAGCCCTGAGGAAAATAATTTCCCACTAGGGTATATTTCATCTTTGGGGATGCTGCGTGGAGGGTCTTTTTAGGGAAAGGAATGAGAGGAAGTTCTGAAAAGGAAAAGGTATGAGGGGTGGGTGGGAATCTGGGGGTCAGTGTGTCCAGAAATGACGGACAAATGAACTGAATGAATCCGGCCTGCCACGCAGTTGGTAGGCAGACGCACCCGTCGCCAAAATCCAGACAATCCTGACCCCATGAACCATGCTAAGTAACCAAACGTACCAAACCGCTTGGGATGACCTACGGCAGAGGTGTTGGTTATCCAATAAATGGTTCCCTGGGCGGCGGTACCCAAACCAGCCTCCCAAATTGCCCAAACCACTTTTGCATGATCATAGCTGGTACCCGGTATGCGTTGCAATGCCGTTCAAATAAATAAATTGTTTATCCCTGCATGTCCTTTCCCATGCATCATCGTTCCTCTACCGCGTCCCCTATCCCTCCAGCGTTCCCCGTCCACCTTCCTTCTATCCTCGTCACTCCTACCTCGAACCCCACCTCCTTCGTTCCCTGCCTTCCCTCCCTGCCGCGAAAATATATGAAATTCAAACATTTGTACAAACTTCATAATGCCGGAGATTACCATTATATATAGTCTATAAACTACAAGGGTGTGCGCACAACAAATTACCAATTTTTCATCGCAATCGGATAAACGGTAAGGCAGCGCATAAAACAGGAACAAACAAATATTGATTTTTATATATAAGATAATAAAAAAATATTTGCTGGTTGAGGGCGGCTCAGGTGCGTTGTGCGGCCCATCTAGAGGCAACCATTGATTCTTCTGGCAAACAGTGCAGCGCTGGGAGGTTGCTTGCAATGGCTCTAGACAAGCTTGGTGACCAGATCTGACTAGCAAGGTACTTGACCACATCCCTCTACTCTATCTCATCCCCTCCCCACTATCTTCTGCCTCACAACGTACCACAATTGGGGATGCCATATTCTCACTGGCTCCAGGCGGTTGGAAGCAGTTGGAATTCTTGTAAGGTATTCAAATGAAAAAGGAGAATCCAATGAAGACTTGTTTCTTTTTTTTACCTGAAGTCAAAGACATGAATGAACCCGCAGATGAAACTAAAGAAGATTGCAGTCTTCAAAATTGAATCTTTTCCAAGAAGTTCATAAAGAATTTAATTTCAGAAAGTCATAGCGGACGTGAAAATCGCAATTATTTTGAACTCAATGTAAAGAATGTGCAAAAGTCAGTTTTAAATATCACCGGAAAGAGAAAGGATGTTTAAATTATTATTGGACCCTCCTTCCTTTGATTCAGTTAAAATATTTCATTATGTGCTCGTTCACAGATGACGGTGATCGAATTATTTCAGGAACAAAACCTTTTTGCAATGCTGTAAAAACTAATGCTGTAAAATGTTCCGGTGGATTGTTTGTTTGCGTCCATAAATACGCAACGTGTATAAATATTTTTATCTGTACAAATCTCAATTCTTACAAGAAAAGTTTCTAAATAAAATACCTATATGATTGAATCACCGTTACAATATTGCATTTCAATGCATTTCATGAAAGAATTTGGTTTTTACACGAACAAAACTATTTAATAATATTCAAATTTACGGGATTTAATTGTGTCTTAATCTACGGTTTATATACACAACATTTGGGGATGTGGAGAGGGATGGTCTACAAGGGTTTTATTCAAATGGATTCTGAATAAAACCCATTTGGGTTTTCTCATATTTATTACTCTGCGTCTTTGACGATTGAATTTGTAATTATTTGGTTATTAGGTATAATTACATAGGGTTTATAGATTATTTTAAAGTTGTTTGGGGAATACCTTACTTGCATATTATCAAATAAATAATGAATAACCCATTTTATTGTTGTCATATCTATGGTCTATTAAATTCGTTCTTATATTTACTATAATATGGAATTTTTGATTGATAGCCAGATTTTAAAGCGAACGTGTAAAATGTGAGTAACACATTTTTACACGTTCGCTTGAAAATTTTACACTTCGCTTAAAAAACCCATATAATTTGAATAAAATCCTTGTAGACCACCTCCTCCCCTATATTTTTGTATATAAACCGTAGATTAAGAAAAAAATTAATTTGTACCATTCTGAAGGTGGCCTTAATACACTGAAACCGGTTACGGGTACAAATAAATCAACTGTAAAATAATATTTATTTTAATATATTATTATAATTGTCAGGATCAGTAATGAATTATTTGAAGTTAATCCTAAAACGAGAGATGTAATATTTTAATGAAATAATTAGGTTGAAATTAAAGTTCGCGAAATAATAACGCGTTTGCTTACTTAATTATAAAACAAAATTCCAGATTTAATCAACGAAGATAATATTAAGAACTCTCATTTACAAAAATATTATGCCTGCTTTATGTATCACTTGCTAAAATAATCTATTTAAAATAATATTTTTCTTACATCGCCTCTGACTTTGTTAAATAAACCTTTTTGTAAAAAAATCATCAAGAATAAGCCACATTTATCAAATTTAGAATTATAAGGAGCAATGGTAAAATAACGCTAAGTAATATCGTGATAACATAATAATATGCAAAAGATGAAGTAATAAATTAAAAATATGTTCATGTTGAGATAAGTAAGGAACATATCGTATGTAATAATCTACGCCTTCACATATGGTGCTAACTTAATTTATTTACGAAAAAAAAATGATTTAAAACATTAAGATGTTTATTTATGTTTTAAAATATTAAGATGAATTATTTGTTTACGCCCGCCTTTCTTCTTTTTTATTGATTATTCCGATTTAACATTCGATTCTCGACGTAGGATCCACGAGAACGAACTCTGGTGGGATAAAAAATATAGCATCGGACACGGCTGCCATCTTCAACAGGAACATAACAAACAAATTTACAGACATATGGAATGCCAAATGGTCGAGTTAAAACAGGACTTCGCTACGCGCAGTCAATTATTCAACTTTTGAAACTGTGACGACTACCGACCTTTAAAGGAACTTTATAAATTTTATTTTTTTTAGCTCATTAGATTTAAATATTTAAAAATGAAAAAAAGTCCTTACAAATACTTTATACCTTATTACTTTCCAAAAAAGTGCTCAACCGGCCGTTAACTTCTGAGAAATAAATATGTTAAGAAATTCGGCTCAAAGTATCATCTCTATTTTATTCTTAGTAATGATAAAAATTCATCGAGGCATATTCAGAAAGTAAGTGTACTGATTTTTTTTTTTTTTAAAGTGTATTAGCAAAAAAATTGCAGAATATTGGTACACGTTGGCTATTTTTCCAAATTATGCCAACCCGTTCAATGCGTGGGGTGAGCCGTGGCACAAGTTTCTTTATGCCCTCCTTCCTTCTCCCACTTCAGGACTACTTTTCTGCACCTGCTCGAAGGTTGAAAATTTATTTTCATCCATATGTGCCTTCAAGAAGAAGAAAAAATGATAATCTGAAGACACCGAGTCAGGGGAATATGGGGAGGGGGGGGGGGGGGTGGTTCAAAACATCCCAACCAAATGAGTCCAAGAGCGTATTGGTGACTGAGGCTGTGCGAGGACGAACGTTTTCGTGAAACAAACTCACTTCTCTGGTCAGCATTCCCCTCCTTTTGTTTTGAATGCTCCTTTTGAATTTTTTTTAAGGTATCACAATATTGTTATTCATTGATGGTCTCAACCTGAGGCAGAAATTTGACCAAAATGATGCCTTTTCGGTCCTAAAACACTGAGGTCCCGAAACACTAGTATTTTTCGCCAGAATATTTTTTCAAACAACCCTTATTAAATTTATTGAATTATACCAATCAAAGGAGAAGGTTATCTGTAACCGCAATGGTGTGGTCATAAAACCCTAACGTGCGAAAATTGCATCCACCCTAATTGTAGCCGAGGGAACTCATGAGTTAAGGAACCACTTAATTTGAGCTCACGACCAAACTCTACGTGTTAAGGGTAACTAGGAGATTCGAGTAACTCGAGCATCGTCGTCTCCTACACGGCAAATATTTGTTCAAAATTGATTAAGTTCACGTTTGGTTCGTTGCACATGTTTGTTGACCAACATGGCGAAATGTTCACTATCCTCTGTGAGGTGTAATTACATGTGTGTCAACTCTTGTTAGTCCCTTTGTGTTTTAGTTCAGGCTTTAAGAGGCCCTTTTTCAATAAAAATTAAAATTTCGAAATAGAGCAAAAATGCTTGATCAAACTGAATAATATAAATTTTTGAAAAGGCATAGCAGATACCTAGTATTGATACGTGCTCCATTATTTATTTGTGTTTCAAATAATAAAATACAGGCCCGTAAAGAAATTAATTTTAGTGGCAATTTTGGCAATTATTTGCGAATTAATATTAATTAGTAGATACAAACAAATAATGTTGCCTCACCTACCATCGAAATTCAAAATAAAATAAATGGTTTATTAAAAAAAAACATTTTGACGGGCTTAATTTTAAATTACAAACAACTAATTTACGCGAAAAAAAATATTGTCGTACCTAAATTAAAAAATTTACCCAAAAAACGCTTTTCATATGTTAATTTTGGTTTGGCAAAGTTATTTTTACAATAATTCACAAAACATTGACAAATTGCCTCTAAAATAATTACGATTCAAAATTAAATGAATACGAAGTGAATTTTGCAAAGATTAAAGAAACAATTCAAAATAATTACATTCTTTAATGGCACATATTTTATAATTTAAAACAATGATAAATAAATGGGTACATATCCATACGAGATGTTTGATATATCTTTTAAGCGAAAGAAATGATTATTCAGTTTGGTTAAGTGTTTTGGTCTCAAAAATAAATTAAAAATTTTGGTGAAAAAGGCCGCGTAGCTGTAACCCTTAATAAATATTATTGTACTTCATTATAAATATTATTCTAAGCCGAATAAACACTTTTCTTTGGAGATAAATAAGGAAAGATAAAATTTAATACTGGCTGGTTGGAAACCTACACGTTGCGAACACAGCCAATGACGAAGTCAGGACCACAGAAGAAAGAGCAGTGGCTGAGGTAGAGTTGCAATGACAGGGTAGTGCGCCGTTAACTCCCGGCCAACGCCTGTGGAGAAATGTCGTGGTGTTTATTTATTTTTCAATACCGCTTTAAAACTTAACTTTTTGGTTTTATCCGAAACCTCTCACGGGATTGGCTAAGTTCATAAACAATTATTAATGTTCTCAAAAGATTATTAATGTTCTGGATAAGTTTATAATACAATTTATTAATGTTCTCAAAAATTGTCTAGACAGAAGCTCATTCTTGTGACCTCTTGAATGAAACCATTTGAATATTTTGAACTAAATATACAATTTGGCTGTCCTGAAACGGGTATCCTTCCCAGTTGGACAGACAAAGTATCATTTTGTAATGTATTGTAATATATATAAATAAATAAATAAATAATAGGTAAAAATAAAATAAAATACAGATGTTTATTTCCCAGCTCTACCGAACTTCCTTACCTTCATTTATTATTTAGTTTGCATTTGAGTGCAAAAAATAATTATTTCCAGGTGATCTGAAACACGTCAGCAAGTCACAAGGACAGCTAAATAATAAATTCAGAATTTTAGATAAGACAAAAAGGATAAGCCCTTTTAAGAAAAATGAAATTAAAATTCACAAGATAAAATACGAAAAGTAAGACACAAAACAGAAAACGTTCCAACGGGTAGTAGAATATGGCAGTAAACAAAAGTCAAGAATATTTATGGATAAAGTAAGCTATAGCGTAAAATGATTCCAGTGAAAGAAATACTACTTTTTATTAATTACTATTTTTTTTTAATTTTACGCCCAAAGGGCTTTTACATGAGTATAGAAAGTATAACAGAAACACGATAAATAATATTGAACTTGAGAGAGAATATGAGTTCCTCCCGTTCAAAAATGAGTTTTGTACACGGACATATGAATATACATGGACCTGTCCTAAGTGATAAAAACGTATTATTTCCCCCTCCACATGGCGCCGGCTGGAGCTCCGCCTTGGAACCGGCTTGCTCCATGGGGAGGGGATAGAGCCTCGCTTGAATCTAAAATGTGTGACGTCATCATTCTTGCCGTGAACAGCTAGAAGGTAACATCCAAACATTTAATGAAATACAACGCCAAAACGGTAGCGTATTCTATACAATATATCTACATATCAATGTGCACATAGCGAATGTGGGCGGTTCTCCAGTGTGCTCGTTGCTGGTTACAGGGGTAAGTAAATTATGAAACATTTGTAATAGTGTTTTAACTAAACACGGCAACAAAATATTGCTATGTGTATTGGGGCGAGTCTTTTTGGGGCGAGCATTTGGCCTTAGCAAATATGTTATTATCGTGGCAAGCAATTCGCGCTCCCATGTAAAAAGGTCTATTCATTCAAAGCAGATTTTGCTTTTAAGAACTAAATGGTGATATTGTAATGCGAGATGCCTATTTACTGTCAGATTGATTGTATAACGAATCACAGTCATCTTTCCCCTCTTCGCCCTCCATGGTTTGGTTTGACCCCTCACCTGTAACTGCTTGTCTATTCATTTGGATGTCTATGGTTTTGTAACTCACCAAGATTGTCCTAGCCAAAAATAAAAATGTTTAATAAAAATAAAATTACGATAGAAAAAATCCACAAATGAAATAAAATCATAAAAATAACTAAAATTAATATAAAAAACAATGACCTTTATATTCAATTTGAAAACGTTAAATATCGATACTTTCGCCATTGGCAGCGGCCAAAAGCCACCCACAAATTTATTAGAAAATTCTTTTAAAATTATTTAGAGTAGCTATAATAATCAAATAGAACAAAGGTCCCGAATCGATATTGGCGCAAGCGATTCTGACCTTGTCCTTCATACAGTTTCTGTATAAATAAGGGTTAAAATCGCATTTAAAAAAAAGCAAAAAAAAATATTTTACCCTCCGGCGGACGAACCACAGACGAGAAATCAAGAATATTAGAGTTGGAATAGATTTTTAATACGATGGACAAAGTTATTCAAGTTAACATTAAACGTGCCAAAATCACATAAGTGTTGGTTTTCCATAGAATGCAACTGCTGAATCTACTGAAACTGGGGAATATAATTGCGCTGATGTATACTGCAGTGTAACAGAGTATTTTATCGCTTTGTTATTTTGGGTATGTGGATTTGATCGTGTAAGCCAAGTGCAGCACATGAGCGGCGGCGACGTGCTTCGTTCGAAAGACTCTCCCGTGGCGACTGTTTCATTGGTCAATGGGAAAACAATCATGGAATCTATGTAGGACCCACCTGTAGAGATTGCAACATAGATGCTTTTTTTTTTTTTTTTTACAGTGAATACCGCACAAGAATCTCAACTGCTCCCGTCTGGAGCCAGTGAGACTATGGCATCCCCAATTGGGGTATGTTGTGAGGCTTAAGTAGATGCTGTCTCAAATGGTCAATTTTGGGAGGTGTTGCCGGTTTCGAGCAATACGGTAGCTACAGTATTATTTACTTTTTAAATTTATAAACCTTCTTATAGACACTGAATTTAACCAGTGAGGCTTTTCGTTTTAGCCGGTGTGAATGGAATATGATGGTAACTCAAGAGAATTATAAATAGAATTTATTAACCCCTCAGGCTAATTTGTTCGCTTTTGGGAATAGCCGATGTGGATCTCATAGAAACCTGAGAGATACATGTTCCAAACAGTGTTAGAAAGAGAAAATACCACGGCTTATATTCAAATCTAAAAGTTAACTACAAAATAATTCAAATGTACACCTTCGTGAAACTAAAGTTTCTGAACGTAATATAATAATTTCTTTTTTAAAATTATTTACGCTTAAAAAAAGTCAGGTGACGACAACGTTTATAATATACTAGCAGACCCGGCCACACGTTGCTGTGGCAAACGAAACAGAACGCCATTACCCAACCTTTATAAAATCCACACCACCCGCTTGCCAGCTGCCCGCTGCCCGCTGCCTGAATTGAATATTTGAATTTCTCGGCTTTTCTCTACTATAATAAGCATTTATTATAGATATAAACCTTCCTCTTGAATCAACTATATTATTATTATTATTTTTTATTTATATAATAATATAGTTAGCGATCGTCACTAATTATACAATGCTTGCAATGCAACACTGGATTTTTGAAAAGGGAAAATCAAATACCTACTTACTCTAGGACATCTATTTTCCAATTTCTTCCGTAGAACGAATTTCAAAAGTGACTATAGTACGGCCCGCCAGCCGTTTTAAATCGCACAAAAATATGTTTTCTTTGAATTTCTCGGCTTTTCTCTAATATAATTTACATGTATTATCCATATAAATATTTGCCTTAAATCACTCTATCTATTGGTGAAAACCGTAGGAAAATCCGTTGCGTACTTTAAAAGATTAACGCGCACTTAAATTTTGAGCGACTTCATTTTATACTATGTAATGATGATTTTAGTCTAATAATGTACCTACGTGTGTGTTTTTTTTTAAATTTTATTTTCGCTAATAATTATTTTGCAATCAAAATGTTAATATTTGAAAAATTATTATGTGTATTTCCGATAATGAAATTGCGTTAAAGCGTATTGCATCACATTTGAAAAATATTTTTTAGTTTTGGGATATATTCAGAAATATTAAAGTTATTTGGATTTTATTGCAAAGCGGAAGTAAGAATAGACGGAATATGTTGAGGCCTGCCTAGCGATTCCATATTTTTTGTGAGATCGTTATTGGATAACGGACGTTATCTTCTGTCAGATTTGTGTGATTTTTACGTCACATATTTTAGTTTAGATCGATTTAAACACGGATTCCTGCAAGTACGCATGATTATTTACTCATTTAATGTACGTTGTACATAGAAAACGCAAATAACAGTCATAAAAATCACACAAATCTGACAGGAGATTACGTCCGTTATCCAATAACGATCTCACAAAAATACGGAATCGCTAGGCTGAGTGGTTAATATCTAGTTAAGTTTACGATTTCCATCAAAAGCCTTAATATTACATTAAAGAATGTAAATTTTTCTTACCTAGAAGTCAATCTTATATGTTATAATGAAACAAATACTTTCTATGAACCTCTAATTACATGATTCACTATTTTTGTGGCCGAACTCGTTTGAACCACTAAGTTGTTATTATATTATCAATAACTAAACTAGTCTTTCTAACAAAGCGGTTATTTTAATTCATATAAATGGAAAGCAAAAATTATATTAATACCCACTCATACACTGGAAAATAAATACTTTTTGTTTATTTTAACTGAGTAAAACCTCAACTTGTAATATTTAATAAAAAACAATACAAACGAAATCTGAAAATGGAAAAATCAGAAAAAGAGATTAGCTCCAACAGGAAGCCCTAAAAAAAGGAGAGGAAGTTATGGGAAAGAGAGAGGTATGAGGCGTGCGTAGGAATCTGTTGGTCAGTGTGTCCTGGAGTGATGGAAGTATGAATCCTTCAACACGATGTTCCGAGAGAGTCCTTCTGAAGAGGTCAAAAGGTCTTATTAACTACAAATATCCGAAAATGGAAAGTTTAGTCTGAAATAAATCGTATACCTGACTTTGCGACCCCAAGGTAGATTTATACATCACTTTAAACGAATCAAAAAAATTATAATTAAATAAATAATGATCACTTTTTAATTTTTTTTTTTAATTCATAAAATAACTTTTGTATAAAGTTTTTCGCAGGTTTTTCGATTACCATACTAGGCACTTACACGCCCGTATTATGTACGTACCTGGCTATGTATGTGCTTGGCTACTAAAAACAGTGGATTAATGAATTAAGGTTTGTTTGTAAATAATAATAACTTTTTTTTATTGAAACATAACAAGGTTACAATTTTACAACATAATAAAAACATCAATATCTCAATCACTCTCCTAATAAAGCAGCTGCTTGTAGTAGGAGCGACGACGACATTAAACCTGTAATGATAGGTCTCCCAAAAATCATACATAGAAATCGTTAGGTCATTCATAAAAAAAAAATTTTTTTGAAAAAAATAATTTTTCAAGACTTCTGTAATCATAAGTCTCCCAAATTCTGATTGTTCCTCGAGACAGGGGAGGGGTAGGACTATATGAAAAAGCAGTGCTGCCGTCCCCCTGATGGGCCGACTCAGTTGCTGCCGAGAAATAAGAGACACCTCGTACGAGGTATCTGTACTCATCGCCAGGCGCGGCCGGTGCCTTAGTGCACTCGTGCAACGAACCGCCAACAAAGTTGAAAAACAATTTACAGCTCATCGCAATATTACTTAATGTTTTTAATTATAAAATTAAACAAAATATAAAAAAAAATCTTAAAAATTGCAGTTAATAACATACATAATGTAAGAATATTACGGCAAAAACATTCCACCCGCGCGGTTAACTCTAGCTAGGAACGAGAAACCGAGGTACATGCCAATCTGCGCGTTAGACCTAAGCGCCCTGTTTGGCTAATATGATTTTATATGCAGCCCCTTCAAAACATCTCCGGACGGTGGTTTTGACAAAACGTATGAAAAAAAATACCCCCGACAGTCCGCCGCACGGAGAACGGAGATATCCGAACGAAGAATCCAAGAGTTATGAACATAGGGCTCGAGCGATGTAGGGATTGAAGAAGTATTAAGTAAAATCATAATATTTCTCTTGTAAAATGCAACCTCGGGTCAACGGTCACGTATCAGCTATGCGTGCGATATTATTTTGTGATACATGGCATTGACTTTATTATTTGCTTTTTTTGCAGAATGTAACCTTTTATTTGTGTGCGTTTTTTTACTTATTGCTAACTTCATATCGACGCTCATTGGGTCAGTAAACGCCCGCCACCATTTGAATCTTACGCTGCAAATTAAAATTGCTTGTGCTTGTGTTAATTATTGTGATATTAATTAATATCCAAAGGTCTTTCAAAATAAATACCTATTCTTTTTTGCCACTAATCCTCTAATACTAATAGATGTAATATCAAAAGAAATTAACCGTAGTGTAAAATAGCAAATAATTTATGATTTTTGAAGTTTTTTTAATGCAGTGTTGCCGCTTGCAAAGTCGTTTTCTTATTCGAACTATCCCCGATTTTAATACGAGGGTGATTGAAGTCTTCGCTCGGCAAAGGGATCGAAGAATCGATCTTGTCTATAAATAAGTATGATACGTGCATTTATATAAATTACAAACATTATGTTTTTGATGAAATCGGTGAACCACCAAAAATTTAAGGCACCGGCCGCGCCTGCTCATCGGTCTCCTCAAAAAACCAAAGTTTATCTGAAAGATCATCAAATTTTGTGAAAGAAAAACCACTGCTGCCGTTTCCAAAAAGTGGACAAGATGGCGGCAGCAGCGTTTGAAAGTCGCCCTCCTTTCTTATGACTTTCGTTACATAAAAGACACCTCGTACTTAAGAGGAACGCATGCGCGGCCTGTTTCATACAAAATTTAAATTTGGATTTACGGCTAAAATATGAAATGAATTGTTTTTTTTTTTTTTTTAATTGATAGGTTCGGCATATATGAAATTAGGATGTGGATCCGATTTTCGATTTTTGCTTTTAATTATAAAATACAAGCCCCAAAAGAAGACCATTTATCCATGAATTTAGGAGGCAACTTTGGAAATATTTTGCGACTAAATGGATGCTTTTTTTAAAAAATCCCTTCATATCCTAAGTGAGGCATATGATGAAGAATACAACAAAATTTGATTTTACATTCAAAAATGTTTTATTTGCATTAAAACCCGGATTTAGTTAGACGCGAATTCGTCATAAAAATAGCAAGCTTTTTTCCGTTGTCTCGTTTACACATTTGCGATCCCGATAGGGTGGCGGGTGAGGCGCGGGCCGGGAAGGGACTCGTGTCGCCCGGCAAACGAACATATACATTCAAAGATATCTTCTCATTCGTCATACATCAACAATCGGTGTATCTGGGAGTGTGTGTGTGTGACTAGACTAGTAAACTAGTAAGTATCTGCTTGGAGTTGTTTGTTTGTTTAGCGGTGTAGAACTATTATCACTGATTCCGCGCTAAAATATCAAGACGGTTTTGTTGAGTTTTTACGATAATCGCCAGTTTTAAACGAAGTATCCCCAAATAATTTATTTTGTTTAATATGGGTAAGTAATAACAATTTGTGAATCTTTAATAATGATGATTAATGATATTATGAATTTTTCAATCGTTTGGGATACTTACCTTATTGATTATTTAAAATGTTAATTGTGTTTTAGGTCAAAAGTGGACAAACGGTAAGCCACCTAGCAGGCACCGGAAAAAGAGAAAATGCAATGTTAAAAAGTCAGAAAGAACACGGAACAGGTGATATAAAATTAACTATATTATTATTTTTTTAAATTATACTAGACAATTTTTTTACAGTAGGAATATAATGTTATTTTTGCTTTCAGTTCCTCCGTAAATGATGTTGAAGTTTCCCAGGGTACGTCTCGTAAGAAAGATTTAATCGATGCTGACATCGATGTAAATGATTGGATTTCGAGCAAACAGTAAGCAAAAAAAAAAACATTTTCATAAGAACGAGAAAGCATTCGAGAAAGTATTCAATGACGTCAAGATGCTTGTGTTTAGTTGGAGTTACATTTTTGGGGTTCAACTTTTATTTTTTCAGACCTGTACCAAACGCAGCTACAAAATATGTGGTTTGGCGTATTTCGGCATATCGCTCGCCGTACATTCCCAATGGAAATATATGGCGAGCGATATGCTGACATAGGTCAAGCCACATCTTTTATAGCTGTATGGCAGCCGTCTTTTTTATGTAAGTATATGAATACCGCACAAGAGTCCCAACTGCTCCCGTCTGGAGCCAGTGAGACTATGGCATTCCCAATTGGGGTATGTTGTGAGGCTGAAAGTAGGGGGAGGGGAAGGAGATGGGGGAGAGGAAGGTGGGGAAGTACCTGGCTATTCAGATCTGGTCACCAAACACGGCTAAAGCCATTTAAAGCGACGTTTCAATTCTAAATGGTGGTCTTACACCAGGGCGATACTGAAGTATCTTCCACTCTGGAACGTGTCGCAAATATACTATACATTATTTTTAATGAATTAATTGTGAAATAACACAAATTAATCAAATTAAATTTATTTGCCATGCCGGGATTCGATCTCGCGACCTTCGGATTTCAAGCCTGTCAAATATTTTCCATGATATTTATTAAATATAGGTATATTTGGCGGAGGGGAACAAACGGCGTGCCCTAACTATTTGCTTTGGATACATAATATCTACACGAGTACCTACGTAAATATTATTATTACAAGTCTGCCAACAAATTCTAGAAATTTCATAAAATTAATCTAGACATAATTAAAAAAAATGAATACGCCACCGAATATACATAGTAACTTCCAAGACACCGATTTAAAATGTGATGTTATACGTAGTTGACTTTAGAATCTGACATGCTGACGCTGCCAATGGGCAGGAAAAATGACACTCAACTATTCTAGCGTTTTTATTATATAAATATATATTTTTTAAATGCATCTAAGTATTTCAATTTTGTTTTCTCGATGAAATGAATGTATTAGTGAAGTGGAGTCTTGGAAGTGGAAATTAACCCACTTTCCGACATCCGATCCAGCTGAAAATCAGCAGATAGACATATTGTCGATGACAATGCATTCTTTCAATTTTTGGTGTCAATCACGTACACATTCGCGGACGTTTACATATTTCTCTGAAATTCGTTGTCATTACATGTCTGTCTTATCCACTCGGGACTTTACTCAGTTGGTAGCGTTGTTGACTCCGATCCCTGGGAAGGAAGATTTAATCCTCGGTCAAACCTTTTTTTTAAGCTAAAGACATTTGAAAAGAGTGTTTCAGTAAAAAAAAATAACCTTGTTTTTATACGTGTTGTTTTTTTTTCATTGTGATTTAACATCTAGATCTAGGTAGTAAATGGTTTCTTTGATATTTTGATAAATTCCTCGTTGCAATTACTCGTTTCTCGCTGACCGTTAAATTTGTTATAATTCTGGATTTAAAGTTTCTAAATGGAAACATAATAGTACGTTCAGTTACGGTTTAGGTACTATTAATATAATATAAAATCGGTAAATCTAAAATTTACTATTCGAAAACGTGGATTGGGTTTTTTTTTAGTAGATACATGTTATTTTTTTTCTTTCAGTTCCTGCGTAAATCATAGGGTAGGTGGTTCATTGAGCCAAAGTGCGAAAAAGCAAACCAACGTCAATAATTCTTCGACCCTTCGGAATTGTTTTTGTACATTCTTCAAGATGCTGCTCTGTGTTGAGACTGGAGACAGAAACAGAGTCGCATGAACTCACATTGTCATTGGAGTGGCTAACAAATGTCGAGCGTTTTGGTTTATTTGGTGCTGTGCGTTGGGGTAAATATTATTATAAAATTAATATACGACAGATTTTAAAAACTTTTTAATTTTCACCTACCTAACGGTATAATGCGCTATTTTTATTTATTTTAAAATGTGGCTCCTTCTCCCCGCTGTAATACGTAATCTGCCCTTCCTGCCTCACTGCCTGTCCTGCATTCCATATTTTGTAATATCTTTGAGATCCGAAAGTTTTTGTTGTGCACGTTCATTTTACATCACAAATTTTCAAAATCACAATATGTATATCGCATACAACAGGGGTTATATCGTTTTTTTTTAATAATATTAACTCCTTACAAGACTCAGACAATGACCCCAAATAAGGGGGTCGCAATCGTAATTATTCCGGTAGTTCTAATTTTTTAAATATATGTTTTATAAACTGATCGCCTGTTGTAAATCCTAGTATTCGACCTTGGCGCACTTGTGCTCGCGCTAGCATTTTGAAACACCACAGAATGTAAACCAAGTAAAACACTGTTCCTCTGTTTCAATTTTTGACCTGATTTTGGTGGATTAGAACCTCGATACCTAATGGAGATAAATAAAACATATACCTAAAATCATCTATTATGTAAAAATGTTAATTAATTGGTAAATACTGTAATACATAGAAATAAATAAATAAAAAAAGTAAGTAAATCTTTAATGCAATTTTATGCTCCACAAAATCGGTTAATAATATTTTTTCTCGATAATGCACTGGAAAAGAGATAATCACGAAAACACAAACCTAGTCGTGCAAAATGCTTGTTTGTGCAAAATTATACGATTTTTTACGGCTTTATGTATCAGTACCTACTTTTTAGAGAAATTTGTCAATAAAAGCAATTGTAGCATTTTCAGTTTCAACAACACCAACAATATCGTACTTTTTCAATCATAGCACTTCTAGCTCAATGAAAAATTACGGACCGCCACTGGCAAACCCATATGTTTTGTTAGTAAGTGGTAGGTACTACAATAAATTATTAAATAATATACCTAGGTCTGAATATTTTATTACGAATATGTATTGAATATTTATGTACAATATTTTTAAAATAGCTTATTGCATTTTTATGAATTAAGACTTTAAAATTAGGTATATACCTACCGAGTTAGTTGTTTATAAAGATGCTTAGATATTTTAAATTAGATGTTATTCATGTACTTGCACTGTGTAAATTTATGTTAATAGAGTTGAATTATCTATGTAGTTATCAAGTGAAAGATGTATTTATTTAACTGTAATAAATAATAATAAAAAATATAATGTCAGTATAACTTTTTAATGTGAACATGTGACTAAATATCAGGTTCGATTAGGTTAAAAAAATTACATCATGCATTAAAAATTCTGATTTGGGTTTTATTTCTTAATATTTTTTCCCCAGAACCAGGGAGATTTCCCTGCTTGAAAGTTGTTAACATCTCAATTACATTAAAATTAATTAGGTATAAAATCTTAATAATTTCGTGCATACGATTCCCAGATCTCCTATAACAATACAATTCTCCGTTAATTTCAAGGCACTAAACAAAAAGATCGTTCCCCGTATTCTCCGATAAAATGATGTTTATGTTTTTTCACGCATTTATTTGCGCTGAACCACCAACAAGCACCATAAAAAATATGTCGAGAGACTCCCGTAGTAGCGTATCATACTAATACAAATTAACTCATCAAAAGGGAAATTTCCTCGGCTTCGCGCGAATAATCAAGTATAAAATTACGCGCCCTTTTCTTCAAAACTCTATAATACCATATTTTGCTAGCTAGCGCTGTGGCCAAATACCACTACATAGAAATCTTCCCTTCTCGCCTCCCCGCTTCCCACCGCAAATACAATATTTCGTTAGAAAGGGACAAAAGAGAGGCTGGACACTAGGGAAGAACGAATTTGCACGCCGGCAAACAATGGTCTTAAGTATCTACATATATTCATCGACTTCCTCAAAAAAACAACGTTTAAACAATCAATCAAATCAATCAATTTCACGTAAAATTCATTGTTCGTGATAGCAGAAGGCGTATTTCAATAATACAAATCGAAAAAAACCGGGCGATCGCTGATAAAACCGAATTGAAACGCCAATTTCGGTTGCGCGGAGGGCGACTTTCAAACGCTGCTGCCGCCATCTTGTCCACTTTTTGGAAACGGAAGCAGTGGTTTTTCTTTCACAAAATTTGATGATCTTTCAGATAAGCTTTGGTTTTTTGAGGAGACCGATGAGTACAGATACCTCGTACGAGGTGTCTCTTATTTATCAGCAGCAACTGAGTCGGCCCATCAGGGGGACGGGCAGCACTGCTTTTTCGTATAGTCCTACCCATCCTCTGTCTCGAGGAACAATCAGAATTTTGGAGACTTATGATTACAGAAGTCTTGAAAAATTATTTTTTTCAAAAAAATATTTTTTTAGTGCTGACCGGTCCCAGACATGGCAGCACCGCCATTTTGTGTACCCCTATGAATGACCTAACGATTTTTGTGTATGATTTATGGGAGACCTATCATTACAGGTTTAATGTCGCCGGCTCTTAGGCTATTGTGTTTAGGAGAGGACAACTAAAAAAAAATTACGTTTCTTTAAATTAAAACAATAAATATTAATAATTTAACAAAAAATATTAGTGTTAGTAACAAAATACACAAAATAAGAGCCGAAAATTGTGCTCATCGAATTAAGTGTTCATTAATAGCCGAGATTTGGTAGGTTAATTATTATTTTATTGTTTGCGTTATTAGAAATGGGCAAATCAGAGATGTAGAAGTAACTAATGATTTGGCTACTGCTTATAAACGAGTCCGTGGTTTCTACCAAAACCTACTAATAACATTCCAAGAATGTAAATGATTTGACTACTAGTAAAATTAGTTGTTAAAAGTGAGCAGAATTGCATATGTTGCGACTATTATCGCGGTATTGTGCTAATACCGAGAGAATGCTTGCGTACATTTCAAAGAATTTAACACAACAGTTTCCGTGGGGAATTTTTTTTTTATTTTTTTATTTATTTATCTATAATAAAATATGTTTACAATGGTTTTATTTGTATGCCTGTCTCACTAGGGTATACCTGTGTCAGGCAGAGAGGACAGATCGCCACACAATTCCATTTCGCAGAAGCTTCTTGCCCACGCATTTCGAATATCTCCTGATTTAAACAATATTTTTCTTAAACGCTAAGGCCGTATTCTAGTAAAATTTTTTTTTTCAAGACTAGAATAAGACCTGAAATATAACTTAAAACAAACGCGTTTTTCTCGACAGAGATTCGAAACGTTTGTCACAAAATCTCAAGTTCTAATTGACTGATTTTCTTTATATGGTAGGAATGTAAAAATGAAAAATATGGTAAGAACCAACAAGAAATTTAAATTCATTATTTTTACTCTAAAAAAAAAAACAGAAAAGTTAAAAAATAACTTTTATTTTTATTTTTTTTAAATTTTAACTTTAAGAGTAAAACCTCAAATTGTAATATTTAAATAAATGAAGACAATGTAAGCGAAACTCAATCGAAAATCTGGAAACAGAAAAATCAGAAAAATATATTGACACCTCTGGGACTCGAGCCCAGGACCTCTTGCTTTCCGGGCAAACGGTGGTTAGCGCGTTTGCACGGAAAGCAAGAGGTCCTGGGTTCGAGTCCCAGAGGTGTCGATATGTTTTTCTGATTTTTCTGTTTCCGGATTTTCGATTGAGTTTTGCTTACATTGTCTTCATTTATTTAAAAAATAACTGAGAAACATCATTTTTTT
The DNA here is from genome assembly GCA_929108145.2 of Limnephilus rhombicus. Taxonomy (NCBI): domain Eukaryota; kingdom Metazoa; phylum Arthropoda; class Insecta; order Trichoptera; family Limnephilidae; genus Limnephilus; species Limnephilus rhombicus. Next base: position 36,157,552 of record OV815278.1, read on the forward strand.
TGAGTAGCCGTCATTTTACGAGATTTTTTTTACATTTTTCCTAGTTCCTACAATAATGACATTTGTACTGATAAAGAATTTACCTTTTTTTATTTTTCAAATGATCAGAAAGGTGAAAATCGTAACAAGATTCCCCCCCCCCTCTACTTCAACAGCGTGTAACTTCGTTACATATATGTATATATATATTTTTTGTGAATTCCTATAATATAAATAAATAAATTATAAAAAACAGAGTTAAAATATTAATTGTTTTTTTATCGACCGTCTAAAAACGCAGGAAATTCGAGCTTCTAGACTAGAATAACAGCGTTTTTAAGATATAAAAAAAAAAGTTGTTTTAGAAGAAAATATCTACACATTTACGAAACGGTGACATTATTAAATTCCCTCGATAGAAAAAATTGTAAAGTGTGCTCCGAAAATTATTAAAAACACATTTTATTTGGTTATTCAGTGTGTCACATAGTAATGAAAAAATTCTCGGCGTTTCTTTAAATTATGCGTTTAGACAATATTTGTCGTCTTTTTTTTTTACTTTAGCTCCACCTCAGCAATTGTTATCCTCAGGACCTACCTCATTTTTAGGGATGTTGTGTGGAGGATCTTTTTAGAGAAAGGAAGCAGGGGAAGTTCTTGGAACGAAAAAGGGGGTGGGTAGGAATCTGGAGCTCAGTATGTCCAAGAGTGACGGACGTATTAATGTATCTCACCCACTATGGTGCAAGGCAGTCTTGTTGGTGAGGTCTGAAAAGATCTCTCTCAAATATTTTCTCCCGATCCGGCCTGCCATGCTGTTGGTGGGCAGACACAATCGTCACCAAGATTCGGACAAACCTCACCCCTTAACCCTGGCACCCCTGTTAAGTTAGCGCAAGCAAACCACTTGTGGTGGACTATGGGTTATTATGCTCGTGGCATGACTCACTTTATGGTGGCATGTCTTCCGGACGTTCCCCGACTTCTACCATTCTCTCTCGCGTCATTTACCAATTTTACTGGTGTTCTTTTCTCCGTTCATCTGTTTTACATGTTCAAACCATCCAATAGTCCCTTCTTAAACTTGATAATAACACTAATAACGTCGATATTACATTCACATTATCCAGCCCGAGCATGTTCATTATAAGTATTATATTTAAGGCACACCTTGTCTGATGATCTAAAAGAAAAGAGGACCACTGACACGCGCATTATATCCTCTTTTTACGTCGTACATTAATTCCAAACGTACTTCACTGGTTTTTCTTTAGTCTCTGACCTACGTTCATCACAGTAAGTAGGTACTTAAATACCTACACATTTAATTATAAACCTTATATTTTATGTAGCTTTTTTTTAATTTCAAAGAAGGAATTATATAATTTTTCCAAAGACACATCACTATCTCAATGGCTTTCAAATTTTTTTTTTCTTCGAAAAATGCAGAAAAGAAAATACAAATAAAACGACGATTAAACACTTAAAAGAATGATCAGTTCCGAACCATTAAAACGGCCACCATCTTGAAACGGAAACGGAACGTACAAACAAATTTACGGACAGATGAAAAGAAAAACGATTTTACAAAAACAGGTCAGTCCATTCAACAAACCGGCGAAATATACGAAAATAGAATAAGACACCGAATGATAATCACTTGCACTCGAAATGTTAGCAATGCAATCGACGTTGTAACCGACATGTTACATACCCTCGTTTGTTATTACGCTAAGCTCGTTAGTACCGTGCCGCCGGCGATGATTTTTCGCCGAAATATTTTAATGTTTATTTTTCTAACAAGAATCTATTTTTATTCTAATTGTAATGAAAACTTATTAAACTGCTTCCCCTTTATTATGTACAATGCCCCGGTGCAACAAATAAATGCTTGTGTGCTCAGGTTGCCATCGGGAGACATTTTAGAATCTCATTATTTGCCAAGAATTTTTATGTTTGTTTTTTAATGTATATTTTATGGATTATTTTAACTTAGACAATGTAGGACAATGAAACAAATACATTTTATTCCAGAATCCTGCAGGGCATCCGGGGAAAAAGAGTTTGAGTCTCTAACCCGTGAACTTTTTGAATTAAGGCAAAAAAGCCGCAAAAAAAATCTTAGAAGTATTTTTGCTAAAAATACGTTTTGTGGAATTTTAAAAATCCAGGAACCTTGTAGGGCAATGAAACAAACAAATTTCATCGCAGAGCCCTACAAGGCATTCAGGGAAAGAGAGCCTGAGTCTCTAACCCTTAATTTAACCAAACTAGGGCGTTTTTGCCCGTAATTAAAGACTCTGAAGAAATTTCGAGCAAAATCTGTTTTTAAATCTCCAGAAATCCATGGACCCGTAAGATGTTGCAACAAAAGAGTTTCAGTAACCCATTTTACGGGGCACCTGGAAAAAAAAAGTTTATACCCTTTTTACCTAAATTCTTTGGCCAAAAGGCAAATAACTTTTTAGACTGCAAATTTTCTAAAAAGTGATCAAATCCATTCTTTCATCAAATCTAGTTATGAACAATTGTATTTCATTAACTTCACTACCGCATAACATGTAAAATTGTACATATTAAGCTCTGTAAAAATGTTTTTAGTTGTTAATTTTAAGCGACCGATTTCAAATAAACAGTCGACAAAATAGGTGGCCAACAGTCAACCGCACCTTATATAGTTTTGTCCAAGGTCAAACCTCCCACCCCGTTTTTTACCACGTGACAATTGCGTGGCATTTTTTGTATAAAAAGGGCAAAATTTCCCACAATAAATCAGTTCATCTCTACTCGACAAACTCGTTTCACTACTTGTACCAACAAGTGTTTTTCTTCACCACCGCTGCCTCCCGCCGTCTTCTGCCTGCCTCTTCAGTCCTGGTGCCTACCTCCTCCAGACTAGCCGGCTCTACTCCAGATCACCGCAAGGCGCCAGGATCAGGCAGAAGAACAGGCACATCCAGTGCTACTCACTAGGCACTGGGTGCACGGAGGCCAGCGCTTATTGTTTTCCCCTTCATCACCAACATCCTGCGTGTACCGCGACCCGGTACTATTTTACAGTCTTGTAAAGGCATCACGTCTGTTGCAGACGTCCTTTATCAATCATATTATTTTTTGATCCCCGAAGGCATTTCCGTTCTCGACAAAGAACTTCCAAAACTCTTTAGGCATGCATTTCTCGGTCAATTTAAAAGGGAATAGTTGTACGGTGCTTGCTTTCATGCTGTAACTACTTGAGAATTCATGAGAAAATTTTATTATTACCTTTCGTCCTGTAGTCCGATGGAATTGCCAGGAAATTTTGTTTGCAAGCGTTTATTCGTGTTTAAAATATTCATCGATGAACTTTATTTCTTTGAATGTAGGTAGTCAAATTGATAATCCATAAAATTTATATTTGTGTACTTGAATGTTCACTCACCACTCCATAATGGTTGGTGTAAGCATATTCATTAGCCCAATGGAGTTGAGTGCTAGCTTACTAATTATAATTAATGTGTTTGTTTTGTTCAGTGGCGGACTAAGTCTATCAGAGGCCCGGGGCGGCAAAGCTGAATGAGCCCCCCCCCAGTTTAAGAAGTTGATGTAATTTTTCAAGCTTTTTATTCAGTTCACACGGGCCTCTGATCCTAAACAAGGCTTAAAGGCACCTGGACACCGCAAAAAATTGCCCTTTTTAAATAAAATTTTCTGAAATATGCATTTGTAAAATAATGCTTTTACCAAAAGTTTTTAGGAAATTCGTAAAATTGCCAGAGATAAAGCATTTCTTATATGAAACCGTTTTAAACAGTTTTAATGTTGAAAACAAAACTTTGAACGCGTTTTTCTCGAAACTAAGTTTTGAACCTGGTTGACAACATAATTAGAAAAACTAAAGGTACATCCGATTTGCATGCACAAGTCTTAAACTGTTCAAAAATCCAGAAACTATTGCACCACGTAGGAATTTTTTATAAAGGGCCCCCTTCTATTTATTTTTTATGATCGATGAAATTTTTTCATAATAAACCGAAAATAAAATTCACTGGTCCGCCGTTTTTTTTTTAAATGCTTTATTTCCGTAAATTTTTAGAATTTCTTTAAAATATTTGGAGAGCATTATAAACAAACACATCTCTCAGAAAATGAAAAAAAAGACAAATCTTTTTTTTTACATTATCCTAGCACCTTAAGGCTTTTAGGATATGATCAAGGGAACATGGAGGCGTTTAGAGGCACCCCAGGACCATAGGCCCCGGGCGGGCCGCCCCTTCCACCCCTCTGGTAGTCCGCCACTGGTTTTGCTGCTTAAATAGCTTATGTCGAGCATGGCAAAGTTCCCAACTCTAGATTCAAGTTTCCACAAAATTAACAACTACCTGGATCAATTCTTTCAAAATTATTGGAATTAATCACTGTCGGAATTAAAAAGAAAATATTATTAGACAAAACGTAATAAGTGCAGTTTTTTAGTAATCACGTTTAAAAAACCTATCAAAGAAATAAAGTTTTAACATAACCAATCGCCCAATTGGCAGGACTTGACTTTTATATTGTCAAATCAAAAGTTGAACATTTAATTAGTAATGGCAGACGTAAATAATTTACCAGGATCGTCGTATATAGTCAAATTTTGACATTCTCAATTTATACTATGTAAGTGGAGACAAATCGCGAGGTACGTTGTAGCGAAAGATTAATTTATGAAGAACTTCGCCTCAGAATCAATCACATCACATTTAAGAGCCCCCCCCCCCCTTGTGTGAGGTCACATATTTTGCAATTTTACATCTAAAAATAATCAAAACAGTAGTTCAAATTTTTTTTGCATGTGACGTCACAAAGCTGATGACCCCCCATACCCCTTGTCACACAGTGTCACACTTCTCTATCCCCTCCGCCCCTTACGGTGTGACGTAATTTATGGATTGCCCCTAACTGTTGTTAACACAATAGCTGAATGAAATTCAGTTTTTTTATTAATTAAAAATTACACAAAGAAGCAATTATGCGACTGTCTTTTTGTCAGTATCAGAGATGGCGTTGAGTACGGATTTTGTGTGATTTTCTTACTTTTCTACATACTTACGGGAATTGCTTTCATTTTCTTTATATGTGTGACGGAGATTTATTAAAAGTATTGTATTTTTCCTTTGGGGGGGGGGTGCAGACATACGTTCACCGTTTGTCTTATTTTCGGCTATTGACATTTCTTGTGTAAGAAAGAGGGGCAGCAATTAATGTTTAAGAACAAAAGAAAAACAATCAGCGTATTGACGTTTAACGTTTTGAATTTTTGGAATTCACTCACTGTTCAATATTATATTTATTACAATATTGCTGCAGCTCTTTCAAATAGAATTCGTTCCATACAAAAAGAATGAGGAAAAGAATTTTCTTCATAATTTTTTGTTTCGTGAATTTCCCTCTGTTTTAATAGCTATTCTGCTATTAGGGCAGAGACAAATCCAACAAATCAAAAATCATAAAAATTGGTCCAGCCTTTCTTGAGATATTAATGGTGTAACTAACCCGACTTTCTTTTTATACGTTAAGATATATTAAATTATAGAAATGCCCATGGATATTTGAGAAATCTCTGAAGCTTTCTTTAACTGGGCGTAGCGACGTCCAGTTTTGCATTTCGTCTGCCAGTATTTGTTTGTTTGTTCTGCTTCCTTTTCAAGTTGGTGGCCGTTTTAACCGGTCAAAGGCCACGCCATTTCACAAAAATTCACGAAAAAACACTAAAAAAGCACCATTTTGAACTATGAATTGAATGTTTTGTTGATTAATTTTGACCTATTTTATATTTTATTGACTGAAACACGTTCACAACACATTAAACTATCTACCAAAACAACATTACTTGCATTTATTACGTAAATTAATAGGTTTTACGATATTTTAGTCGCGGAACACGCATCAGTTGCAGCGGTTAAAATCGCGGCAAATTCTGACAGGTGATTGTCATAGAAAAAATCGTTTTAAAAATATTCTGGTGTTGCAAGGTGAATGAAACTTCTAGGCGTATCATAGAGTAATGTTGGCGCAAGCGATTCTGACACTGTTCTTGATACAAATTATGTACATAGAAGGGCCAAAATCGCAGATCAAAAGTTTTTTGAGGAAAATATTATTCAAATATTTTAATTATTTTCTCGCGCATGCACATGTGACGCGCGCACCGGCGCGTCTCCGGCCTGTCACCTTTAATGGTTGAGTAAAGATTCTTTTTTCGAATATGAAATCGTCATATTAGTTTTTTGATTTTCACGGCCAAAAGTATTTTTGGGGTATTATGCCGTGTTGCGCTACCTCCTTCTTTAGCCTATGCTTCGGACAGCGTTGCAGTGTCCATCATCAGGGCAGATCCGGCTGATCCGGTAGATCCGGTCATCTACTGGGTCATCTACCATCAGCGTTGCAGTGTCCATCATCAGGGCAGATCCGGTAGATGACCCAGTAGATGACCGGATCTTCCCGAATCAGCCGGATCTGCCCTGATGATGGACACTGCAACGCTGTCCGAAACGTTGGCTAAAGAAGGAGGTAGCGCAACACGGCATAAAACCCCAAAAACAAATAACGAAATGAAATCGTCGTGTTTATTCGCATTTTTTCAATATCATGGTACTTGCCCGAAGAAAGTTTTAAAAATAATTTATTATCTATGGAGATAATAACATCTCTTTTGACAAATTTTATAGTTTCTTATCTATATATATAAACATCAATTCGTCTCGCTAAAACTCGAGAACGGCTGGGCTGATTTTGGTTTTGAAGTGTTTGTCGTAGTCTAGGGAAGGTTTAAAAGGTGAGGAAAAGTTGCGAGGAAGATAGTAAAAACAACATTTTCCCATATAAACTGTTCTACGCAAATTTCCTGTCAAACATTTGACGTTCCTTGGGTCAACTAGAATTGAAACAAATAAAATAATAATAATATAAGCTTTTTTTAAGTTTTCTATTAAATTATAGAAGGTTCTTACGGAAAGAAAAATTAATAACATTGCGCAGAACATTGAATAATTTCAGAAAACTTCGTACGTTTGACATTTCGCGAGTTTGACGAAATACATTTAGCATGAATTGCTAACCGTTCATCCGATTGCAATGAAAATTTGGTGAGTTGTTGTGAGCATACATTTTTCTATATATACTGGTGAGCTCTGGCATTATGAAATTTGTATAAAAAATTTCAATTGGTGCCATGCGAACTGTTTGAAAACTGAATGTACCGGGACTGAATGTATGGAATGCGGGAGGAGGAGGCGGATGGGAGAGGGGTGAAGGATAAGGGAGGGGAACTCGGGAAAGTGGGTTCGCCGGAGAAGTGGGGAGGGGAACACGGGAGGGGGGAGGGGAACTCGGGAGGGGGAGAGGAACTCGGGAGGGGGTTCACGGGACAAGGGAAGCTGGCGAGGGGAGTGGGGAGAGGTAAGGTGGAAAAGGCGGATTGGGAACGCCAGACAGGAAGGGGACACGGGAGAAGACGGGGAGGCGGAAGGGGAATGGGACGAAAGGGAAAGGACGTGCAGGGAGAAACAAATTCTTTATTAAATGGCATAGCAACGCATGCTGGGTGCCAGCTAGTTAAAAATAAAAAGAAAGTTACATAAAATATAAGGTTTATATTTATGTTGGACGATATTCAAGGAGCAGCAACTAACAAATCTTATGATGGTGAGCCCCACTCCAATTTCCATTGTGGACAAATATCCGTTAACTGCAAACTCCAGGGCATTGGTGACCTTAGTCTGCTCTTCCTGCCGTCAACTTCGCCAGTGATTATGAGTTTCTCAATGTCACCTAGTCTAAAGTTACGTTGAAGGAGACTAGGTTAAAAGTCTAGTCTCCTTCGATGGAAGTAAGAAATGCTTGTATTTATGTAAAAAAAGAATATGAATTTACTTATTCTCCTTTGATATTAATTATAGAGAAACACCGTAGCAACAATTAAACTATTCCCTCCAGAGACTCAATCCTCCCACCCCAAACGTGTTTCAAACACAGTGATTTGATCTTGATGAATTTTTCATCACATCTAGCGGATTGGGCTTCCTTCTAAACCAGTGGTTCCCGATCATTTTTGACCAGGGACCACCACGACATTTATTTGTTCTCATAGAGACCACATGGTACAAAGATGAGCTCTTCTTGGACTTCTTCAGCTACCTCTCCAACACTAATACCAAAAGGGTTACGAATCAGCTTTAGAACTCTTTTCGATTCGGTTTTGTAGTAAAATGAACAATTACCTTCTAGGGTCTGGATGAGAATTTCCATTGAATGTTTTGCCTACTTATGAAGATGTATTACGAGGTTTTTTGTGAATGAAGCATAACGAAAAAATATTCAGCATCATGCTGACCATGCTGCAGTGAAAGCGTTCCCTGTTGTAGCCAGAAGGTTAGGCAGATATTTTTTCTGCTGTATTAAAATATGTTGACTCAATTTCATAGAACGATACATGTTGTGTATAGGAGTAATATTTGTCGTTATAGTTTGTTGCAATTGGATGCGATGGAACTGCAGTCAATAGGGATACAAAAGAGTTGTGATTTGGTGTCTTGAATCACTTCTCAAACGGCCTTTACAGTGGATTGTCTGTCAGTTACACGCAAAAGAGCTCATTTTGCGACAACTTTTTAACTGCATCGACTGGACCGAAAATCCATAAATAAGAGTGAACAACTTCCTATCCTGAAATTTAAAGTCATTCAATGTTTTTTGGCAAGTGTGGAAAATGAACAGGCATATGGAAAATATGTAAAACCATTAACTGATTGATGAGATTGATGATTCCAGATTCCGCAATGAAAACTTGTCAAAAAAACCGGTAAAATTGTACATTCCAGGTAAATTTATGTACTAGGTACTAGGGAGGATGACGCGGATTAATCCAAGAAAAATAATCGTCAACAAACGTAAGTGTAGAACAGACGTTACTAGGGGAGGAAGCTGAACGAAGAGTAGAATTAGTTATTTTCAAGTTAGGGAACATACCCATACTACGTGACCAACTTTTTGCAAGTTTTAACCCCCCCCCCCCCCCCGGTGACCAAAAACCTAAGCCCGCCGCCGCTCATTTGTACCAAGCGTGACATTTTGAAGACCCCCCCCCCCCCCTAAACGTGTCACGTAGTATGGGCACATTCCCTTAGCTAGACACAGTCATTGTAAATTAGGTCCTTGCAAATTGTAACACGCCATACCTAAAATAACAAGGGTTTACCACAAATAAATTATTAATTAAATTGGATTAACTGTACCAAACCATTAAGTCAAAAAAGTACACGTTATAGGGTTAATTACAAATTGATTAATTGAGAGCATCTCGCCACGTATACCTAAAACGTATTACGTAAAGTGGTGTCGAGGCGCTGCAAAAGAAATGAAGGGGGAAGAAGCGAGAACGACTGAGCTACGAGGATACGAACTTTACGTACAGAGCTTACGTTATAGAGTCTACAATAAAAATATATATATAAGTAATTTAAAATAATAAAAAACCATTAAGGGGTGGGGGGATTCATTACACTGGAGAGGATAAAATCAGTCTCTCTCGATCCTGCCCACCACGCAGCAAGTGTGCAGATGCATCAGCCGCCAAGACCTCGATAAACCTAACCCCCATGAACCCAGGCACCCCTGCTAAGTCGCCAAACGTAGTGATTCACTTGGGGTGACCTATGGCAGAGGTGTTGGTTAACAAATAAATGATTCCCGGGGCGGCGGTACCCATACCCGCCTCCCAAATTGAGAATTCACCTTACCTTAACATTACTTATTATTATTTATATTATTTATTATCTGCTTCATCCGCCGATAAACTAATGTTCGAACTGATTTTCGAACTCATATTTTTCCCTGTGAAATATCACAAAATTATAAAATTATAAAAGCGATGAAGCAGATGCTTTAAATAAGTAAAATTTTCTAAATTTTAAGCAACCCCCCGACACAAAAAAGAACAGATTTTCATGAATTGTAGCTAAGAACCATCTCGATCGCGTCAGCTTTCAAACAAAAAACCATATCATAATTGGTCCATTCATTAAGGAACTACGATGAGACAGAGAGACACACAGAAAGTCAAACTTATAACACCGCTTCTTGCGTCGGGGGTTAAAAACTCAAAAGTAAATAAAAATTGAAAATGTTTAAAGTGATGGTGGTGCGGGTTATTTTCCTACTTAACAATCACAAACGACAATTACAGCTTCCCGCAATTGCTACTCGTAAGTATATTGAAATAGTCCGGGCTTCTTTGAAAAGAAGGAAAAGCACTCACAAGTTTGTAATTCCATGAAAAGGTTCTGTCCAAGCGCAATGGCGGACTCCCGGAAATGTTTTCAGAATATTTCCTGTAGGCTGATATTCTCCGTCCGGACAGCTCATAAAAATTCAATCAACATCGTGATATGAAAATTTATACCATTGGAATCAGCAAGAAAAAAGCTTATACGAGTATTTCTCACAAACACGTTTTTTCGCTGAACTTCCCACTTTTAATAAATAACTTCTAATAAAATTAGTGTAGTTACATTAGTTGATAAGTTTGAGTAATGTTTGATACTGGCAACTTTGCAATAAGTGGCTTAAAGCCCTCAAAGGAGAATATAAGGTAGGCAGGTGGTGACAGGAAGAATTCGGGTATGTTAAAAGAAGACATGGCACGTCAAGTGCAGGACTACATTGGAATATGTAAATAATACCGATCCGCGAATATGAATGAAGCCAGAAGAGTGTATATATATATGTAGCGACCACTTTTGCGCCGCCACTGACTTTCCAAGAAGACACTAGAAATACCTACGGCTTATACTACGTAAGGCACCGCGCGCCGGTACATATCTACCTACAACCGTTAATTGCTACAGTCGGTTAATAATTCCGCCACTTACGCGAAAGGCCTCGAATTAACGGCCGCTCATTACAACGGCCGCAGAACGTTCGAGCACTTTCTTCGCTTTGCGTGAATTAGCAACATTACCTGGAGCTCTCACAAGCTACTCTGTTGGTCGCGCATATAAAAGCAAGCAACTAAACGCTGCGCTAGTCAGTCTCAAGTCAGTCCAGTCTAGTCCCCATTCACCGGCCGACACCTTCACACCGAGCAGTGATAACAACCGTATAGTGCCGTAACGTTGTACAAGCCGTCGCCGGGCTGCCCGCAGTCAGCATCATGTGATTTGCAAGTTTATCCAGTGTGACTCCAGGAACATGTCCAGCACCTTCGAGGTCTCCATCTCCAACTACCATCTCCCTGTCCGTCCCTTCGTGCCTCGACATGAAATGTCACCCGACCTATCAACTATCAAGCACGCGCTTGCTGTTCACATAGGTGCAACCCGTTCTCTGGCATTCTAAACCCATCGCTTTCTGCTATCAGAGGTCATCCTCATCGCCTCTCAAGGTTCCTTCCTGCGTCACGTGTGTGCTTCGACTCAAAGGACACATAGCCGCCATATCCCGTCAACACGACGTCGATCGACCGCCTGGACCAAGGTCACTTCTACACCGCCACGGTGTAGAGCAACACGCCGGCTCCCTGAAGACCTGTGATCTTCACGGCCGAAGCTTCCTGACCATCATCACGCATCAGCAACACTCACTGCACCACTGTCACTCCGCTCCGCTTCGACCTTCGCTACGTAGCCCAATAAAGACTGACTCACTACATCGACTGACGCCTTTCATTTCTCTCCTGTCTCTACCGATCCGCAGTCCAATCCCTCATATATATACTAGCAGGTTCCCGGCATGCGTAGCAATGCCATATTCAAAGAAATAAATTGTTTCTCTCTTCATGTCCCGTGCGGCCCCGTTCCCTCCGGCGTTCCCCTTCCATCTTCCCCGCCCACCCTTTCCCCTCTCCCGCTCCCCCGTCTTGCAAACCCCCCTCCCGCGTTCTATGTATTCAGTCCCAGTACATTTAGTTTCCAAACAGCTCGCATGCCACCTCTTACAATGTGTTTATTCAAATATTCATTTTTCGTATTTTACAAATTTTAATTTTTGTATATTATAAGAACAATCAATCAAGTTTGTTACCGAGCATAGGTACCTATTTAAAATGTCTAGATATAATTTAAAAATCCGTAGACAATTTTTTTAAGCAAAAAAGAAACAGCTGCCTGCTAAATTTAATTTCATCAAACGCGCGAACTGTCAAACGTGCGAAGTTAAAATAGTCATTAAGTTTTCTGAAATTATTCAATTTTCTGCGCAATTTTCTTAATTTTTATTCCCGTAAGAATCTTCAACAAAGTATTAGAAAACTTAAAAAAAAGATGAATGAAATAGGTAAAGTTCTTCTGAAGTAAAGGCGTGACCAAGGGAAACAGGGATTCAGTTTTATATACGTATATGGATTTTTTTTTTTAGAAAAATATAACATTACCCAAAGATTTATTGTGCAACTTGTACCGATTTTTTTTAAAATGTGAAGCATGTGGCCTGTTGAGCGTCTTACCAATAGGACTAACGTCCACCTTAATTGTGTTTCGTCACCTTTGCTATCCATTAGCCTATGCAGGGAAATAGTTATGCTCTGGTGAAAGACTACCATATTCAAAACGTTGCAACCTATCCCCACCCCTCTTAATCTAATCTTATTTTAAAATATATTAAACAATGTCGGGTTAGTTACACCATTTATAACTCAAGAACGGCCGACCCGATTTTTATGATCTTTGATTTGTTGGATAACCTTTGGCCCGTATAGCAGAATAACTATTAATACATCGGAAAAATTCACGAAAAAAATAAATATGAAGAAAATTCTTTTCGTCTTACATTTTGCATGGGACGAATTCTCCATATTTTGAAAGACCTGTAGCAATATTGTAATAAATATAATATTGAATAGTGAGTGAAATATAATATTGAATAGTGGGGAAATACTTAAACTTGTCAAATATTAATTATTATTTTTAATTGTTAAACTAACGTTTAAGACAAGATTTTTATGTATAGCACAAAGGGTAACAATTATTATAAACAATAATTATCAACCTGAAACACTCATCCACATTGAAAAATCTTCCGAGAAAAGATACATGACGCCAAAGGGATTTGAACCCGTGCCCTTCTGAGCACGGGAGCAGCTGACCGGCAATCAGAAGGGCACGGGTTCAAATCCCGTTGGCGTCATGTATCTTTTCTCGGAAGATTTTTCAATGTGGATGAGTGTTTCAGGTTGATAATTATTGTTTATAATAATTGTTACCCTTTGTGCTATGCATAAAAATCTTGTCTTAAACGTTAGTTTAACAATTAAAAATAATAATTAATATTTGACAAGTTTAAGTATTTCCCCAATAAATGAAGACATATATAATAATTATTTCCACTTAATTTATTTTTTGATCGTAACCGGTTTCAGCTTTTTAAATCCATCTACTGGTTACAAATCTACTGGTACAAATTATACTTAAATTAGAGTTTATATACATAACATGTGGGGAGAGAGAGGGGGTGGTCTACAAGGATTTTAATCAATTAAAATGGTTTTTCCATATTTATTGTCACGTCATTTTGACGGCTGAATTTTTAAAATATTAATTGGCTATTAGCAGTAAATAGCCAAATAACAAAAAATATATGTGCATGTATGTATTTTATATGTGTTTTATTATAATATTATAATGGAATTCCACCACCAAATGTCAGTATCAAAAATTGAAATATTGATAATCCATTCTTTACATAAAAGACATTCCGTAGTCTAAATGGCTACGGGCAACTGAACTCGTGTTCAGTGTGGCATAAACAAGTTTGTACCTATCACGATGTTGTTTTTCAGTTTCAGTAAACTAATGTCCGTACGCTACACAAAGCTGTATGGTATGTTGAGCATTTGAGGCTTTCAGTGAGCTCGTATGTTTGTTTTATTAATATGAACACAACAGGAAACTACCAAAATACTTGCCTTTACAGTAAAACCGGAAACCAAAATATTTAAAAAGTTACTAACATTATCGTTATTCAACCAAACCTTTCCAAATCCGAATATTGCAAGAATTTATTATACATAATGTCTAATATTTACAAACGTTATTATTTACAAACGTTTCAGTTCATTCATGCAATACTAATACATAACAATACAATAAATACTTGTCATTTTACAAACATAATACATATACATCTCAGATATTTCACAACTAATTATTTTTGCTTTGGTACAGAACGGAGAGATTTTGAAAATATCGAAAAGGTCTGTAAATGTATTGACAGTTGGGTGAAATCTCATTAGCGGTGAATGATACTCGTATGTGTTAGTACTATGGTTGTCACAGTGGAAAAGATGGTGGAGTGGAGTATGTTTAACAGGGACACGGATGTTTAGAAAACTTAACATTTGAGGGCGGTCTATGAGGTTATTCAATCATTTTAAAAGTATAAGAATATCATTAATATTTCTTCGGGTGGTGGGTAGTGGTAGTTTTATATTAGACATTAAAGTATTGTAGCAGATATCAATTACATGTTGTGTCAATTTGCATTGAACATGTCTAAGAAACTTCCTTTGCACTTTCTCCAAGCGGTGTAAGTTTTTTTTTTTTTTTTTTTTAATAGACAATATCAGACTTGTTTATTATCATTATTTAGCTTATAATACAAAATATGTTAAAAAAAAATTACAATTGTAATTGAACAACTGAAACTGTAATGTTTTCTGCGCCATGTGATAAAAATTGTGATGCTATTTATTAGTATTATTTTATTTTAATTTTTTTTTTATTTATATTTATTTTATTTATTTATTTATTTATTTGTTTATCAAGACATACACAGTATATTATAATACAGATTATAAGGTATGTTAAATTAAATTATTACATGGTTATGTACCTATTACGTAAGTCCATAGAATGTCATTTGATAATTACGCCTGAGATATGAACCGGTCTTAAAACTTAATTATTGAATGAATGAAGTAATAATAATAAAAAGGAAGAAAAGAGGAGGGGGGGGGGGAGATAAGGAGACATTTTGAAATCAAGAATTATATGCTCACTAATTGTAACTGACTGATTAAAGTTTAATGAAAAGTTAAGTGTAAGTAATTTTAAAACAATTATATCACGCCAAGAAATTTAATAAATTAGTTTTGTATGTTTGCAAGGAATCATGAAAAATGTCTAAGTGTAGTAATTTTTCATAGTGGTTATAAGTTATGATTGCGCGAGTAATTGGTGAGTTACTCGCTGCATTAGTGTTATTGGATTCTAAATGAAAAAGAGAAGTGTGCCTGGTACGCCTCATTGGGACATTTAAACCAATAGTAGATAGCAATTAAGGACTATCTATTTTATTATTTACCAGGTTATACAGAAACAGCAGATCTGATAATGTGCGTCTTTTTTGTAAACTTAAGAGCTTAGCAGGGCTACGACTTTTTTCAAATTCGGTGATTTTAGTTTCGGACATTGATGTAACGTCGCCCTTGTCGTTTCTTGAATTCGGCAACGAAAAATCCTCGACGAATTTGTAAATAATTTCATAACGCCTCTTCTAATCTAATTCCGCGGCATTTGTTCCTCGCGTCAAGTTGTAAGGCGTCGACTTTACCGTGAAACTCGTGTGTAATTATGTTCACAGAATATGCACCGTTGTCAGGGGTATAAAATCAGTTTTATTTGAGTTTTGGCAGAAAGGAATATTTTTCAATGGAAATTATGCCTTTTTCATCTCAAATTAAGTATTTTGGGGTTAGTAAATATTACTTTGATGAATCGAAAATTATTTTTGTTATCAATTATCACAAAGAAAAAAATATTCTTGTCTTTGATTTTCTTTCACAACTGGGCATATTTATTGTGAATAATATAACGGTTGAATAGACGATTATGTAGATACTTTTTTTAATCCTTTTTTTTAATCTTTTTTATTTAATATTTGTAAAAAAATTTTAACAATTCATCAAATATTTTAAGATAATATCCACGTTTTGTGTGAGTTCTACTCAAGTTCTGTTATTATATCATTATAAGCCAGTTGCATCATAAAAATTAAATATCACAGAACTTGAATAGAACTTTCACAGAACTCGAAAATTTTCTTCAAATATATGATGATTTAAAACCCATTATAAATTTTTAAGGATAATTTTTTTTTTTCAATCGGTTGCTTGTGCGTTGCTGGCAGATCATCTATTTTCTCGATTCATTACCTTTCACCGCGGAATGAATTCGTATTTCCATCACTCCTGGACACACTGACCCCTGATTTCTAATCACCTCTCATACCCTTTTCCTTCCTAAAACTTTCTCTCCTTTGTTTACGTAAAAACCCCCCACTTCAAACGTATAATCGACTTCAAAAATACCCATAACAATAAGTTGATATGAATATCAAACGAAATTATATATAGTGAAGATTTTTTTGTACATATGCGCTGGTGTAAGTAAGAGTATATATAAAGTCAAGTATGTTTGCTCATCGCAATGGCTGAACCCTGCCGAACCAGACAAACCATGCCCCAAGCGAAAATTGACTCCAAAAAAGTTACTTATGAGCGTTTGGTCGACTAGTGCTGGTGTCGTTCACTATAGCTTTCTTAAATCTGGCCAGACGATTACGGCAGATGTCTATTGTCAGCAACTGCAAACCATGATGGAAAAGCTAGCTGCTAAACAACCGAGGCTGGTTAATCGCTCTAGGCCACTGCTGCTTCATGACAACGCTAGACCACACACTGCACAACAGACGGCTACCAAATTAGAGGAGCTTCAATTGGAATGTCTAAGACATCCACCGTACTCTCCGGACCTTGCCCCAACAGATTACCATTTTTTCTAAATTTGGATAACTTCTTCCAAGGGAAAAAATTCAACTCCGATGGGGCAGTCCAAACCGCCTTCATAGCCCAGTCAACCTGTGTTTTTAGATGGAAAAAAATAGTATAAAGTTTATTTTTTCCCCATCGACTACTATCATTTAGACAAGTGTTAAGCCAAAAATCCTCGCCCCCGCCCCCCTTGCTCCCCCCCTGTGCCCCCCCAAACATGAAAAGTGTAAGGGTTTCGTAAATCACGTCTATCTCAATTACTAAACAACATATCGGATTGCAATTTATTTTATTCTCTCTGCTGTAACATTGTCTACAATTAATGTCCAGTTAACTTTCGTCGTAACTTTTACTGTTTGTTTGTAATTCGTATGTAAACATTCCTCGAAAAGCAATAACATCAAAGCTGCCTGGGTCATCATGTGAGCTCTATAAGACTTAGCGTAAGCATGTCCTGACATAAGGTGAGGAATCGTTGATTTTCCATAAACAGAGGTCCACATTTCTTCGAATCCACTACCTTCCATAAACTTTCTTAAGCAACCAAGGAAACTCGTTTGAAGATGGAATCCGCCTAGTCTGACGATTACTCCAGATATTTCACTTTCTGTAGAAGAACTTACAACAATGTCAACTGCTTTCAGGAAAATTGGTTGGTCAAATGCGACAATACACGGCTGGTCAGCTACCTTGCTTTCTTTAGAAGCATAACTAAGGGCAGAATAAATAGCAGTCAGATTTCCTGGATCTATGTTTATGAAAGGCAAAGCTAGTACATAAGATGGTTCAAAGTTTTGTCTACCATCGAAACAGTTTAGCATGTATCCAGACCATCTAGGTAGTGAAACTGGCACAAAAGCAAAACAAATAACACAAGACACGTCCTCCATTTTGGTTCACAAAAACAAACACAAACCGTAAAACACAATCACTGCGAAACACGGACATTTGCGACGCGACCCTCTCTCTGGACTCTGACCTAGGCATGATTCACTCTGCATGCAACAACTCTGGCATTTTTAATTGCTGAAATCTTGAACTGATACCAGTAAGCATTATTTCACTTCTTCAGTAAAACCAAATTTCAAAGCAATTGACAAAAAATACAATAAATAAGTATAAACAAACATGTAGTAGTGCGGCGGCAATGAATCGGCTGCCGCGGAGCGCCGCAGAGATGGTGCGCACCAAGCATTCACGTTTGATATCTGGTGTTTTCTTGCCATAAAGTACACATTAAAATATATTATTTCATAGCTCATAGAAAGGGCTATAACCTTTGTAGGAAACATTTTTTCATAAAATGTCGGCCTGAAAAGTTCTGTGACAAAAAGTAAAATTTCGTTCAAAAAAATATACAAATTTTTACCTTTTCATATGAATTACAAACAAACGGTAAAAGTTACGATGAAAATTTACTGGACATTAATTGCAGAAAATATTATAAAAGAGAGAATAAAAAAGTTTCAATCCGATGTGTTGTTTAGTAATTGAGATAGACGCGATTTACAAAACCCTTACAATTTTCATGTTTGGGGGGCACAGGGGGTGAAGGAAGGGTGGTAGGGGCGGGGACTTTTGACAAAACACTTGTCTAAATAGTAGTAGTCGATGGGGAAAAAAATAGCTTTATACTATTTATTTCCTTCAACTGGTGTTCTACGACACAGGTTGACTGGACTATCAAAGATTTTATTGATTCCCGTCCGAATGGTTTTTTTAGTAAAGGGATCGATGAATACCTATGAGATGGCAAAAGTGCATAGATAGCAATGGTACCTTTGATTAAATAAATATATAATATTTAAAAAAAAAAACTTTATGTTCCTCCCATACAAAACGCCAATTTCATAAGTAAGGACCTAATATTTTAAAATTAGTAAATTGTGGAATAATATAATAAAATCAAATAAAATTTAACGCTAGTCGAAAGCCTTACCAAAAATGACAAAACCAGTAATGAAAGAAATATTTTATAAAAAATAAATATTTTAAAAATAAATATTTCTAAAAGTGAACAAAACTAGGATGTAAGGAATAATTTTTATGTAAATAATTTAACGAAATTACATTAAGATTTTTTTAATATGTATTTATTTAACACCGAATTATGCATATCATATTATAGTTTCTTATGTAATTATCAGAAAGATTTATGTAATTATTTTCAATTGTTTTTTTTATTATCATAAAAACAGAAAATTAAATGTTTGCGTTGAATATCCCTGAGGCCAACGCTGACTGAATTCGCCCGCGCAAATTTTGTGGATGGTAAATTAAAGAACATTGTAAAAAAGTCAGTTTAATAATTCTCACAATGTATTCAGGTCTAGTAAATGATTGATCTTTTTGGTGATTCTGTTTTTACTTAAATCACGCGGGACAGCGTCGGGGGCGACTATTCTCGGCGAGGCCTGTTCGCGCAATGAAATTGATTGATCAAAGTGGTCATTATATATACTTACGAATATCGAAGTAAACCAAGTAAATCATTGGAATTTAATAAATATTTTTTTAAATTGACTTACTTAAAATACCGTTTAATTGGATGATATTTTTATTTTATTAACTAACCTGTTTTTTGGTACATTAAAACGATTTTAAAGTTGATTGATTTATGCAGTTTTTTTAATAGTATCACATCGTAATTTAGGTAAAAAGGCTCTTTAATTAAAAAATGTAAAAATGAGCAGGCATAGATTGAGATGTTTTCTATCTAAACATATTTTTTTTCTTTTTTTTCCTTCTTGTATATGACCACATAAGAAAAGTATTTGCAGGTCGATTGAGATTTGTTGAAAACAGCTATTTTTAAAACAGTTGTAAAGTAAGAAAAATATTTTTTGACAATGTATAATTATATTTTGTGGGATAGAACGTAAATGTAACTATCATTCTTTTGATTTAACTTTTTTTTTGTTGGTACAGTTATGGACGTAGGCGACTTCGAAAACGCAAAAAAATCATTAAATATTGAAAAATCTCTCGTACCATCTTAACATGTTATTTGTAGTTTTGTTGTATTTCTTGAATAAATATTTAGAGAATTTATTCTGTATACTTTCTACTATATCTGTGTACACCTTATATTGAGGATTCCATACCGGGGACGCATACTCCAGTGGACTTCTGACCAATGGAGTATGCGTACCACATATATTTTTTTTACAGTTTTTTAGAGAAAATGTGTCCTAACTGGGGTACCCCGTTCTAAGGACACATTGTACAAGGTTTATTATTTGAATTATAAGTAAATACCTAATCTATGCTAGAATATTGCCAAGGAAAATTATTAAGTTAGATCTAAAAGAAAGTACAAAACAAGCATTATTCTTTGTTGGGTTGCAAAATTGAATCTATTTTCTTCCTTCCCATGTCCATAATCCATATTTTTTGCTTCTTTTGAAGGCGGTTATTTTTTTGTGGTTTTCATTGCAAGTGGGAGTAAATTAAATAATTTTACAGAGAAGTATTCCATATTTCTTTGTCCAAAAGTTGTTTTAGTTGTAGGTTGGTAGAATGTATGTTGTAATGTAGATCTTGTGAATCGGCCCGAGTTTGTCTGTGTAAAGTTATCCTGATTTTTGAATGCGTACATTAGAATATCTTTTGTATATAATTGTTTCAGTGACATTAAATTCAGCGCTTTAAAAGTAGTTATAAGTATAAATGGGAGATTAAACAGAAGATGCGTATTCTGGCCATATGTATTAAACTATTTGAAATATCTGAGATCTATACGTATTATGAAGAAATAGAATGGCGTCGGGTTTCATTAAAATATATTTCATTGCTCCAAATCGCAAAAATGACACGGCGAACTGAAAGAAGGTTCGTTTTCCATGAAAACGATTATTAAAAAAAATATGTGCAAAATTCATGACGCCAGCGCACACCATTCGCGGGTTTTTGGCACGGCAGCTATTTTTATTATTTATTTTTATTTATATTTATTTAGAAAGCGTACATTTGTGTATAAAGTAATTGTACATTAAATAGTGAATATAATTTAAACCAGTTATTTCCAAATTTCCATTTATAATATTTTGTAATGGTTACTGATTTTGTGATTATGAATCAAGTGGTTATTAAACAATTATAAGATATACGGTGAAAGCATGTTGTAAAAAAATATTAAAAAGAATATAATAATCAATACAGAAATAATCGCTTCAGGTAGTTTTAAAATAATAGTACACAGTGTAAAGAAAAAAAGTTATTAAAAATAAAATAAACAAGAAATAATAGTTTTCATTTTAGTACATTTTAATGTTAGTTTGATTTTAAACGATTTAATGGTACAATGGAAAATGTAAATATATTTTAGGGCATTATAAGTTTTACAGATACGCACGAGCAAGGAGTTTTGTTCGTATTTTGATTTAAAATAATCTATATTACGTACCTACATTATCCCATTTTCAGCTTTATACATAGATTAGATAAATAGGTAAATATTTTAAAAGAGCGTCAATCATTCCCGGTTAAGAATAACCGGGAATGATGAATGATGAATGAATTCGAAAGGGGACGAGATTTCTTTAAAGAATATATGACTTCCTAACCATTATAAAAGAAAAGAAAAAAATAAATTAACTAAATAAAATATCATACTTCACATCTTTTTCCAACCTGACTTCACTGAAATTTAATCTAACCTAAATATATACTCTTCTAGACGATTATTTACCTACCTTGATTAACCTCCAGTAAAAATTTTAGCTTTCATAAAATAATTTATAGATTAACATATTTAAATCTTACTTCTTAGTATTTTATATTTTATGGTATTTTATTTTTAACTCCTTTAAAACATTTTCTTTTTTATAATCGTGTTTATTTTCAATTTTATATATATATATATATATATATATATTTGTGTATGTTTATGCATATGTATGTGTATATATGCTTACGCATACATATATCTTGTTATATTTTACCTTTAATATTTTTATCTTTTTTCTTTTTCTTCTTTCTAATATCTTATAATTTCTATCTCAAACCTATATTTTGTTCTAATTCTCACACTGTATAACTTGTATCACGTATGATTACCTTAAAACTGGCATTAGCCTAGTATGGTAGTAAAAAAGAAAATAAAAGAAAAATGTTCTTTCAAGAATTGTATGAAATAATAAAAAAAATGATGGAGGACTTAGCAAGCCGAGGAATTGAACTCGCGACGCCTGGTGGTCCCCAAACACGATGACAACTCAACCACTTACCGGTCAAACACGTAGGATTGCCATTTCGTTCCTCAAGTTAGTTGCTCTTTTGGCTGCTTGCACATATTATATTCAATAATACTATTATTGAATATTAAAAAAAAATTAATATGCATTTATAAGTTATTGATCCGTACATTATTATGAAAAGGTTAACTTAATACTTGAATAAATTTTATAATAGGCCACTTGCATGGATTTCATAGCGACTTGGAAAAAATCGTGTGGATAGATTTTTTTACTAAGATAACGAAAATGATACAAATTTTGACATTTAACGTTCACTAGATTTATTGTTTGTACCCTTCGAACTTATCATTTGGTTTGACTTTTTGACAGATGTAAAGAAGAGAACTCCGTACATTTAATATTGTCCATACGTGTTTTAGAGGTATAATGATAATGGTGCTCATTAAAAAAAAATCAAATTTTATAATATTCTTATGATTATTATTATTTACAAGTACAAGTATATTACATTGGATTTAGTAATATAGACGTTGTACATTATAATGATTTACGGACAATAAGATGGATCGAGGGAAAAAATATTTATGAGATGTAATATTTTTGGTATGCCTCGTTATTCCCCTGTGCCTTTTCTTCCGGAAAACGTTCTTTTTTTAAATGATTTTCGGCTATGTAATTATCGTTTTTTCGCACCTATAAAATTATGTACCGTCTTTCCGGTTTATAAAAAATGGTCTGATTTTGCGGATTGAAATTTTCAAAAAATCGCCAGGGTTACAAAAATACGATTAAAAAAAAGCGAATGTCTTAAAATATTTGTCTAAACCGGAAAAAAATTAAAAAATGTGATGCAAGTAGCATATTACCTATTGTTAATAATTTTTCCCAGTCTTCAAAAGTGGGCGCATGAAGTAGGATTAAATTATTAATGCCAAAAAAACCAAGCAAATGCAAAACAGATCACCTCATGTCAACATCACCATAAATCCTAAAATCAGTTTTATCCACATTTCTGTAATGCAGCCATACTCGTGTCAGGAAATTGAACTTGTCACGAAATATTTTTATCCACGTTTAAAAATTGACCGTGATTTAAAATGGTTGCGTACAACAACTTTTCACACGACCTAGAACTTCAACACAAGATGTACCTATATCGTTTATTATATTATCTGTTCGTGCTATATTGTGGCTTAAAATTGTGTGCTTAAACTCATCACAACCTAAATTTAACTTGCTCATAACACATGTTCTCTTTTCATTTTTTTTATTATTGATGTAACGGACGTTATTTATTTATATATAATTTGTACATTTATTTATAACAATTACAGGCAATATAGCCTAAGACGTTATAATTGTACCATTTATGCAATGTATATGCAATGCCAAAAATCTTACAAATGCGCTATAGGACACAAAAAATAAATCTATTTTTTTATCCACCGCATTCAAAAAGCACGTAGCTCTCCCCACAGGTGAGTTCATAAATAAATTAGTGCGGCTTGCTCTACTATATAGGAGGTTGTGATGACGTCCTCGAGAGTGAGACTCTGGTACAAAAAAAAATAATTGGGCCAGTATCTCATTATTAGATAAGTGACCGTTTATTAGTTGAAAAAAATATTTAAGCAAAGCAATACCTCTACGTGTCTCTAGGGAGTGGTAATTGGTCGTGCCATATGTATAAATCGATGAATAAAGCCAAGGGTAACGTCCATAGAGCCGCGAGAATAAAAACTTGAAAAATTTCTCATGGACTCTTTCAATGCGCAAAGTGTATGTTAAATCGTGTGGGGCCCAGATGATCGAATTTGACTCAAGTAAACTCAGGACTAGTGTGTTCTATAATAACGTCAGTGTTTTTGTGTAACGTTATTTTGCATTCCAGACTACATCTTTTCGCTGATGACCTAAAACTTTTCTTGGAAATACAAACTTTAGAGGACTGCATCCGACTCCAATCGGAAATTGATTTTCGGACGCCGATTTTCCCCTTAACTTAGTACTTTTCCTGTTTCTGAATTATTTTTTCTTTGTGTGTTTTTTATTTTATTGAGCATTATTTACTTTTATGCCTATGATTCAAAATAACAAAGCTAAATAATAATTCAAAATAATATTAAAATATGTGTGGATCCTAAATTTAAACTGTAAAGATGATGTTAATAAGAACCCGTTGACAAACTACTTTCTAGTAGTTTAACGGGTCTTCGCTGTAATGACGTAACATTTGAATAAATAAATATAAAAAATAAAATAAAAAAAAACATCACACGTAACCAATTACGAATGGCTTTTATTCGAAATGCGACGATACCGCGGACATTTCCAACATTGTAAAATTGTATTCACTTTTAAAATCCGCCAGCACGGCGCGGCCACAAAAAATATGTTATATTTTATGTTGATACAGAAATAATTAATATTGGCTTTTATTAACATGTCAATGACAATATTTATTCAGATAAAAACCGATTTCTTTGGAAATCGAAACACTGAACAAACAGAGACCACAATATTATTAATTCTGAAAATGCATTGCAAAAATTTAGAATGTACTACTTGGCTTTAATTATTCCTCCAAATCAATCTCTTTCTCGAAAATCTACCTTCCCAACTCCCTTCAGCATTACAACATATATATTTTGAGACCATAGTCCCACTGACTCCGGATAACTACAAGTTTTGTGCGGTATTTATTTAAAAGAGGCGTCATCATATAAAACAGTATCTATTGAGCTACTCCCGCACTTAATGAAAAAATAAGAAGAGCGCTTTGAAAACATTACGAAAGAATTATAGTCTTAAAACTCAACATCCAGGTACTTCCCCACCCTCCTCGTCCTTTATCCCAACGCTTCGTTCAGCTTCACAAAATACCCCGATAATTGGATCGCGATAGTCCCGCTGGCTTCGGCAGATAGGACTCTGGTGCGGTATTCATATAAAAAAATAAGGAAGTTATATAGGCACAAGTGATTTTCCTCCAAGTGGAATAGACAAATATAAATAGTCACCCTAAAAGCCTAATACTGTTCAGAAGAAAAACAAAGTTTTCGGCTTTCAGCTAGGTCTTACACGGAGGCATAGAATTAAAAGAAATGCGATGTGGGCGTGTATCGTGATCCAAAAAACTGTCAAATCGGGCCTAAAATTACCAATACGAAATAGTATTTAGAACGGGATGGCGATATGTATATACTATGATATCAGGCAAATGTAAGAGAGACAAAGCGCATGCCAAATGGTCTAGAACCAAAAGGCAGTCAGTTGATTTCCATTCAAATTTAGAAAGCATTTCTAGTGTGTAATATTCATCCAGCTTACTTACCAAGGAGTAGGTTAAGGGTCTAGTCAGGCATTCCGAAAATATATTATGTTTCATATCTTGTACCAAGCACAAGTAGTTCAAATAAGTTTATTTTTGCTCGAAGAAAAACAAAATTTTATTGGACTTTTACGTAATACCCCTAAATTCCGACGATTTTACGAATAACTGACGCAATTTATAACTGCGGAGTACAAAAACAAAATCCTGAATTTATTGCATTATACGAAGAATAAGGAAGATATTTTTAAACGTTCGTTTCAGCTTTATAAAAGTCTTTCCCGCTATCAGGTCTCAAATAAAGCGTGCTGCTCTATTTTTTAATATTTAGAGAAGTGCGCTTTTCAGCAGGAAACGTTTAATGTCACTAAAAAAGGTTTTCTAGAGGAGATTCTCTTAGCGTAATAAAGAAGGTGTGAGGTTTGCTCAATCGAAAAGTTAGTAAAGTCTTGGCGCCAAGTTCATTAATCCGGAAAGAAGCGTGGATTCGTTTTTCACTGTGAGCAAAATACTTAAAAAACTTTCAAGGAAAAATTGGAGAATTCTTGGCCAAGTTAAGTTTAGTTAGTCAATACCCATCTGAGAAATAAATTATTGCCAACCGTCAGTAAATTTTTTGATTTTTTATATTGAAAATCTTTGTATTCTTAGGCTTGTTACTTACTGACCGGAAGAGAATACCTTTGTCTGCCCACATCAAATATCAAGCTTTAGTCAAAATTAAAGATTAGACAAAAACTTTGGTAAATGTTTTTTCTCCATATTTGGGGATAACTTTCATTAAGCTGCACATAGATAGGTGGATAACCGCGAACCGAAACACGAATTATAGGTTTTCGGTTGCTCCTCTTCCTTTCCCATAAGTCGTGGCTCGTTCGCGTCTCGGTTCGCAAATGTATTCGCAGCCTTAAGTATCGACAAAAACACTATAAACGTTCCAATAACGCCACTACGCTTTGCTAAAATAATTCAAATATTTTATTTGTTACATTATCAACGAACGACGCACTTTTCTACAATTAACTACCATTCGAACAAGATATTTTCGTTATTTGTTTGAGCAGCTGAATGATTCCAGGATATTTTAATCTTAACAACATTTAATAAAGATGCCACAAAACACAAAGTAGTAAAATGAACATTAAAACAATTTGATCCATTTATTGTATTTCTTGGACATTAACTATGTAACAATTTATAGACATTTTGTTTTGAAGAGTTTTACTTTTCATATTCATGTATATAAATTTTAATTTATCTGCTACTGTCTGTTTCCTTCAAAATACTACTTTTTCCTTTTTAAGAAAACGATTTATCTCATTACGGCTCAGCAGAAATTGCGTTTCATTTTCTATGTGAGGGAGATGTATGATAATGATTGTGTGTTTCCGTTGGGGAGGTGCTGGCCTTGTCTGAATCGTTTGTCTCATTTTCGACTGTTATTATTTAGTGCGTAAGAAAGAGCTGCAACATTATATGTTTAAGAACAAAAGAAAAACCTTTAGCGCATTGACGTTTGAAGTTTTTGAATTTTTGGAATTCACTCACACTTCAATATCTATGCAAAATATTTATGCAAATCCTAGTGGTTTTGTAGGGGTATAATGCTTTTTTTGTCAAGTTAATAATGAAAGCGCTCATTCACTAGCAAACTTAAAACTACTCGTACCTTAAAATTTATATAAAGTACCAACAAGTATATATATGCTTAGATGTGGGAGGGGTGATTTTGGGGGGAGGGGAGAACAGTGGAAGGAGTCAACATGGGAACATTGTCAATAAGGCTGAAGTCACTCGGTTCACTCGGATGAAGGTTTACTCGATGAAATATTCCATTCTTCAGACGGTTCCTTCGAAAGAAGAGTTCACTCGACATTCTCGCTACGAAGTCGTAGAGCGTAGTCGCGGTGCGCATTGGAGTTCGTTTGAAAGTCGTCGAAATAAATGGAATATTTATTAACGTATCCAAAAACTAAAAACTGTTTTAGAAAGGTGATGAAATATGCTTCCAAAATTTATTATTAGAAATAACCACGTAATTTTTAAAAAAGAATAATTTTTAATGTAAACTTTTAAAAGTTTAAAAAATGGCTCTCCTTGCGTTTATTCTAACTAAAATTACTGGTAACAAAAAAGAAAAAAACACACACACACTTATTTTGTTAGAAAAATAAATTATAAATGTTTCTGTCACCTGACTTTTATATCGTTTCATATAAAGATAATTCATAAAAAATTCACAATATTTCATAATTTTTTTTTCAAATTCCATCAGAAACTTTGGTTCCATAAAAGTGTACATTCGTATTATTGTGTGGTTAATTGTAAGGGAGAAACAACGATTTCTACGGAGAGTTATTTCGAAAAGCGAACTAAACGGAGCATTTTGACGTCCAAGCCGCTCCGGCTACTCTTCCTCACGCCAGTACATTCTCGGCCGACTAATTCGCGAGTGAAAGACTGTTCACTGAGTGTTCACACACATCATTCGCGTCACGTGATGTTAAATTCCGGTTGCGAGTGAACAGTGCCGAAGGAAGCATTCCAAAATTGTTGGAATGCTTCATTCGGCACTGTCTCTCTTCACTTCGTGTTCACACGGTTCATTTCGAGGGAAAGAGGCGGAATGAAATCACGAAATGAAAGATACATGAACCGTGTGACTTAGCTTTAAGGGTTATGTTCAAAATGTTATGTTGACCTCTACCGATGTGTCAAAATCGGTAGCAGATAAATTTAAATTTAAGTAACAAATGTACATGGAAAGTAAAACTCTTCAAAACAAAATGTCTACCCCTTCCCCAAAAACACCCCTCCCACTAACCACACCTAAAAAATCTAATCATTTCTGTACTTGTATAAATTTTAAGTTAGTTTTTAGTTTGCTTTTGAATAACACGGATGTATTGAAACCGGTATCAAATAAATTAAAATATAAGTAACACATGGTACATGGAAAGTTGAACTATTCAAAACAAAATGATTAATTTAGATTCAGAAGTAAAAGCAGAAAAAATAAATAATGGTTTTTATCTACTTCATTTCTTTAGTGATTTCTGAATGTTCTGTCAAAACCATGTTTTTGGAGTAGTTAAGTTGTTTAAATTTTTTAAACTTTGTTATTTATTTATTCATTTCTTGTTAGGACAATCCCGACGAGTTAAAAAACTAATTTTAGAACTGGAGGAACTTCTATGTACGTGGGTGGTAATAGTTACGATTCAACATAGGCATTTTGATATCAAATAAATAAGTTTCACATACAACACAGTATTAAAATAAAAAAGAGTGTTCAAGTAGAGCAGACAACAAGAGAAAAAAATAAAGAAATAAACAAGGAAGTACAAATAGGAATGATTACTATTACTGGGAAAATAAAAGGAGGGAAAAAACAAACAAGACAAAATAAAACATGAAGAGAAAATTACGCATTTTCATTTTTAAATACACTTAAAAAATATTCTTCCAAAGCATTATATTGAATTTTTTTGTTATGCTGGATGTTTGTGGACATAATATTTGAAAACGAATTACATATTATACATTACAGCCTTACTAATAACAAAACTCCTTAACGAGCGGTCAACTGCATATTTGTTGCTTGCGCGGTGCACTGTGTTTTTACGTCTTTACTAATAACACAATCACGTATTTTATGATTTTTATGTTGGTCCCCTTGAATCTCACATAGATCTGCGCAGGGGCCGCGGGCGTCGCGGCCATTTTGTTTTATAAACTTCGCGGTAAAACAATGTTTGACAATGTTCAGTTGTATTTGCAGTTAATTTTTATGTTTTTGAAGATAATTTTCGTTTAAATGATCAATTCACTGTGATATTAGTGTAATTCAACATAATTACCAATGCTGGCGTTACTTTTTTTCAGTTTTAATCCATGAAATATTGTTTTATTGATGATTTAGTTTCGTTAACGATAGGTTTTAGGTTATTTCTGATTATTTTAGGTTATTTCTGAAATTTTATTTTTTTAACGACTTTTCTGCGTGAATTTAATAAAACTTCCATAAAAGTAATATTATTTAATAATGTAAAAGCCTCATGCATGTGTAAATATAAACAAATTCGAGAAATCGACGTATTAATTGCGTAAAAATGAATCCAAGATGTCAGATTTTTTCAGTTATTTTTTCGGAATTATTATTATACTTTTTTATCCTTTTTAATTGTATGAACGAGATAAAAAGTGAAGTGACAGTTTTCTTCCAAATTCATAAAGTAAGAGGTGTGTATTTTTTAAATTTTGAATTTTCCAAAATTTTTCGACCATTTAATAGAATATGTTTACAGTCAGCTGTTTTTTTTTAATTTTTTCATGTTGAAACTTAAAATACTGCAATTTTCAAAAACGATCGTATATTTCAGATACAAAAATCTAAAAGGCAATTCTATCTATTTTCTTTAAAGGTATTTTCTTTTACGACATCTTCAAAAATAAGAAATATTAAGACATTTAAAATACGTTGAAAAAATTCCAAATTTCTTTCGGACATCAGTCGTTAAAACAGAGATAAACTACCCTCTCAGGCCGTGTAAACAATGTGTATTTCATTCAATGAACAATTTTTTAATAGTAATGTTTTCACATCCGCGGCCGTTTGTCAATTGAATAAAATTTTCACGGGGTTTTTTAGTAAGGCTGATAGTGTATAGGCAATTTGTAATGTGTGTTTGAGGGGCGCGGATTTAATTGTTCTTTCCAGTATTGTGGTTGTGGATGTCTTTGATTGTAAAGTAGTGCGGGTTGATTGTTGAGTAATTTGTAGGATGGTGTTTGTGATTTCATGTTTAAGAAGGATTGCGTTTCGAAGGATGTTGGAAACTGAATAGATGTCCCTGACATAAGTCTCATGGAAGTTCAAGCACATTTCTGAGAGCTTGGTTTTGAATCACCTGTAGTACAGCTATCAGTTGCTTTCGGGCTAAGATAGGTACTGTAGAGATAGGAAAGGTGTGAATATACTATGCCATAGTACACTGAAGTTAGTAAAGGAAAGGGTAGTAATCCTTGAAGCCTATACAGGACACCGGTTATAAGGGGTAATTTTATGCTTTACTTGGTTTATTTGGAGATCCGTTATTTATGTTATTATCTTAAATGATTGTGTGATATATGTATGTAGGCACACACCGACCTTTCCTATCGAATTTTGAAAATCACCCATTTGAGGAGAGCAGGTAAAAGTTTATTTTGCCATACATTAACCGATTGAAATCAATTATTTCTTTGTCAATTGATATTGGTCAATAATCCTAAAGGTTTTGTGATAATGCACAGATAAATTCATTAGTAGGACAAAAATATGACAAATATCGTATTTATGAAATACGAAAAATTTCGCTGGGGTTCATTTAATTTATTTTATTGTTTGCATTATACCATATATGTATTACGTGGGATTTGCATAAATATTTTTATCGTATATTTCGTAACTTCGTAAAAGATTTTGAAATCAAATAAAAGTAAATTTATCGATAGATATCGTAAGTTTATTCAATTTTGACATGTTGACGGATAAGTAGAATAATACAAATTCGCCAAAATACCAATACCACCATAATTAACTCGTATTTGAGTTAAACTCGGAATTAATATTACATTCACAATTATTCTTCAATTCACATAAAAACAATTAAAAATGAATTTTTAGATCTAGGAATAATTCCAATATTATTTAGCTTTTTGTTTGGTAAACTACCTATTTGAAAAGGGAGCAAGTTTTTGGCGACCACAATTGCGTGCGAGTTGATTGTTACACCAAAGACCCTGTTCAGAAGGAGCGTGGAACACGCCCGCTCCATTATTACCTTGGTACTACGCGAGTACCTACCACGCGCAAGTTAAAGGCAGTACATCTTTAACATGAGAAAAAATAGTATAAATAAAGTTACTATAGAAATAAAAGTATCTAAATCAAATAAAAATAAAAGCAACAACAATGTAAAGTACAATATTACTACATACTTTTCACCCTAGATTAAATTAATGAATTAATTTAAATGAATTTTTAATATATATATTTTTTTATTAAATTATTTTTTTAAAAGAAAGACAAACATTCCCGGGTTACGAATAAACAGACAATATTTTAACATCTCCCACTACCACCACAATAAGTGGAAAATGTTGGTTGTGTCGTGATGGAGGACTTAGCCCGACGCCTGGGTGGGATCCTAACGCAACTCAGCCTCTGACCGGTTAATTACGATTATCTTAATAGCAATGCACGTATATTGCAAGTACTTTTTTCCAACATTGAATATCGTAACACAGGATAATTGTTGGTTTAAAAAACCGACCTAAATTTCGTAAATGATTCTTAGAGAAATCATATTTCGTCGAAAGATGTTCTTACGATCGTATAGGGCGGTTCCAACGAGAAAGATTAATTATTCTCCGTACCAGCTTTTTTAAAATATCAATATCGATTTTATTGCATTCAAAATTTGCTTTAATTTATACCTACATTTAAAAATGCCGAAAGGTGTGATGATAAAACTATTAAAATCATGTACTTTTTGTAATTATTTTTTATGATAAGAATTTATAATTTTTAAATAATGTGTAAGCTAAATAAGAATGTAAAAAAATCTTAAATATATTAGTTTTTAAGCCCGTAAATAAATAGACAAACTGAAGTATTTTCGGCACAAAACACGTGCGCGGATCTGTTTTATAATGACTTCATTTAAACTAAAATTAAAAATCTGAAATGCAGCTTACCCAGATAATTTATTGATTTATTTTACTGCATGATTATACGATTTGAATTGTGTGTTGTATAATACAACATTTTCTTTGAAAATTTAACAAATCTGCCAACGACCTACGAAACAACCTTATTATACTAAAAATAAACATATTTTCTCATAATTTAAAACAAAACGTTACTAGATAAAAGAACAATCTTTCGAAATAAATTTATACTTTTTTGTGGAAAAGAGTCAATACGGCTAAAATTTGATTTAAAAATGATATATTTACGGTTTTGCCACAAAATATTTGCTTTCTTCGATAAAATAAATGCAAATAAAACATATTCTACCTTGCATTTTGTACGAATATTACGGCAAAATTGCAAAATTCAATTCTTTGTTATTATTCCAAAAATCACCGCTTGTTAACGGTACTAGATTCCGTAAAATACTGATACCAAAGACTGATACTAATAAATACTTTTTTTTTTACATGAGCTCCACACAGGAGGCGCTGAGTAAAATAATTTTCCTCAGGGCCTATGTCATCTTTGGGGATGCTGTGTGGAGGGTTTTTTTAGGAAAAGGAAGGAGAGGAGAGTTCTGGGAAGGAAAAGGGTTTAAGGGGTGGGTAGAAATCTGGGGTTCAGTGTGTCTTGGTCATCCGCCTCCAAGACCTAGACAAACCTCACCCCATGAACCCGGGCACCCCTGCTAAATCACCAAACGTAGCGAACCACTTGGGGTGACCTATGGCAGAGGTGTTGGTTATCCAATAAAGGTTCCCGGGGCGGCGGTACCCATTCCCGTCTCCTAAATCAAAATTCTAGAAAGCTTTATTCGCTTCTTTTATATGTAACTTCTCTCTTTTATCGTAAAACAGAATCAAGTCAAACTTTTTTTTAAATACATAAAATAACAAATGCGATACACTTGCGGCCCTGCGCAAACTATTATTAAATTACATACGATACGTACATTGTAAAATCATATTGGATTATAAGATAAAAGGTATTAGGTAAAAAAACTGTTGATAGGTATATTTTTACATTCCTGGCTTCATCAGTAAATGGATGTAACGGAAAATGACATTTCCGTCCTGAAGGAAAACGTGACGTGGAATAATGAATTACATTAGGCCTTGAATATAAAACAGTGATAACAGAAACGAAAGTATTCACTGTCCGTAGTGTGTGTTCCATTGATATTAGGGTTAAAAACTCCAAAGCTCTGTAAAATATCACCCACGATTTGAGAAAAAACTACCCGATTTAGTTAGGATGGGCGATTTTCTTTAGGTTGCATGGGCGCGCTCGCAAATAACTCTCTGTTCCGTGAATTTATTCCTCACAGACCTAATTCATCAGTAGCGGGATATGCTTTATTTGTTAAAGAAATTGTTCCAGACTTGCTGAGACATTTAATCGATTTTCATTGTAAGTTTAAACGGTGTAAATGAAATGGCTCAACCACTTTTTAAATCACGTTTGTTTAAGTGAAGTTAGGATATCATAATGTTCTAACTTCACTTAAACACTTGATATTAAAAGACTAATCCAGACAAAATTTCTAGTTTTCTGACAATAAAAATCAGACAGATGGTTCAAAAAGAAAGATAGCCACCATCCGATTATTATGATACAGGAATTTTATTAAAAATAAAAGGCATTAAAAGTTATTACTGATTTAAAAATATGTTTAAAAGCTATACAAATCATAATTCACTCATCTCACTGGGCATTCCTGCGTCGAGATGGCCAGGTTTACAATTATAGAAATCAAAAAGGAGAAAAAAGTAAATAATACTAAAAATATTAACCTATTATTACAAAGAAACTAAATGCAGTTATTCAAACTAAAATCAGGGTCTCAAAAAATGGCGCGCCCTGGTTGACACGATTGCAACCCTACTAGTAATCAGATTTTTTTTCTTTATCCAAACAAATGCTGCTATGGCCTGAATCTCGGAAAAGAAAAACATTTTTTTTCGCAAAATGGCGGTTGTCTGAAATAAAAAGACAGGTTTTAACCAGTTTTTTTTGTACTTTTCCGAATTTTTTAAAAATAGTAAAAATTGAAATTTTGTTAATGTTTCGGTTCATTGTCTTTTTTCTGGTTTCTGTGTCTTGTTCTCTTTCATACTTTCGTTTAGATTATTATTATTATCTTCTTCTTCAGTTATATATTACGTTGATGGGAATAACCTTTAAAAGTTATAAAATAGAGTTTTTCTTATAAAAATTGAATATTCATTTTGACTTTTATAAAAAGTCAATAGTTCCATATGAATAAATTCGGATACTTTTATCCGAGACGCAATCCAGGATACAAACCAATACTTAGAATAATTGTTTCCAATAAAAGGGGTAGTTGCCCATAATACGGAAAAATAAAATCAGTTGAAGATAATATTGTTAATTGTAAAATTTGAATTATGAGATTGACTATTACGACGGCTTGACAGAAGGGAGCAATAGCGAAATTGGTTGACGCCCACGTCCCGGTTAGACGAGAGGTCTGGGTTCGAGCCCCAGTTGCGACCAATGTATTTTTTCTGTTTTCTGTGTCTTGTTCTCTTTCATATTTTCGTTTAGATTATTATTGTTATCTTCTTCTTCAATGATATGTAACAATAAGTTAATAATAAAAAAATATAATGCCATTGCGAAAAGTATAGTTAATGGATGCTGTAATAAATAAGTGAGCTGCAAGAGCGAATGAAACAATTCTAGTCACATCGTATTGGTTGACCATTTTGTAAAAATCTCGTTGTTTTGACAATTTTGTACTGCCGAGGAACTCATTTTTCCAATTAAATGAAGACAATATTAGCGAAACTCAATAAAAATCTGGAAACAGAAGAATCAGAAAAAGATATGGGCACATCTGGGTCCCAGATGTGCTCATATCTTTTTTCTCAACCCAGACACAATCAGAGAAGAATTGCGAAAAGTGTAAAAATATAAATTTTTAAAGTTTTCGTAGAAACAAATATGTCGGCACAGTATAAGGCTTATAAGATCTTATGCCTCATACGAATACAGGCAGACTGTTAAGTAGCTAGATTATTTTATTATCAGGGAAAACCAAAAAGCTTTTCATATTAAAAATTCCCGGAAATCAAAAGACAAATATGTGATATCTCTGGAAGGGTGTTGGAAAACCAATACCAAAATCCCATCAACTGGTGACGACCCTTTGTACTTCAAACAGGCTGACGAAAAATACGAAATTCCTTAAATTTAACCGCACCGTAAAAAGCAAAAATTATCTGACGTTGTTTGAAAATATGTGTAGCATTTTGTTTGACTACAAAAGGAACTAGGCACAGAACTCGAATGATCCATTGAAAAAAAAGAAAAAGCTCTGTTTTCATGAATAATAATATTAATAATAATAATATTCTGTTCGTGTTTACTTTAATTTTTCATATATTCGATGGCATGGAATTCCTTTGCTTATTTTATTGTAAATTTTAATGCATTGTTCAAACGTTTACGATGAGGGTTGGTAGCAGTTCAATTCAAATTCATATTAAACAAATCGTGATCAATCATTTTATGTTCTTTTTTTTATTTATTTTTATTTTATTTTTGTTTTAACTTTATGAGTAAAACCTCAAATTGTAACATTTAATTAAATGAAGACAATGTAAGCGAAACTCAATCGAAAATCTGGAAACAGAAAAATCTGAAAAAGATATTGACACCTCTGGGACATGAACACAGGACCTCTTGCTTTCCGGGCAAGCGCGTTTGCCCGGAAAGCAAGAGGTCCTGCGTTCAAGTCCCAGAAGTGTCAATATCTTTTTCAGATTTTTCTGTTTCCAGATTTTCGATTGAGTTTCGCTTCATTGTCTTCATTAAATTAAATTTTATGTTCTATTTTATTTTTATTTTATTTTTTATTTTATTTCTTATGGAAAATCAACAGATATTTAACACTTACAATAATAACATTAATAATGTACCTAATATCCAATGACAGATTTTCACATAATTAAAATTATAAATAAAAAGTAATACAAAAAAAGTAAGGGTCCTGTACCCACCCGTAAGAACTTAACAAAAATATAAAAATAATGAAAATTATTAAAAAAAAAGATATAAAAAAACACAATATAAACCATAATAATCTGCTTACAAAATTTCAAACAAGAAGTATTCAGAGTCAGAATTCTATTCTCACTCCACAACACAATAATAATAATATGTACATTGTACAAATTGTACATACCTACAACTCAGAGTGAATACAATAGTAAGTCGAATGTCAAGTATGCAACTGGAAAGGATTCACAGCAATAACGTGGTAACTTGCAATACGGTCAAAAAATTATTTAATGTTGGCTATGACATACTTTTTTAGGGTACTTAAATTACATGAGAATATGTCTATATTATTAAAATATTATTCTCTTGAACTGTTAACGATGGACTTCAATGAACTGTTTTACGATGTTCGTTAAGTCATCAAGCTTATATTAAATACACTTTTAATCAATTGTATTTTTCAAAATCGCAAGAAACAAAAAGAACTTATACGGAAAACAGCAGGTTTATTTTTGGACCTATTCGGAAAATAAGACATGGTTTTATTGAAAATATGCTAAAATTTTACAGCCTTTCTAAAAAAAAACCACAGCACGCCAGATAACCCGTGTTATTGCAGCAACATGAATAAAACAAAAATACACTAAAACACGATAACATTACTAATAAGATTTGGTCTTAAAACGTATTGTAAATCCGGCAACAATGCATATTTAAGTACTAAATTGTTTGTTTTCCTTCATAACCGCTAGGTGGCGCGGCGGCGCGGCGCCTGCGCATTCGTTGTTCGCGCTCGAAAAAGACACTGGAAGCGCGAAATGATTTTTGTGTGTGCAATATTACTTACGTCATGGTTAATTTCTATTAATATGAATAATTTACTCTTATATTTATATCATTGATATATTTACCGTGTTTTTTGTGGTTTTTCATAAGTTTTAGTCAAGTTATAAAACAATAATCGTACTTTGAAAATTGAAGTGTGAAAAACTATTTTATATGATACATAAGAATTCAAATTTACATTTAAAGGTTTTATTTTACGATAATTTTATGAAAGTGGTGTTTTTTTAAAATAATAATATCTAATACATGTGTGCCTAAATGCATCAAAGAAATTAACGTCTTTAGAGATGCAAGAAATCTGATATAAAAGACGGTATAATTTTTAGGTTAGTTTTTTAGCAAAAAAAAAAATTTGAAATTTTTTATTATTTTTTTATTGTATGCAAGAGGAAAAAGTGAGGTGATAGTTTCCTTCCAAATTTATTACATAAAAGGACTGTGTTTTTGAAAATTTTTTTTTTTTTTTAATTTCTCTACATTTTAGTCAAAAAAATTTTGGTAAGAATTTTTTTTCCATTTATTTCCGAGTTTGAATCTTAAAATATGTCAGTTTCTGAAAACTAAACTGTATTTCAAATATACAAATCTAAAAGGTAATTTTATCTAGTTTTCATAAATGGTATTTGTTTTTACGACACCTTCAAAAATAAGAAATATATAGAACATTCAAAATACTATGGAAAAATTACAAATATCGTTCGGACATCAATGGTTAAAACAGAAATAAACTACCCTCTCAGGTCGTGGAAACCATGTGTATTTCTTTCAATGAACAAATTTTTAATTAGTAATGTTTTCACATCCGCGGCCGTTTGTCAATTGAATAAAATTTTCACTGGGTTTTTTAGTAAGGCTGTAGTTTATGGTTCACTTTGTGTATTTTAAAATTCATAGAATACTTTTATGCCCGTCGAGTGAAGCCTGGGCTGATTGTGCTGAGCGTGGGTACTGCTTTGACGACAATTAAAAAGATATGCTTTCTTCGTTCATGTTAAATAATGGAAAGGATTTTTTCTTCTTTTAACGGCAGAAAAAATAACCTGAAAGGTCTATTGTTCCCATGGTTGTTTTTGATGTACAAAAAATTCTTTGAAAGTGTGTAAGTATAAAAATATCATAAAAACGTATTGACAATTGCGTCTTCCATTACTCCTTGACGGTCTTCGTAGTCGAGAGGTAATACTCTAGTCTTGTTCGGTGACCAAATATAAATAACCAGGCACTTTCCGATTTTCCTCTTTTCCACCTCCTTTCACTCCCTTCTACCTTCAGTCTCACAACATACCCCAATTGGTAATGCCGTAGTGTCATTGGCTCCAGATGGTTGGGAGCAGTTGGGACTCATGTGAGCTTTTCACATAGAAGAAGAGACCACTAAAAAAAAATGTTACCGACAAACAAGTCCGTCAGTTATCAATCAAAAGTATTTCGATTACTAAAAAAATATATTACGATTTTTATTAGGACCAATGGTAAATAAAACGAGCTTTCATTGTATTAATTTTGCTGAAATGTATTCTACCAAAGTAAAGGGGAGATTTTCTCTCCCGTGCCCTTTGGGCAAAAAAAAATGTTTCCAGGAATTTTCCTTATGAATATCAGAATTATAATAAGGTAATATTTATTCGGTATTTTATGTAATCATTTGAAAATCCGCAAAAAAGGTATTTTTTTAAATTATGTTCACGAAACCTTTTATAAAACAAAGATATTCAACATCGTCATAAAATATCGCAAAAACAACGAGACACACATTTTTTACATTCATTTTTTCAATTGTATATTTTCATACAATGGAAATTACCACCCGCTAAGCTATTACAAATAGCTTGTCACCATTTACAAACAAAGTAAACCTATCATTAGTTGCTGTTCAATACTATTCCACCTTGATAGGAAGCGAATGGCTAATAGTTTGGCATTAGGTACCTATCACAATTTTATTGGCAAAAAATCCATAAATGTCTGCTCTCAACAATACACTTACACTCGGACAATTCTCAAAACAACCCCAGGAATCTAGACAACTCCCAACTTCCCTGAACCAACGATTCATATTTAATCAACAGATAATAGAGAATCAGATTTTAGCCCCCAGCTCTAGAAACTAGATTCCAGATATTAGAATAAATAGTAGAGACTAAAGTATTCAGCTTAGCAGAGCCCGGAAGATCAAAATGTTCACAATTTTAAAATTTAATTTGTCAATTTATCTTCGCTAACGAACACCACGATTTTTGTTTATTTACGAAAGGAACCCAGATTAAGACTGCAATAGTCATAATCAAGAGGTTATAGTAAAACAGCCTCATCAGTTGAAACGAATTGCAGGGAACTGATTTGAAAGCTAGACTCAGGTCTAAAGATATTTTCTTTTGAAGTAAGTTTAATTGAAACTTCACTCAATACTTCGGCTTCAGGCGATATTATGAAGTTCATGATATTTTGAGCTAGTAATAGTTGTAAAGGCTATTTGTTTCACAGAACTTGAACAATTCATCAACTTTGAAAGCAAAAAAATTAATTTGTGTATTTTGTTTTCTGTATGTGTTTATAAAATTCGATGTCAATAATTACTTTAAAACAAAGGGTACTTTGTAATACATTTTCAATTTAGATAAAAATACTTTTCACCGAGTTCCTTATCTTGATCAATTTGCAATCACGAGTAATGAAAAAATTACCTCGGCACTCCCCACTACTCAGCGAGCGTCGTTATATACCAACAAAGGTAAACGAAAATTGTACTATAATGGTAAATCAATAGATGGGATTAGAATGCTGAATTGTTGGATTGCCGACCACCCGCTGATTAACACAAAAGATATTACACAATACCATAAATTCCGGGTTTATTTCACCTTCATTATATTAATACGAAATCAAACAATATCATGCCAGTCAAATTTTGTTGGATACATGTATTGAAATGAGTTTAAATCACACTTCCCAAATGATCATCTGGTCAATCCACGTTATGCAATTGCACTATATGTATTATAATTACAAAACAATACAAGAACAACATGTCAACCTACCAGAGACCAGATGGGAAAATAATTCACCGACTCCAGATATTTTCATATCAGAGGGTTCGGCTCTGTGGAATTCCTAATTGAACCTATAAATCCTACTGATCCCTCAATATAAATATTTAAAAAATCTTTTGTAATCCTACATGTATTTAAAATTACCGATTTTTGCATTTTTATATATAAATTCTTTGACAAATCTAATACGCCTAAATTTTGAATCAGAGACCTAGGTATAATGCCAGTAGCCGAAATAACAAATGGTAATATTTTTATATTCCAAGAATGCCAAATTCTTTTAATCTCATTTCCTAAATCTGTGTATTTTCTAATTTTTTCAGAAACAGTTTTTTGAATATTACAGGAATTTGGAATAGCTACATCAATGATATAAGTTATTTTTTTAATTTTGTCATGTAAAACTATATCAGGTCTATTATGACTAATTGTTCTGTCTGTTAGTATAGTTTTATCATAATATATTTTATAAAATTCATTTTCTAAAAATGAATTTGGTTCATATTCATAATATGGTACTATATTACGGCAGTCAATCAAGTTATGTTTAATTACCAAACTTTGGTGGATTATTTTTAAAACCTGATTGTGCCTAAATGTATACTCGGACGGCGCTAATATAGAACATCCCGATATAATATGTTCTATAGTTTCCGGAAAAGCCAAACATTTTCTACATAAATCATCAATTTGATTTATGTCTTTGATTATATGCTTCCTATAATTTTTAGTATTAATGACTCTATCTTGAATGGCAAGGATAAATCCTTCTATTTCTGCGCTCAACTCTCCAATACTCAACGATTTGTTTGACGAAAGTTTGTCAACATACGTTTGGTTGAGATAATTGAAGTGTTTTGCATGAATAATTTTATTTGACCAGGAATCTAATAATTCCTGGTTAGTATTTATAAGAATGTTGGCATTCTCGTCATATAAATTTAAAGGTGTAATGTTTCTATCTGCCTTACAAATTATTTTGTGCATTTCTGAGCTATTAGCTTTCCTATGGAAAAAAATTCTAAGCATTTCTACCTGATTGTGTTTCAAAGATGTTATTTTGACTATACCTCTACCTCCTAAATTTCTAGGTAAATTAATTCGTTCTATAGCTGAATTTGGATGATGGCAATTAAACTTTGTTAACGTAGTTCTAATTAATCGTTCTAAACTATCTAAATCTGTATTGGACCATTTAATTATGCCAAATGAGTACGTTAATAAAGGTATTGCCCAAGTATTTATTGCTTTTACTAAATTTTTAGCAGATAGATTGCATTTTAAAATTTTTCTGATCCTAGTTTGAAATTTAATCCTAATATCATTTTTAATACTAGTGTGATCTAATCTATTCGATTGCGGGTATCCTAAATATTTATAAACCTCATCCCCTTTCATACTTTTAATATTGAAATTTCTAAATATACCCTCGTCTCCATCTACAATTTTGCCTTTCTATTAATAATATAATATAATATTTTCTAATATAATATTTTAATTATTTTGTTAATTAATTTTAGGGAAGTCGGCACTTCATATTTTACCAGTTTGTAAATGTATAGCACAGCCAAAGTAAAATCAATTATGGATTTTCTCCTTGTGATTTTACCTCCAATAAGACAACATTAAATTTATAAAAATAGTATCACAATTAAAGAGATACTCTCATATTTCGTAAGATAGATTATCTTACGTTCTCCGAGGTTCAGATCTTCGTACAATATTACTATTTTTAAATTAATTGGACACTACATGATTTTGTATAAAATACTCGTAGGTACAGTGGAGGTTATCCACCTCTCTTACCCGCCCTGGTATAAGTAACAGATGGTTACTCCTTCAAGGCTCTCGCAAGACTCTAATTTTTTGTTAAACGAAGCTATATTTATTTAAATTTTTTAAACTTTATGAGTAAAATCTCAAATTATAATATTTAATTAAATGAAGACAATATTGGCGAAACTCAATCGAAAATCTGAAGACAGAAAAATCAGAAAAGATATTGGCTCCACTGGGACTCGAACCCAGGACCCTTTGCTTACATGGCAAGAGCTCTACCGATTGAGCTACGGAACCCATATCAAATTCGGTCACTTTTAACTGTGTCATACTTCGACTAAGAACTACCAACATT
The DNA here is from genome assembly GCA_929108145.2 of Limnephilus rhombicus. Classification (NCBI taxonomy): domain Eukaryota; kingdom Metazoa; phylum Arthropoda; class Insecta; order Trichoptera; family Limnephilidae; genus Limnephilus; species Limnephilus rhombicus. The sequence continues at coordinate 36,199,641 of OV815278.1, forward strand.
ATCTTCATTTTCTTAACACACATATTATTGGCTGCTATCTTTATCCACACATACATCCACACATTTTGCATTTACGATCCACATTTCTCCACGAGTGTCTGGCGAAAATAGTTCTTTGCAAAATTAACATTCTAAATTTTAAGGATTTAGGGCCTGTTTGATCTACAGGGGCATCAGGATCAGTGTCAATGTCAAATTGATTTCCTTTGTGACTACCGGAATCATTAGAGCCAAATTCATCATATTTCGTAATCAGACCGCTCTTGCTATTATTACATGTTTAGAAATTCATTATTTTAAAGCACAAAAGCACTCTTTTAAGAAAAGATTGTAACTGTATAAATACTAATTAATACCACAGGCAAATATATCTACAACGAAAATACCCTTGAAAAATGATGACATGAGATAATACATGAAAAACCTTCCGAACTTACGAAAATCAAAACTTTTTGAACAGGGACGTCCTACAATGTCTGTGGTGTTCGCCCGAGGCAGAATGACAAGTTACGCCAGTTACGGGTACAGCGTATGTAGCTCTACGGTTGATGTGCGCGATAGATAACGACAGTGCTCGTTTCCAAATATGAGTATTAGACGTATTAGAGAAATTGTGCTATCCCACATTAGGATCCTATTACGTATTCGCTTACTTTCCTTTACTTATATATTTTAACGAAAACGGCACTTTAGGGCTGAACGAAAACTATACTAAATGTTCTGATCAAAAAGGTTTCTTTCATATTTATTTAAAAATTATTTGATACTCACGTTGATACTGTACAAGAAAGATTCGCTTTTAACATGTAATGGCTTATAAATCTTTGTTTTTTTTTCATTTTGTTAATTTTTTAAATTAAATGAGGACAATATTAGCGAAACTCAATTGAAAATCTAGAGATAGAAAAATCGGAAAAAGATATTGGCACCTATGGGACTCGAACCCAGGACCCTTTGCTTACATGGCAAGTGCTCTACCAACTGAGCTAAGGTTACTATATTCAATTCGGTCACTTTTAACTGTACCATACTTCGACTAAGAACTACCAACATTATCTTCATTTTATAGTTGGTAAAGCACTTGCCATGTAGGCAAAGGGTCCTGGGTTCGAGTCCCAGAGGTGCCAATATCTTTTTTTGATCTTTCTATCTCTAGATTTTCGATTGAGTTCCGCTAATATTATCTCAATTTAATTAAATATTATAATTAGAGATTTTACTCGTAATTATTTTTTACTTATATTTTTATAAACCATAAGGATATATATATATATATATATATATATATATATATATATATATATATATATATACATCCCGCTATCATTTCTGCGTCCTTTCATCAGATCGACATTACTGCGTCTACCTGAAGGACTTGATTTTACATAGTTCTAACTAAAGTATATACTATCTTTTCAGTGTTTGATTGTAGTTAGGTATTTAAATTTTTGAAAAAAATTAATTTAAAAATATACAAAACGATAAAAACGCCCTTTAGCGTTCCACCAATCTGAACTCCTTTCATATTCAATGCAGAGAGGCATCCTGCGTATATTTACTTTAATTTGGTCCACAATGAAGCGTCCAATTATATATTCATTTTCATGTTGACGACAAACCGACGTCTTGCGACGTTGCCGCTTATTTGTTCAAGTTTTTGGTTGAACGACTGTATAGGTATTTATAGAATATGAAGGCGACAATATGTCTGGCCCATACGTCGCGGACTCTAATCAACCCGGCGCGGCGGCAATGCCCACGTAAAATTTATTAAATTGGTATGAGATTTTTTGAGACTTATCATTCAGAATTAAAACGTTGCTTGAAGTGTGATTTGTTATTTTTAGTGACTAGATCTATATTGCTGGGATCTTCCTTTGCTTCCTCTTTTCTCCATTTTGATTTCGCATCAGACAGTGATTACCATATTTTGGCTATATCAGCGGACTCCTGTATGGTTTTCTCATCAAAAACAGTTTTTTCATGTTAATTTTAAAGAATGAACTCTAGATATAAGGGCTTAATTATTACTACAACACGATTATCAGTAGAAATATTATGTGACCTATTAATTATAAAGAAGCCGCAGACTTCGCAAAGAGTCAAATTGGGAGGCGGTATGGGTACCGCTGCCCCGGGAACCATTTATTGGATAACCAACACCTCTGCCATAGGTCACCCCAAGTGGTTCGCTACGTTTGGTGAATTAGCGAGGGTGCCCTATAATGTGTAATGCTCATGTGGTGAGGTTTGTCTGGGTCTTGGCAACGGATGCGTCTGCCCACCAGCTACATAGAAGGCCGGTTCGGGAGAGAATGGTTGAGGGAGTCCCTTTGATTTTCCAGCCGTATTCTCTCGAAACATCGCTTTGCACCGCAGTGGGAGGGATGGATTCATACCCGTCACTCCTATTATGTCCGTCACTCCTGGACATACTGATCCCCAGATTCCTACCCACCGCTAGTATCCTTTTCCTTCCCAGAACTTCCTCTCCTTCTTCACCTAAAAAGTCCCTCCCAACAGCATCCCCAAAAATGACATAGGCCCTGAGAGGAATTATGTTAATAATTAATGAAAAATTAAATTAGAATTATAATTAGTTAAATATATATAGCGTCCCACCGAAACAGACCTTTCCACCGAAACCGAATCTTCGGTGTCTGTCTCAGTTTCGGCCGAAACCGAAACATTTTTAGAATTGTTAAAAATCGATTGAATACTGATATTTGGCTTATTTTTTTATAAATTTGGTTTGTTTTATAGAAGTAATTCTTTTTTCACATACTTAAATTATTGTTTTTATTTATTTATTTAATTTAACACGTGTTAACTGTCGGAATAAGTGTACAAAATAAGCCAAATAACAGTAAACAACCGATTTTTAACATGTCTAAAAAAGTTTCGGTTTCTAAAACCGAAACTGATGCCAAAACTAGATTTTTTTGCCAAAACTTGCCGAAACCAAAACCGAACCTTCGGTCGGTCACTAATTATTTATATTTTTTTTATTATTTTGAATAATATTATAGACCGGTCAGTGGTTGAGTGGGCATCGCGTTTGGGTCCCACCCAGGCGTTTCGTGTTTGATTCCTCGGTTGACTAAGTCCTCCGTCGTGACTCAAGCAACATTTTCGGCTTACTGTGGTGGTAGTGGGAGATTTTCAAATATTGTCGGGTTATTCGTTAACCCGGAAATGTTTATCTTTCTTTACAAAAAAAATTAATGCTTATCATGATTGACGATGCATTTTCGTTCACGGGAGAAACAATTTTAGGGGTTTTAGTGGCTTAGGTTTTTAACAACTAAATTATATGATAAATCCTTTAAAGGAAAGGGGAAAATAGAAAAGCGAAAGCATAAAACTGTCTAAACAAATAATATAATATGACTTCGGATAATAAGTAAATATTATGTAATAATAAATGACACTGTCCTTTGCAGAGAGGACCGCCAAAGAACTCGATCTTGGCACACACTCCTTGCCTCAATCACGTTAACTTTTAAAGCTCTCTAAAAAATATATATTATTCTTGAATATAATATCTAGACATTCCCCGTGCTGAAAAAAAAAAAATAAAATTCCCTCCATGGAAAAAAATCAGAAAATATGCTCCAAAAATTATTATAAACACATTTTTTTCAGTTATTTTACAAATTATATGTATGAAAAAATTCACAGTGTTTTTTTTAAATGCTGTTTAAGACAAGACCCCATGACATTTTTACTCTATTTTAAACGAGTCGTGTTTTATTAAACATTTTCACAATTTTTGCATCGACTTCGTCGCTTTAAATAAAAGCGCGCTCCTCTAGCACTCGTAATTTCATATCTCTCCATCTTCTTCTTTTTGAGCCCGGTTGCGGCTCCTTACGTGCTAACTTTTGAGTGTCTGATTGTAGCCAGTCTATTTATGCCAGTTCTGAAGAATGAATTCTAAACATAAGAGGATTGAAAAAAAAATTGTCCAATGATATCAGATAATAATTAAAAGGGTTAATATTACTTCAACATTTTATCGGATGTACCATCAAGAGTTGTAAGAGGTGTACACTTAGTGTACTGGTTAATGAACTTGACCTAATAATGAAAATTTTGTTTGTATTATATATATTATAAACAAATACATCACATCCAAACACTTGAAATGTGGTTCCTAGAACTCTATAATGGATTAGGAGGCCCGTTACGTAACAAGGGATTCATTCATTAATTTTGTCTTCTGGAATATTGCCGATTACTCTAATGAACGGTTCATGCCATTAAAAAGATAAAGTTTTTAATCTACATTTTTGACAGCAGTGCAATATCTCTCAACGACAGCGGATACCTACTTATCGAGGACATCAATCGCACCTACTGTGAAATTCATCGTGTTCTACATTGCCGGTATCCGTGGTCGAGGTGTAAGGCTCTCGAATTGCAATCAGGAGGACACGGGTTCAAATCTCAAAGTCTTTCAAATCTACCTTCAATCCCGCAGCATGAATAGGTACCCCAATTGGGGATGCCATAGACTCACTGGCTCCATTGGATGAATGGTGGTCTTACACCAGAACGAACTGAAATTATCATCTTCTCTAGAAGAAGTCACAAATATAGCTACTAATACAATAACATATTTTAATTAATAAATTTTTGTAATAATATACGTATTAAATCAAATAAAATTTTATGAGCTCACGCCGGGATTTGAACCCGAAACCTCCGGATTGCTAATAGAGAGCTTTGCCCTCGACCGCGGAGGTCGTTATTTCCTGTCTTTAGGTTTTCTTGCACGTCTAAATTAAATGGAACCGGGTCTTTTCCCTATCATTACACACTTCACGTTAAAAAAATGTACCAATATTTTTACTTGATTAAAATCGCCAATAGCCAATTCTAGTAGTTTTTCTCGATTAGTCTCTGAAGTTCACCTGAACGTTTTCGGTTAAGTAGGAGAACTTTGAAAAATACAATTTCTATCATTATAAATATGCCGGAATACAGCATCACGTGCCTTGATTTTTAAATGTTAATCTAGCAATGAATTTCAACACGTTTTTCGAGTAAGAAGAAAAGTAACGTGTCACATAGCACTCTCCTTAGGGTGAATTGCCATAAACAAAAAAAAATAAAAGTAACAGTTTTCAAATTACTTGCAGCTTTGGCAGATTGGGTAATTATTACTACAACACCATTATCGGTAGAAATATTACGTCTTTTGCGAATCTTATAACAAAATTATAATTAATCCAATTTGGGAGGCGGGTGTGGGAACAGCCGCCGCAGGAACCTTTTATAGGATAACAAACACCTCTGCCACAGGTCATCCCAAGTGGTTAACTACGTTTGGTGACTTAGCAGGGGTGCCCGGGTTAATGGGGTGAGGTTAATGCGTCTGCCCACCAGCTGCATGGCAGGCCAAGTCGGGAGAGATCGGTTGAGAGAGCGTCTTTGACTGTCACTCCTAGACACATTGACCCCTAGATTCCTACCCAACCCCAATACCATTTTCCTTCCCAGAACTTCCTCTCCTTCTTTTTCTAAGAAGGCCTCTGTGTTTCCTCCTTCCTACAACATGGATCTCTTCAAGACCAATGTTCATTCCTTCCTCTCCTCAAAAAGACCCTCCACACAGCATTCCAGATGACATAGACCCTGAGGGAAATTATTTTCCTCAGGGCCTCCTGTATGGAGTTAATGTAAAAAAAGACCCTCCACACAGCATCCCCAAAGATGACATAGGTCCTGAGGGGAATTATTTTCCTCCCAGGGCCTCCTGTGTTGTGCTAATGTAAAATTATATGTTAAATCTCTCAAAAGGAAAATCGAAAGCATAAAACTGTGTAAACAAATAAAATAACATGCCTTTAATAATAAATAAATATTATCTCACAAAAACTAACCAACCCGCTGTTTCCTCGCAGGGGTTCGCAGAGACGACCGCCAAACAACTCGGTCTGTGCATATGTCATAGTCAAAGGTCTGTATGCAGTCTCTTCGCGGAATGACTGGTATATCGGGCTAACCCCGAAATAAATTCCAATGTCGGCCTTTGATTAAAGTATTTTTAGCCAAACCTAGAAGTTCCTAACTTTTTCACTTTTTCGTCAAACATCGAAATTTCATTAAATTGAGTTTTGACGTTTGCCTGACCAAATTAGTTTCTCCTAGGTTTGACGAAAATTCCTTAGTCAGTGGCCGAAAAACTTCATTTGTTTGGGCTTTGACTAAGACTTCAAGTCAGACCTGAGGATTGACTAGTCAAATCTAGGAGCGCCGGAGCTTCGAGAATTGACTATATCATACACACTCCTTGCCTCATTCACATCCATACATCGCTCTTTCATTCTGTCTTTCGACATTACTCGAGAATTCGGTTTACTCAATCATGCCATGTCTTTCTCGGGCATCCCCGAATTTTTCTACCATTCAAGTTCACGTCATATGTACATATAATCTCCTTACAACCTATCTTTAGATCATTGGCTCTACATGCCCAAACCATCTAAGATTCCTATTATTATCTCATTACACTCATCAGTCTTGCATTCTCTGTGAATCTCCAAATATTTCACATACATTTTTTACTGTCAAATCAGTCATAAATTGAAGAAAAAATTGTTTTATTTATTCTAGTTATTTGTAGTAAGTTTTCAAATTACTAATATATTAAGAACATTGATTTTATCTTGTTTAATAATAATAGAGTGGCTTGGCACACGATTAAGCATTGTAGGAATTTATAATCATGGATAAGAAAATATCTAATATTTGTTTAAAAATAGTAATATAAAAAAATTAAGTTGCTGATATATTTGCCGTACAATAATAATATAATCAAAAGCTAAATTTGAATGAAATCATTTCTTTTGTTATCCTGATTGCAATGTGAGATGTTTTTACTGTGAATGATCTGTATCAGAAGAAACGCTATTAAAAAGCGATGTTGCCAAATGTAGGAGTTGCGATACGCGAGTCAATAAAAGCCAATAAAAACGTATATTATGCTAAAAATATACGCTGGTCTACTACAGCGCCACGGCTCGCCGCTCGGTGACAAAACACTGAACTAAAATAGCATATTTCAGTTGATTTAGGTACCAAAACTGCGTCTGGCTTATTTTCGTTTTTGGACTGTATGAGGGTAGAGGAGTGGGGAAAACTTGAAATTACATGTGTTCGATCCTGCGTCCGTATACCGGACGCAGAATGACGGTCGGACGCAGGATTGAATGAAAGTGGACCATTAGAAGACGCAGCAATGATAGCGGGATGTATATATATATATATATATATATATATATATATATATATATATATGTGTAGAACAATTTTCTCGGTTTACCCGCGTAACGTAGTCCTTAAAAGGACTTTTTAACTCATGACGTTTCGGACAGATCACACTGTCCATCTTCAGAGGCCTTATGTCTTGAGTTTTTGTCTCAAACTGATAGCTTTCGCATGTCTGTTCGGTCCAAAAGCTAAAAGCTTTTTAGCTTTTGGACCGAACAGACATGCGAAAGCTATCAGTTTGAGACAAAAACTCAAGACATAAGGCCTCTGAAGATGGACAGTGTGATCTGTCCGAAACGTCAGGAGTTAAAAAGTCCTTTTAAGGACTACGTTACGCGGGTAAACCGAGAAAATTGTTCTACATCTTACACCCGTGAAAACCTTAATCATATGTATATATATATATTTTTAAAGAAAAAATTTTTTTTTAAATTTTCTCTATTGCGGTATGAGCTAATGGCACAATGAATAATAAAATGTTGTTTGATCTCTCAATACTTTGTTGTTCATTCGTATATTATTTTTTCTACAAATTTCCTTCATGTATTATATTATTGTTATTTTTAAATTTTATTATTTTGCTTTTACTTAACTCTTTGATAATGACCGATATTTATGTGTGTTACTTTTGTTAAATTGTAAAATTCTTAACTCCAAGACAGGCGAACCCTAGTGGGATTAGTAATTATATGCTAAAAATTGTATTTAAATTGTGAAGAAGCATTAAATATATAAAATACAAACGTGTATTTAATACATTATTATAATTAATCCTGGTATTATAAATAAGGACACTTTATTCGTAAGTATCAAATAATAGGCAAAAAAACTAAAGTTTTCATTATAAATTTTAGAAGGTATCCATAGCTCCACTTTAAAATAAAGTCTTAGAAACATTTTCATAATCTGGTCTTCTAAAAATAATTAGTCCAGTTAGAGTTTTAATTAAAGTTTTAGTAAAGTTTATTCAGGATGTTCATCCACGTGGAAAAAAACTAACCAGAAGAAATAGGGCAAATAAAATAGAAGGCTTGAATAAGTAACTAACTTCACAGCTGTGTCCCTTTTGGAGCAGTGCTACGAAACAATTACTCACCCACGGTTGACAATATTCTTCGCAGATGTTACTAATGGCATTAATTCCGAAAGCTGGCCTTTTCAGTTGTGTTATTACAACATGTAGGAAGTATGGTAAAAATGAATCAAATTGAAAAATATTTATCGAAAACACTCAAAGAAGAATAAAATTCCTATTTTCGATGCTGTTCTTTTTTTTTGCCAAGAAGTTTTTCGCAACAGATTCAGAAAAAAATAACATTATTCTCATAGACATGTTGATTATTCTAGTGTTTATGGCACGAGAAATTTGTAATCATTATAAAGCAATGTTCTAAAGGCTCTGCAACCGGGCCCGAAAAGAAGAAGGAGAGATACGAAATTACGAATGTTAGAGGAGAGCGCTAACATTTACAGCGACAAAATCGATGCGAAAATTGCGAAAATGTTTAATAAAACACGACGCGTTTAAAATAGAGCAAAAATCTCGCGGGCATTATCTTAAACAGCAGTTAAAGAAACACTGTGAATTTTTTCATACATATGACTTGTAAAATAACTGAAACAAACGTGTTAATTATAATTTTTGGAGCATACTTTGCGATTTTTTTCTATCGAGGGAATTTTATATAAAATTTGCGCTTCGGCGCGGGCGAAGTCTAGATATTATTTTCAAGAATAACATATATTTTTTTAAGAGCTTTAAAACTTGCCGTGTTTAAGGAAAATATGTAATAAATCGGACAAATCCGGGTTGCGGGCCCTTAATGACTTGATTATTAGCAAATGAAGCTGCGAAGGTGCAATGTTTTGATTATTTTTGATGGAAAAAACATCTTGCAGTGATATTTGTGGGTTATTCAATTTTTATTTTTTATGGCTTTCGCTAATTACGCAAATTACAGCGGTTTGACCTAGTCTCTAACTCAGCGATGTTCAAAGAGCGAAGGAAGTGTAATTATTAATTACGTTTTATGCAAATTATTACCTACCACGGGCGTGGCCAGGTTTTAGTATCGGGGGGGGGGTTCAAAAATCAAAACTCGTGTCGGGGGAGGGGGGGGGGGGGGGGGGGGGGGTGAGAGGACGACTTTGTATTTCTTGAGCATTAACTAATAACAATTAGTGGACATTTTATGTTGAAAACTTTTATTTTCTTTGTACATTGGTTAATTAAAGTAACAAATGTATATAGAAAATAAATCTTATTTTAAGCAGTCACCTGATTAGAAACGGAATTCCAAATAAAAATCAACCGCAATCACCGAAAAAACGGAACTTGCAAGTTAAATTTTTTTTTTCTTTCAGAGGTACCAATTTATCTTTTTAGATACATAATATCATTTTGAGTTATCGGTGTTAAAAATAGCATTTCTTGAAAAAATTGCTTGTAAGTACATCAAAAATATTTAAGATTCATGGGAATTCCAAAAAACCTATGTGTATATAATACCAGTAATATTGTCATATGCAATAAAAAATTTACCAGGTCGAAATTTCCGTAGATTTAGTGCTGATTTCCCTTTTCCCTAAAAAATATTTTTCTCCCCTAGATCTAGTCGAATTTCCCTAGACGGTACGAAAATATAGGCACAAAGGTTACCATCGGATAATCGGTACAGAGGGCAAATCCAAAATACATTATTAGTGTAATAATTAGTAATAAAATAAGTTATGCCGCTCGCATCTCCTTATTTTTAATATTATTGATGTTGATATCTTAACTTTTCGGGGGGGGGGGGGGGGGGGGGGGATTTGAACCCCCAAACCCCCCCCCCCCTGGCTACGCCCATGTTACCTACTATTTCTTTTTGCTTGCAATCGGACTCGCAAACTCTAGTTGTGGAGCACTGCTTCAGACTATAATCAAACTATTTCAATTAGAGATTATTATTCTGAGCTGTATAAACTGAAATACGAGTATACTTACGCTCGTATCTCGCCGTGATTGTAACGCGGCCGTAACTTTTGCTCAGTCTTACAAGATTGTCAGAATTTTGTAACTTTTGAGAAAAAAACTACCTCCACTGAAATGACCGCAGCATTTGGTTGATGCAATCAAGATTTCAACTTTGGAGGCGGGTATGGATTCGGTCATCCTGTATCATTTATAAACATTTATAAACAACCATCGCTTCTACCATAGGTCACCCCTAAAGGTTTGCTATATATGGTGACTTAGCAGGGGTGCCCGGGTTAATTGGGTGGGGTTTGTCTAGGTCTTCGGTAGATCGGGAGAGGCCGGTCGCGGGAGGCCTTTTGACCTCTCCAGCCTGATTCTCTCATCCCATCGCCTTGCACCGCAGTTGGAGGTAACTCACTCCTAGACACACTGAACCCGGATTCCTACCGATTCCTCAGATAATGTTCCTTCTCTTCCGAGAACTTCCTCTCCTTCCTTTCCTTAAAAACACTTGACACATCATCAGCATGGACGAAATAGGTTTGACGGAGATTATTTTCTCTTGTGTTGAGCTAATGTAAGAAAGAACCAACAAAAGGTACTTTTTTAATGGCTCCCGCAAAAGTTATTTTAGATTCTTCTTCTCCAATCATACAATCATTGATTTGCACCACTTCAATTTCCATGACTTAAATACTCTACACGTGTATTTTTTTATCGTAGAACTTTTTACGATTTTTCGATTGGACTAAAAACCCGAAGGAATATAATACATTCTTAGTGTGTTGTGAGAGGAATACGTAAATCTGTAATACAAATTATTACACAAAAAATAAAATTATGAAAATGAAAAAAGTGTGTCAATTATAATTTATCTACTATTACAACTAAATATATTAACATTACCAGATCATGGAATAATTAATGAATTAACTTGTTTACGTAAAATCACAAATTTAATAATTGACAGCCCTGAACTATTATAATCGATTTCCAAAGGGGTCGCAAGTGAAAAATTTCTGTTTTACAAAATTTTGTTGTTTATCTCAGAATAGTAAAGTGATGTGATTATCTATACCCCACAAAAAGCGCACTTAATTTAGATCACTCTACTTCCGCGAGACGTCGCTAGTGACAATTTTCGACGGGGTCGCATGTTCTATCAATCTTCATTTGTTTTCGCTCTCCCGAAAAATTTTACTTTTTTCGACATACGACTACCTTGTGCGAGAGGTATTATCTACCGCATCATTGCGACGACTCCAACACGAAATCACAATTATTGTACAATGTTCACTCCCGTTCGCCTTATACAGAATTTGAGTAATTATTATAGGGATTGCGTTGACATGCTAAACGCAAAAAAATCACTAGAACATATCTTAGAAGCATTAATTCGACAAACACAACAACAAATCTAATTGAATCAACTGTCTAGTTCTTCTTCGACTTATCACATGTATTTATTGTGCAAACTGTATAATATATAATATGTACATGAAGTGAAGTAATAAAACGATAAAAGTGTGCACTTCGTGGATTTGACCATGGGTACTTCGGACAAACCAATAAAACATTTTTATTGGATTATCTTTATACATAAAATGCTTTTATTATTATTTTTCTGTGCTTATTTTTATACATAAAATTATCATAGGGATGATGTCTCAGGGACTGAAAAGAAAAATAAATCGCCAAGAGAGAAATTCAATTTTTTTTTTTTTTTTTTAGTAATCAGGGCCTATGTCATCTTTGGGGATGCTGTGTGGAGGCTCTTTTTAAGAAAGGAAGAAGGGGAAATTCTGGGAAAGAAAAGGGTCAGTGTATCCAGAAGTGACGAATGTGTGAATCCATCCCTCCACTGTAGTGCAAGGCGATGTTCCGAGAGAGTATGGCTGGAGAAGTCAAAAGGACTACCTCAATCATTCTCACCCGATCAGCTGGCGAGCAAAAGCATCCACTGCCAAGGCCCGAACAAACCTCACCCCATGAACCCGGGTACCCCTGCTCAGTCACCAAATGTAGCGAACCACTTGTTGGATCTCGCCCGATATCCGTCTCGATCGAGATGGATATCGGGCGAGATCTCTTGTCAGATTTGTGTGATTTTCTTTGGCTGTTATTTGCTTTTTCTATGGGCCGATGTCAGAATTTCAGCTAGAGCTGTCGCGTATTTTAGTTTAGGTCGTTTTAAACACAAATTCATGCAAGTATTTAATTCATGATTATTTATTCATTTAACAGACTTAGAAAATCACGCAAATCTTACAGGAGATCTCGCCCGAGATCTATCTCAATCTCACAAAACATCGAGAATCGCTCGGCAGGCCGTCCAACTTTATAACAAAATCCCGAAGGAATTTGCTAGAATTAAAAAAAATGATTAATTTAAAAAAGGAATTAAGAAAGCATACCACAAATATTGATGTTTTATTGGCCTGCGCACAGGAGAATATACGAGTACGTATCGGTTACAGGAATAAGAACATAACCATAATTATATTCTGATAGCCAGGGAGCTCTAATGGCACTAGAAAGTAACCGATGCGACTCCAGACTGGTGATGGAATGCAGGACTATTCTTACAGAATACTCCTCGCTACCATCAATAAAATAACCCTGATATGGGTTGTGATGTATCTCTTTTTCTACTTTCGTATATTTGTCTGTATTTTATTTACTCCTGGGCACTTGACACCAGTCGTAATGTTTCGTCTTTTCATACTTATTTAACTCTCCTTTTATCGGCAAGACAGTTGTAATATTCTCGCCTTTTCTCTTGGCTCTGATCGATATTTAAATTCTTAAGGCTTTGCATATGTGTGGTAGGGATGGAAAATTCCTCCCCTACGTCACACAAGCCTTTATAAAATTGGACCCTTATTTCCTCTGATAACTACAGAAAGCTACTTAAAGCTCCCTTGTACTACATACCTTTAGCGATATATGTACTTAACTAATAAATACGTTATTTACGACTTTGAACGTAAATATTTTCGTATTTAGGTTGTAATTAAACTCCATCAAACGTTGTGTAATTTTTTTGATTTATGATATAGGACTTTAATTACTTTAAATTTTGTGGTAACCCTCTTGATTCTAAACAGAGTGTTGAATTTCAAAACTGTATTGGTCTCTCTCTTGCAAATTTAACCTTAAGTATTTCTCTAAATGAACTAACTTCCCTTTGACGTTTATTATGATTCCCTACATCCTAATGAATTCATGAATAAGCAATACTAATCGAAACTACACATGACTAATTGAACAGATAATTAAATATAACTCAAATGGTTAAATGTTAGTAAATTTGATTATGATTGTATCTCGTATCTGCTGGGCGCCCCTCCGTTTAGATTCAGCTGCTATAAGGTACATATAAAGATGGATTTAGTAGGTTAATGTAATTAGTTAATTGCATATTTGACGAACTCAGAATAACCCTTTTTCTGGCAAAATTTGGCTCCTGCCTCCATCAAGTAAGCAGGGTGATCAGGAGTCCTCCCAAAATTCGCACAGTCTTTTGGCACGGTTCAATTGATTGATACCTAAGTTATCGCGTCCCAATGAACCTTCCTTCGCCATCATGCACTGCCTTCAGGTCTTCCCCCGAGCCCAGATACCTCCAAATTCCTACTCCTCCAAAGTTTACTATTTACTTAGGGCGAACCGGTTTCGTCCTATATGCAATCATATACTCACGGGTTTGTGTGGAGTTACGGGTCGTGAATCCTCCCTCCACGTTCAAGAAATGAGACGAGAGTGACCCGACAGGCCTAAAGCACTAATTGTAAGTGAGTTCGTTTCATTCAATGAACAGTACATAAAAAGATATATATGTAAACATACGTTTTGGGAAGGTTTATAACTCGCAATGCGAAACTACTTGCAACGCATCCCGAGCTCGGATCTCGCCCATCAAATTCTGCGAAATTTTCAGATTGATACCGAATACATACGTAAGAATAGTGGGTGATATAAATATATATTCGTACAATAAGATCTTATCTGGCGATGTGTTCTGGAGATTCGCCATAACTCCAAGCTTTTGTTTGGTTTTGTTGACGGTTTTGTTTGAGAGATCCGCCATCTCTATGGTTTGATTTTGTTATAGAAGCGACCACTGCCTTCTATTGGTTGAACTGTATTTTTTTTTTCTTTCCCTCCCCTCCAATGTTCAACTTTTGATAAACTCTTGCTATCCCGTGATTCTCAATTGAATCATGTAAATCCTCATTACCCCTTATTAAGCTATCCCGTGATTTTTCAACTGTTTCATGTAAGTCTTCAATACCCCTTTTTAACTATCCCGTGATTTATCAACTGTTTCATGTAAATCTTCAATACACCCTTTTTTAACTATCCCGTGATTTATCAACTGTTTCATGTAAATCTTCAATACACCCTTTTTTAACTATCCCGTGATTTATCAACTGTTTCATGTAAATCTTCAATACACCCCTTTTTACTATCCCGTGATTTATCAACTGTTTCATGTAAATCTTCAATACACCCTTTTGAACTGCTATAATAAATCTGTTAATTTTCAATTGCTTAGGTCTGTAGATACCTCTTTACGTTCAAATTAAAAATAGTGTTTAAAATTTTTTTTTTCTTTTTGTTCCTAATAATTGCGCAATATAATAATTTTATCCCGTTCCTAGAAGTTAATACCTAAGTACGATATCCACTAATCAAGGTCATTTTTTTTTTTTTTTTTCTTTTTACTGTATTCGAACTAGTGCCCCAGTGACCGACTTATTTTGTAAACAATTTGAGCTTTGTAAACAGTCTCGACGGCCTCGTGACCTAGATTCAAGCGTATGAGGTATGTTTACTTTAGACATTCCGGAGACGTGTGAGATGACTCTAAAATTTTCTTTGTTTGATAATGATGTACTTAGCGCAATTGTCTAGTCTGATACCCGATTACGTATACATATTTATTCATTTATATATACTTTGTCTCAATAAATAATTTATAATATTGATATGTATATACATAAATTTTATGATTGAAATAATTTCTAATATCATAACTTATTTCAAATGCTCTGGATTTTCTGAAATTATATTAATACATACATAACATTAAATATAAAATATTGATTTGTAAATTTATCACACATAACTACTTTTAATAGTTATTGATGAATTCAGAGGTAGGAATCGATACCCTTTTCCTCTTTTTATATAAGTGTTTTTCTTTTTTTTTTGATTATAATTTTTCTTGGGAACAAAAATTACATATATATATGTTTATATACTTACATATATAAATATAAAAAATATACTTATTATACTTATAATATTTTAATATAGTTACATATCACATATTAAGCGAGTAATATCTTGGTCAAATAATTAATCCAAATACCAATGTTTGCTCCATTCCGCTTTCTCCTTGGAATCTGTAAAATTTTATAACGGAAAAGACTTACCCCTACCAAGGTTTTTCCGACCGGGAAATACACAGTAAACCTTGCTGCGATTTTCCTAAATTAATTTTTTATTTTCCTAAATTTAATTAAATCTTTTTGACTTCAAATTTTTTTTTTTTTTTTTTTTTTTTTTAATCTAATTAATTAAAATGATGCATGAACTCTATCGTTCTAAACTGTATTTTATCTCAAAACTCGTTGGTTAGATAACACTTTAAATGATAGTTACTTCACGATTAATTTAGAGATGGTAAATTGTTGTTAAATTAAATTTTTATCCCTCCGAAATTTTATGTATTAATAAAATATTATTTTGTTTTATTATTATTATTTAAGATAATTAATTTAAATATTTATTATTTGTTAGAACACTTTCACTTAGATTGAACACACGTATTTAATTATAACTTCATCACGCTAAATTATCACATCACTTCAGTTATTTATTGCACTAATATTAAACGCGAAATTTCTAAGTTTAAAAATACGATATTAAGTGATTATAAAATCCGAATTTCCCACTAAAACAAATTGTATTTATCACGAGCACTTTTATTTTTCACAAGTAAATAATGCGTTGGCTTTATTGTTATTTTTCACTGACTCTAACTGCAAAGTATTTTTTCCTGTAGATCACTGAATAGAATGTGAAATTTTTCTAAGTATCAAAATAATTATCACTTAGAATTTTTTAACTTTAAATCACCCACCGTTTCGTCACGTTCCGCGAACTTACTACCTTTTCGACCACGACGTAGACTGTCCTCAACTGGCATTTGTCTAGACTTTTATACCCCTCTCAGGTCCAAAAGATCGTATCTGAATCTCCTGTAATAAACCAATCTAATTACTATCAACTCGTAATTTCTTGAAATCTCTCCATTATTGTCGAATGCGGTCTCTTAGTACCTTCCGTGTTTGATACATTAAATTCTGTCTCGTACTCCCATACTTACAAGATCCGGATTTAGTAAGATCCATGTTTAATGGCCCAACTTCCTTTGTCCTGTTGTTCATACAAAATTAGCTAGAATTTAATAATTTTAAAGTTCTATTTTCATCTATTTCGTAACATGTCCGTGCGTACGGCATCTACCATATGTTCCAAATCTGTCCCCAAATTCGCCTATCAGAGATATCTTCATGTCGAAGCCTTTCTCGCAAATTGTTCATTTTTATTTTATTATTTTTCCTCGAGTTTTTCTGTATTCTATATGAACCTTTCCATTTAAAACCGAATTTTCTCTATTTACGTCGTATATTTGAATTTTCCATTTTTTCTCGAATTTTCTTTTATTCACGACACTCTTTCCATGAATTTCCTTATTTATTCTTACGCTATTGTTCATATCTCTATAGATTTTTATATTTCAAGCCGTATTTATTTTATTCACTGTTAATCTAAGATTTTCTTTGTTTTTCTCTCTCGTATCTCCTTTCCCCTCACTTCCCTGTACTTCCCTGATATAACCATATCGTTTTTTGATGTTTGCTGCCTCTTGGAAAATTTCATTTTCTATTTGTTATTAATAAATATATCATTTTTTAACATCTTTATAGGAGATACCCCCACTTCGGCCCTTAAATTCCTGTCATTTTTATTGCTTCATAGAGATCGCCTCCCAAATTTTGTCCCGTTCTTACGCAAAATCCCATAAACCATATGCCTTGACAGTTGTATACATTAGTTCCTGTACCCACCTGGCAATAAATCCTTTTTTATTTCAGTGTCGTTAACTTTTACGAGAATTCTTTAATGTAAATATTTCATAAGACCCATGATAATTTTTATTACCTTTTTAACGGCTAATCGTCCTTATCTAAACAATTTTCATGTTCGAATATTCCTTGTTTATCACAACAAAATACATCTGGGATCGACAACCATTGTAATGCCTCATTTTTTTTCTGCAATCGCGTACTATGTTACTCTATAAACTCCATTTTAATTACGTAAAATGACTCCTTTTCCTGAGTTTTTCTATCGCAATGTTTTCAGCATTTTCCACTCCCCTCCGTACTGCACTCTATTTCTTCTCTAACACTTGTTACTGCTCTAGACATCTGAAATATACCCTCGCCTATTCTTTAAAACTCTCATTTTTTTTTGACGTTTCCTCCCTAAATCTTTCATCGTAATATCCTAGCTCCGTCTAGAATTGATAACAATAATTTTCCATTGTTTTTTCAACATTTCCATTTCCTTTAGCACGTTTTCCCTCGAATCGATCATCTCCGGTCGTCACAAACAATCGTATTATAGATGAAATCTCCCTAACACCTTACAACACGTTTTCGTCACTTGCTATGCAATTTTCCACTTAAACTTTTCCATCGTGTTTACGTGTATCCTTTTTTCCGCACCTGATATGCTTTAATGCGTTCGAGAACTAGGGTTTCTGATCCCTGGAACGTACCGGTTAATCATAACATTTCTTGGGGTCATCGTTCTTTTGTCCCTGAACAGATTATTTCTTCCCATGGAGTTTATTCACCTCTCGGTTTGGTGGGAACGTCAAACTCATTAATCACATTACTAATTGCCAAGTCCAAAGGTCGTTCCTTTGTTCTAAAAATGGGCTCGGCCCTCTTCTTGTTGATAGGCTAACTCGGTTTTTAATCGTTTTTGCTGTAATTCAATTGGCTGTCAATATATCACGGCCTAAATTATACTGGGGAGTCCCTGTCTTTGATTATTTGTTGATACCATCTGTGATTTTTTTATCAATACTCGTCTCACTTTGTCTAATTATAGATCCCTACCGTAAATATGAATTCACTTTACTCTAATCCGATAGATGTCGTAGACGTGTCCGTTTTATAAGTAATTGATATTTTCTTTTTAAATTAAAGTGGGAAGCTACGATATTTCCTAATTTTCACTGTTGATCAATGCAATTCATCACAGGGTACAAGGACATAAGGGTATTGAATGCAACGAGCGGGCTGACGAACAAAAGCACCACTTGCGGGATCCGAACCGGCTGTAGGAGTAGCAGCTTGCCACACCAAATTACATATTGAGAGGTGGGTCAAATCCCAACATTGGAAGGATGGGAGAGGGCACCCGGAATGAGGTAATCCAAAGTACTCATAAATGGACCGGACCCCAGACGGACCAGAAAACTACTTGATATGGACAGAAACTCGCTGAGGGAACTGGTAGGACTACTAACGGGACACTGCCATCTCAGGAGATGCATCCAGCTATTGGGAGTGGAAAGTAGCAATAGATGTAGAAAATGTGAAGAGGATGAAGAGACTCCAATTCACGTATGGTGCCAATGTCCTGCCCTGGCGGGAACTAGGCTCAGATTCCTGGGGAGACACACTGTAGAACCAGAAGACATAGCCACATATCCGATAAAAACTCTGGTGAACTTTGTAGGGACTGGGTTATTGTTAAAGGAATGAGGTAAAATGGGAGACAGTACAATAGGCCTATGGCCTAAGTGCTTATGGGAACTAGTCGTAAACCGTATCCGCCTAATTAAAAAAAAAAGATATTTTGGTTTTGCTTATGATTGGTTACGTTTACGTTTTAAATATTAAAAAATACACTGTGTTTGCTATTTAATATATACTAGCTGACCTGGCCACGCATTGCTGTGGTTAACAAAACACAACCCCATCTACTGGTTTGATATCCAACCTAGATAATTAATTAAAAAATAAATAAATTTATCTGTTTAATGGTGTTTCCAGTGCCCATTGATTCAGAATCGTGCATAATATAAAATGAAGTTATATAATATTAAATAAAATTCATAATATTAAATGATCCACTATCTACTATTTTTAATTTTCCATTGTACTGTTATTTTTGGATTTTGTTTTTATGTTTTTGTAGACATTTAGACGTCCATTGTCCTTTAAAAAAATTACACGTAAAACCCCAGCTGGGCGAGAAAAATCAAATAAATTATAAGCGAAATTACATTCACTAAAATCCTATCTTTAAGGGTAGGTAGATAGAAATATTATACAGGTACAGCTGTGTCCTGTGCCCCTAGTACAAAATATCGATAAAGGTCTAATCGACAATAGGTTTCTGTAACTTGTCATCGGCCACGAACACACGTCGTCAACAATAACAACAGTTCACGACGACCAAATGTGCCAAATTCAGTCCACTTAATCTGCTGTTTGTTCATTGACGATCTACAGTCGTGCTCAGGAACGGTATCTAATTTTCGATATTGTCGATAAAATGTTTACCGATATTTTGTTATGAGGGACCTTTTTAATCTTGCTCATTAAATATGTACCCAAACATGTTACATGTACATGTTTTTTGATAAAATTGAGTGCAGAAAAAGTTGATTTATTTCAGGAAAAAAAACATTTTTTCCGCTTTCAAATTTTAAAGTGACTTTCCAAATAGGCATCAATTTTCAAGCGTTGGCAATTAATAAATGTTAAGCTTGTGTTAAATGTTAGTGGATTTAAAAAAGCGATTAAAATTATGTCGCACATTAATTATTCCGTCCTATCAAATTAGATCCGCATATCGTAGCCGCTGGCCCTTTCCAATATAATTATTAATATACTTTATGTATTTATATATTTTACGAATATATTGCGTAATTAAGAATTTCATGGCACTCCTACGAGAAATTGCCAAGATTTTAGGCTCTTGATAACCAAAATATCGTTTTTTAAACAAATTAAATATTTTAATGAAATCACGAATAAATTAGTAAACGTCGAGAACGTTGTATCTTCTGTGGCATTCTTCTACAAGTGCAAAAAAAAAGAATAATCCTACTAATATTATAAAGGCAAAAGTTGGTATGGATGTATGTTTGTTATTTTTTCACACAAAAACTACTGAATGGACTATAAAAATTCTTTCACTAATAGAAAGCTACATTATTTGCGAGTAATATAGTCTATATATATTGCTAAGTTCTGGCGTTATGAATAATCTCTGGCGCTGTAAAATTATTTATCATACGTTTTCTGTCCCAACAAAATCGAGTTATTGCAAACGTCAGAAGAAAAGCAAACTAATTTTTGCCTTGGAAAAGATGTTTTTTTTTTTTTTTTTAATTAGGCAATTCACCCTAAAAAGAGTACTTTGTTGGCGTCGCAATTAATATCTATCTCTAAAATGAATCGCCGAAATGTATGAGCATAACTTCCGAACGACTGCACCAAATTGGATAATTCTTCTTTTTGTTCGTTATTTTGAATAAAACTACCGTTGACCTCTGGCATTATGAAATTTGTAGAAAAATTATAATAGGTGCACGCGAGCTGTTTGAAAACTGTATGTACCGGGAATGAATGTGTGGAATGCGAGAGGTGGGAGAGGGGAGGGGGGAGAGGTGGATGAACAGGGCGGTGTTGGAAGGTGAGGAGGAGTGTGGAGGGGGGGGTAATGGGTGGGAGGGTGGGAAGGGAAGGAAGGGAAGGGGGTGGGGGAGGGGTGGAGGAGGGTGGTGGGGGGGAAGTGGCGGGTGGAGGGGTAGGGGTGGGGGGAGGGGTGGGTGGATGGGGAGGGGGAGGGGAGTTGATGGGGGGAGTGGAGTGGGGAGAGGGAAGGTGGAGGTAGGTGAGTCCATCGTCACATCTGCCCTGTTATTGGACACTGTAACGTTGTACGAAACGTTGGATGAAGAAGGATGAAGCGCAATATGGCATAATAACACAAAAAATAATCATCACCGCTGGAACATTATTTATTCCTGGCACCAAACACTATCGAACGAAAATTTAAGCTATTAAAACTTTTCAAGTTCATAAAATTTTCCATCAAATAAAACATGTAAGAAGATTGTTAAGGTTCCAGATCTTGGAAGACACACTTCCGGCATTTTATCTATAAAAGCTCGCCACCCAGCCTTCTCATCAAAAAAGTAAAATTGTATCATATCATCAAAGTTGTAATTTTTATTAGTCCACTGTGTAGGTATTACATTGTATTTTATGTGACGACATAGAACATTAACATTAATGGGTAATATCTGAGAACAACGTCATAATAATTATCATAAGCACGAACCTACATAATATTATGATGTTCTGTTAGGAGTTGATAGCATCATGATTATGGAAAATGGCCTTTAAAAATGGTTTAATAAATATTAATGAACGTGAATTAAAATAATATAGTGACACGCCTCTAAAGTTCACTCAGTGTCGTCTGCTGATAAAATACCCACTTTAGCTGGTAATGTCTTGGGCCTTTCCCGCGAATATTCTTTGTCTCGTGAAGTTAAGTCCCTAATGATTGACTTTGAAAAATGAAGCACAACCCAAAAGGGTGTACAGAGTCGTAACAACGTGCGTTATTTATGATTAATTCTGTGGGGTCTCACTTAAATGTGTTTTTTTATTCACCGAAGTTTTTAAAATATTTTATAAGGGAAAATAATTTATAAAGCACTTTTTTTAGGCTGAATTGCTCATTAGAAAAAAAAAACACAAAGATATTTTGTAGAAGGGGTCAATATTAAGTGAATTATGTTTATGTAACTCTCAATCTGTAATAATATAAGGCAATTCTTCTTATCTCTGTGATGTCATTTTTTATCAGTTAGGTTGGCCATCATCGGGGAAAACTGAACTCCACCAGCCACTGAAGCCACGAAGTACCGCGTTTTCCACTACTCCGTCATCCATCAATCTCCCCCTAGATTAGGTTTGTCGAAAGTGAAAAACATATTGATATTTATTAAAATATCAATATCGACGTCGATATATCGAATAAAAAATATCGATATATCGATATATCGGTCGAATTTTCGAAATATTTTGCGTTTTAAAAATAAAAGTGTATTCAGCACAATATTATCCATAGTAATTTTTATACACAATGTGCAATATTTTAATGTACAAAAATCTCTATAAAAATTAAGGTATTTTTATCAGAAAACGGGGGAACCGGGGGCCTCCCCCGGATAATTTTAAAAAAATTAGGTGCTTGAAAACAATGAAAACGCGTTTCTACGCTATATTGGCACCTATAAAGAAGAAGAAATTCAGATAGGTTTTTATACGAACATTATGATTTTCGACTTTTGCTGACTTTATTATTTATTGAAATAAGAAATTCACAGTATTTTTAGGATACCACAACACTACTAAACACATGCTGTAGAACTGCCAATAATTATAACGGAATTCAAAATAAAGGGCGGGATTTTATTCACACCAAAGCATTAATGAATTATGTCAAAATTATTTGTGTAGTAAAAATAATGATAAACGGATTTTAGGGATTAGAAAAATAATACTAACATTTAAAAAAAATCCTGTGTGTTTAACAGTTTACAATGTTATATACTAGAAAAGAAGGGGCTTAACTTAATTAAAATGATTCGACATTTTGCTTCCCTAGCCCTAAAGTAACAGTTTCTTTGTAAGCAACTCACTTGTTAAAGCTACTTCATCAATTTTTTTTATTTTTGTCCAAATTATAAAATAAATCCCTCTCAACATTAATAAATAGCAGACTGGACATAAGGTCTTGGCCTAAGGACGACCGAAGTCGTTTTTTGACGATTTTAAGTTTACTAAAAACTCGTTCACATATGACTTTGGTACAAGGTATGGTAAGAACAAATTTATATACAATATTCAGGTTGGTAAACAGTCCAGTTTGAGGAAGTTCAAACAGAACAGAAAAAGCACATGTCAAACACTGGAAACATTGTCTATTTTCAGAGCAGTAAATGTCAGCATTTGTTTCCGCTGCCGTTGGGTCCAAATCGTCTTCTTCGTCACTGCATCTGTCTCCGTAGTTCTCAGTGGACTCTGCCGCTATGAAGTTGCTGTATTGTTGTGCAAACTGTCGCAGCTCTATCAACAGCCGACTTCTTTCAATTTTACACATTTTAGAAACACTGTGCAGAGCTTCTGTGGGAAATGTTTGGAGTTTCAAAATAAAGTCAAACTTTTTCGGGTCCAACCAAGAGCAATCCTGTAAAACGTCTTTGTTTGCGCAAAATCTTTCTTCAATACTCATCCTCGCACAGTCTAAAATATCAAAATATACAATTTTGTAATGTTGAACTGTTGAAATAGAGTCAGTTTCATCTTTTGAATTTTCAGCGGGCATTAATTCTTTCTTTGACGTTCTTTTTCTCTTAAAGTCCAATTCTAACTCGACGTCATGTGTTATTTTCGTCTTGCTTAAGATTAACTGCACTTACATAGGCTTTTGTTTTTGCGTACAATACTTCAAAATACGCGTCATTCTTTTTGTCCTTAACTTGATGGAGCAGTGTTTGCACTAAGTTACAGCTAAAGCATAATCAATGCTTTAGCTTGGAACTTAGAACTTGGAAGTTGAGAACTTTAGAAGTGACCAAAAACAAATCTAGAAAAACAAACGACATAAACAAGTTTTCAAATTTGGACCATTGACTTAACAGGTTTCTTGCTGTCAATCGAGATTTACTGTCAAAACTTTCATCAGAGATTTATTTAAACACAGAAATAAAATTAAAGAACTTAGCTGAATTAACACTGTCTTCACTGATTAATAATTCTTCATCAACAATTGATGAAAGAGCCTTATGTTTGCTCACCACCTCGTTGCTCATATTTTTTGCAACCTGTACAACTTGTCGTGAGCAGTATGTTGTCTTTTTGTTTCCTTTTCCCAGACGGCCATTCTCTTGTGCGATGAGCTTACAAATACTGCAGATTCTTCCACTAATCCAAACAAGTTCTCAGCTTATAGTAACTTCACTGTTGAGTCAGCTAAAACTAGGTTCAGTACGTGTGCCATACAGTTGAGTATAAATAAGGTCTTCATTTTCTTTTTTTAAATGGGCTTGTAGCCCATTGTAACAGCCTTCAATGTTGTTGGCTCCATCAAATGAACAACAATAATATTTGTCGTTGCAATTCCATACTCAGATAATTTAAATTTTATAAGCTCGTACAACGCAAGTCCACTTGAGTCGTTAACAACTGCAATCTCTAAAAGTCTTTCATACACTTTTCCTTGAACAACATGGCGAACGCATATTGCCAATTGGTCCATGACAGCTATATTTTGGGTGCTGTCCACCATTACGCTGTAGATGATGCTATCTTGGAGGTCTTTCAAAATAATGTTTCAATAAAGTCTTTGATAACAAAGTCAACATTGATCCTCGTCCAATGGGCTTTTTAGATTGCTTTCCTGTGGCTTCTCTTTTGTCTTTTATGTTTATTCTGTGCCTTTTGCTGTCTTTGATATATTTTTTTACATGGCTTTGCAAAATTACATCATAATTAGCCACCAACATGACCAGTTCAAGGAAATTACCATGATTTTGTAAAGAATCAAGAGCGTAGGCTGCTTCTGCTTTGTCACCTCTGTAGGCAATGCCTTGCCTTTCTATAAACAAAACTATGTCTATCAAACGTTGGATGACCAATCTTCTAGTTTGAATTTCACTTTCTTGCTGTTTAGTTTGGTTGGTATTCAGGAGATTTGAAATATCGAAGTCCTTTTGACTTTGAAAAGCTGCTTTCGCAGCAAGTTCATGATGGGTAGAGTTTTCGTGTATTTCTACTGATTTATACACATTTTTTGAAGAAATATCACCAGTAATGTAGGTAGAGTCTCTGTGTCCTTTATCTCCAAAAGCCATCCAGCACAAACAGTTCACTTTATTCAGCTGAATTGAATATGATAAACATATTCGGTGTATTTTTTCACCACTTGGCAAATGTCGGTAATAAAGTTCAGAAGGCTCAAATGGCCATTTTGTACCTTTTCCTTCTACATCTTGAATAGGATGTTTTTCCATGAAAGCTTTTTTAATCATGATTGGCTCACTTTCGTATGGACAAATGAAACACCCAAGTTGTTGTTTAGCTGCATCACAGGTCTTCTGATTTTCTTCATCATCTTCTGAATCAGAATTGGAGCTTGATTTGCCGACAAGAGACGATGGATGATGATCTATATGTGGCCGATTGCAAGCAGGCGCCTCACCCCTCTCAACTGAACAAGAAGAAGTTGATGCTGTTCACTAGGGAATTCCCTTTACTATACCGTACTGTAACTAGAATTAATTATGATTTTTTTAAATCATAACTAATTGTAGATACAATATAATTAATTTAAAACATTGCTCGTAATAATTATATTTTGACCATTGATGAATAAACCGACAAACTACTATCCATATTTTGCATAAAGGACCTCCTAATGACGTTGGCCTTAACACATTTCTATTGTGAATTTATCCCCAATGTGAGAAAGTTTTTCAAACAGTTTATTTGGTTTAAATTATAACAATTAATTAGCCCTACTAGTAAAAACCTTTAAAGTAAAAAAAGCAAAAACTAATATTGTTAAGTTCTTAGTACGTGACGTAAAAATGTAGAATAAATAGAACAAAATTTCAAAAAATTACAACCCATAATAGAAATAATAATCTAAAATTTCGATGAACTTACCTACAGTCGTGTCATCGTTTATCTCTGAGGTAGAAGCTTGATGGTTTTAACCATGTAAACATTGAACTGGCACACTGGAAATCTTCTTGTTTCTTTTTCTTATTTTCCTCTCTTTTTTGAAAACCACTCTTGTAAGTTCTCATTGTTTTTGTTCCGTTCCTAATATTAATAAATCAAATAATGTACCACAACTCAACTCTTAACAAAAAAAATAATTTAACAATTTAATAAAAAAAACTGCGCTGTAAATTTAGCAAACCAAATCGCATAAAATCGACTTGTAGTGGCTTGAAAACAATAGTGTGGGGTGGATGTTATTATAAATGTAGGAAAGGGGGAAGGGGAAGGACGGTATGCGCTTGCGCGGCCCTACTGAGTGATCAGCTGATCAGCATCGCGGTGCAGTTGTCGGTATTAGTTAATTTATGAGTTGTCTGCTGGACAGTGGACACACGACACACGTCACCGCGCAGACGATGCGGATAACAGTGGATCATATAAAGCTTTCATATACACGGCGAGATATAAACAGTTGTTGGACATGTTCGACTTTTGGAAAATGTATTTTTTTTTTCGAAAATGTAAACAAACATTACCAAGAACACAAAATAACTACTACCAAGACAAAAACTTTTTTTTGTACGTTTTGTGGGGCCCCTTCAGAGCCCCCTCGCTCCGGGGGCCCTCCGCGATCGCGGACCTGCCGACCTGGCCAGTCCGGGCCTGGTCCAGGTTTTTGTTTTTGGTATGCATTGAAGAATTTCTGAAGATGCGTCTTTAGACAATATTATGTTTATGTACCGTCGTATCCTTACATTATGTTAATTTTATAATTTAATAGCTTTTACCCGCGTCTTCGCTCGCATGGTATTAGGGGGAAATTCGTGTATAAAGAATTTTTCCACTGGAATGAATTTTTTTTCCGGGATAAAAAGTAGCCTGTGTCATTTCCCAATCCTCCAATTATCTCTTTGCAAAAAAAACGCGTCGGTCGGTCGCTCCATTTATATTATTATAGCGAGTTCCCGGAATGCGTTACTGTGCCACTTAATATACCCACTCCCCTCGCCCGCTACCTTCGTCCCGCGAAACCCCCTCCAGAGTACCCCCCCCGAGTTCCCCTCCCCCATCCAGGGTTCCCCTCCCCCACCCCCTTTCCATTCATTCAGTCCTGGTACATTCAGTTTCTAACAGCTCGCGTGCCACCTATTACAATTTTTTTATGCAAATTTCATAATGCCAGAGCTCACCAGTATATATATATATTTATATATATATATATATATATATTGAAACCTTCGCGGGCATGCACACATCAAATTCCCAAAGTTTTAATGAAATAGGTAAAATAGTATGCGCGTACATACATTTAATATAATATAATAATAATATTTATTTCACATAAAATTATACAATGAAACATATATGGAAACTTTGACTAGCCAACTAGGAATGGGCGATTCATTTTTATTAAGAAAAGAAGAAGATATCATCTGGCAATTGCAACATCAATAAATACTGAATAGTTATTTGTGATTTTTAACCGAATGAGTAAAACTTCAAATTGTAACATTTTAGTCAATGAAGCCAATATTAGCGAAACTAAATCGAAAATCTGATACAGAAAAATCAGAAAACAAATAGGTCACATCTAAGACATGAACCCAGGACCTACGCCGCCGTGCCGGGCGGAGCTCTACCAACTGAGCTAATGTGTGCGATTCTATCATATTTATTTAACTGTATCATACTACGACTGAGTACTACCAACATTATCTTCATTTTCAATGGGTATTTTCATTGGCGTCTAATATGATTGCAAGATTCAAAATCCGAACCGAATGCTATCTAGATAGTGATAAATGTATTCATTTTTATATATTTTTTTATAGTAACTCCACAGAGAAGGCCCCGAGAAAAATAACTTCCCTCAGGGCCTACTCCATATTTCAAGAAGAGGAAAGAATGAACATGGGTCTTGAAGAGATCCATGTTGTAGGAAGGAGGAAACACAGGGGCTGGCAAATCGGGCTGTTGAACTCAAGAACAAGTCGTAGAAGTGACAAATTAATGTCAATCGTTTACATAATAAGCGCGCCCAATATTTGTAAGCGCATTTCTACAAATCTAGGATAAATATTTATTTTTGATTTTTAATTTAATCAGTAAAACCTCAAATTGTAAAATTTTAACCCCCTGATCTTAGATAACCGTATTCTTTTTCTAATTTTTTTTCTTCAAATTTTCGATTGAGTTTTGCTAATATTATCTTTATTGCTTGAAATAATAAATGTTTGGAGAAGTGGGGGTAAGCAATGTAAGCATTATAAAACAGTTTGCACATTAAAACACACATTTCCTATTGGATGCAGGGCTGGGCAAAATACATGCTTTGCTGTAATTAAAATACAAAATACTTTTTCGCATGTATTTAAAATACGAAATACAAAATACTTTCAATTCGTATATTTGAAATACAAAATACAGTATTTTAACCATTTTTTTCTTTCAAATACAAAATACAAATTACAAAATACATTTGGTTTTGGTAGAACCTTTGGTTGCAATAAATTGTCCTAAGTGCCCCTATCTAAGGGTGCGTTTCCATAGAAGCAATGTTGAGCAGAGTGAAACAGAGACAAAAATTGACCAATCATATTGCACAAAAGACACTCTCATCTCCGCTTCACTTGTAAAGTTTTGTGGTATAGGACCCAGGTGTTAGATAATAATAATAATATTATTATAATAACACGACATTTGTAAAGCGCAGTTTTGTGTTATTTCTAGTGGCTTCGGCAAGGTTCAGTAAAAAAATCTAGTTTCGGCATCAGTTTCCGTTTCGGCAGAAAATCTGTCGAACCTTCGGCCGCACAGAAACTTTGCATTCGTGAATTATCGCGTGTCGTTTGGCTAACTTCGGGTGAGTTTGTGGCTCGTGTGTAATCCACCATCACCAACTGAGATCGCCGGCCGGTCCGGCGTGCTTGTATTGTGAGTTTATGTGATCACATAATTAATTTATTTTTATTTATTTTATTTAACACGTGTAAATGAAAATTAAAATAAAGTCTTTTTCAACGGAAGCGATCTTCCTAACAGTCCCTCCCTTGATGTGCTTGGTGTAACTCTAAGTGACCAGCTCAGGAATGGGGGCTCCATCAAAGCCAGAGTTTTAGACTCTCAGAAACTGGGCATACTGTACAGGGCCCGCAGATCTTTAATAGTACACAACTGCTAATACTGTACAAATCGCAAGTCCGTCCCACTGTTGAATTTGGAAGCCACCTTTGGTCTGGAGCCCCAAAATACCTTAAAAAACCCTCGACTCTGCAGAAACCGGTGGTTCAATTGATAGATTCTCCTAACACAAACGGATTGCGATCTTTAGAGCATAGGCGTCAGGTAGGAATGCTGTCCTTGTTCTACCGGTATTACAATGGAAGATACTCTTAGGAACTAGCGCCATTGATCCCCTCGGCACCGGTGTGTAGTCGGGAAACATGCCAAACATGCGCCCAACATATGTACACGGTTGACATTAGTCACATGAGAACGGGTCGTTTCTATGACTCATTCTTGAGTTTAACAGCTCGACTGTGGAACGTTTTGCCGGCCTCTATGTTTCCTCCCTCCTACAACATGGGTCTCTTCAAGACCCTTCACACCTTCCTCTCCACAAAAAGACTCTCCATACAGCATCTTCAAGGATACGCCCTGAGGGAAATTATTTTCCTCAGGGCCTCTCATGTGGAGTTAATGAAAAAAAAGTTGTGATTGTAGACGCAATTAAAATACTCAATTTATGAGGTCCTTCCTTTATAGTGAGTATGAGTGTAAATAAGCCGAATTTCAGTAAACAATAGATTTTTAACATGTTTAAAAAGTATCGGTTTCCACCGAAGATTCGGTTTCGGTAGAAAATCCTGTTTCGGTCGGACACTAGTTATTTCACTTCAAGTGCGCTAAATACAAGAAAATCTTTCTTCAATCATTCGCTCTACATGTCTAAACCATCTAAGCGTCCCTTTCTTAATCTTACTTATTACGCTTGTCTCAGCCTTGCATTATTTTCATATTTTTTTCACACTATCATACATGGCTTTCTATAGCATTTAGTCCTTCCTCTGCCAGTTTCATGCTTCACTGCCATACATCAGAGTTGGTACCCCGGTGCGTAGTCGGGAAACACGCCAAACGCGTGCCCAACATTTGTGCACGGTTGACATCTGTCACGTGCGAACGGGTCGTTTCTTCGACTCGTTCTTGTGTTCAACAGCTCGGCTGTGGAATGATTTGCCGACCTCTGTGTTTCCTCCTTCCTACAACATGGGTCTCTTCAAGACCAATGTTCATTCCTTCCTCTCCTCAAAAAGACCCTCCATACAGCATCCCAGATGACATAGACCCCGAGGGGAATCATTTTCCTCAGGGCCTCCTGTGTGGAGTTAATGTAAAAAAAGCACTCCATTGTGGACTGCTAGCTTCTCTTTCGACAGTTTTTTGTTAGCGCCAACGGCGTTCAGTCCTCCATAAATGCGGAGTTACCTGCATTTACCCTTCTTTCAATATCTCTATCAGACTCCCCATCTCTCGTAAATGTACTTCCCCAATACATAAACTTATCCACTGTCATTTTTTGGGTAACTATTACAAAAAATACCTAGGTATTATTATTTTATTATTAAAAAAAAATGTCTTTGGAGATGCTATGTGAAGGGTCATTTTAGAGAAAGGAAATAGTGGAAGGAAAGAGGTATGATAGGTGGTTAGGACTCTCTGGGCTAGTGTGTCCAGGAGAGATGGACGGATGAAACTTTCCCTCCCACTGCGATGCGAGGAAATGGGTCGAGGGATTCCTGCTGGAGAGGTTAAATGGTCTCCGTCGTTTCATGTAAAGGTACCCTTAACACGGCCCGACTCAAGTATTTGATTCCCTTGATCGTGTATTCCCTTGAATGCAGCCATACTGCTCCCTGTGGCCAGCCAAGTTTTAAATGTGCGGTCCGTCAATCTTTTATTTATTTATTGAAGTGGAAACTTCTTTAGCACCGTTGTGATTTGACAAACACATCCATCTGTATGTTTTAGCCTGAGAGAGAATGAGATAGTATTTTTTTTACATTTACTCCACACAGGAGACCCAGAGGAAAAAACTTTCCCTCGGGGCCTATGTCATCTGGGATGCTGTGTGGAGAGTCTTTTTGAAGAGAGAAAGGAATGAACGTTGGTCTTGAAGAGACCCATGTTGTAGGAAGGGGGAAACACAGAGGCCGGCAAATCATTCCACAGCCGAGCTGTTGAACACAAGAACGAGTCGAAGAAACGACCCGTTCTCATGTGACAAATGTCAACCCTGTACAAATGTTGGGCACGAGTTTGGCGTGTTTCCCCTACTATGCACCGGTGCCGAAGGGATCAATGACGCTAGTTCCTCGGAGCATCTGCTATTGTAATACCGGTAGAACAAGGATAGCATTCCCACCCGACCCATTTCTGCACAAAGCCGAGGGTATTTTTTAGGTATTTTGGAGCTCTAGACCAGAGGTGGCTGCCAAAATCATATAGTCGTTCTCCTCTTTGTGCGGTTCATCGTATTCTCCGCGTTGTCTACTTTTTTGTTTTCTTATATCTTTAGCGCCCTCCCCTTGAGTTTTTTCTGTATCCGCCACTGGTGCGCTCTACTGTAATTAACTTAAAAATAATCTAGTATTCAGTCAAATTATTCCTATAGTGCTTGATCTAATACTATGACACAAAAAAGTACAATACAAAGCAATGACAAGAATAATATAATATGATACAAATATGATAGAAAATGTACAATAACCGTGCTATTACAGCACAGGACGTGTTGCCAACTCTAAATATTAACATACATAATATATTGCTCTGGATTCTAGCATTTTTAGTCTACGTATTATCTATGTCAGTTTATTTTTTATTATCATTATTAAGATCGCTAAATGTATTTGAAAATGTATTTTGAAGCCATAAGTATTTGAAATACAAATTACAAAATACCTCAGCCACAGGTAATTGAAATACCAATTACAAAATACATTTTTAGGAAGTAATTGAAATAAAAATACAAAATACGTATTTGTATTTCAAATACGTATTTCAATTACAAGTATTTAAAATTAAAGTATTTTAAATTAAAGTATTTTAAATTAAAGTATTTTAAATTAAAGAATTATAGTATTTGTAAAAAGCTTCACATTTATATTACGTAAACACCATTGCAGGGCCTTTTCATTATTTGCGTTTATTCTGACCTTGAACTTATGAACACTTCTAACACACCATCATTCCGTTTTCACGTAGATTAAACACATCATCCATAAATAATATCATTTTGAAATTCGCGTTTCGATTACGTAGGTCACTATCGAAGAAAATCAAATTTTAATCTGTTATGGATTAAGAAGTTAATATTATTATTGTAGTACTAGCTGGTTCCATATAATAAAGAAATTGTTTCTCCCTGCGTGTCCTTTCCCATTCTTCCCGTTCCCCTTCCGCCTCCCCTTCCTCTCCCGCGCCCCGTTCCCCCTCTCGCGTTCCCACTCCGATTCCTCCACCTTCCCTCTCCCTGCTCCACTCCCCTCCTTTCACCATCCCGCGAACCCCCCTCCCCCCTCCGGTATTCGCCTCCCCCCTCCCGCGAATCGCGCGAATCACAGGCACAGTTCCCCTCCCCCCTCCCGGGTTCCTCTATCCCATCCCGCATTCCATACATTCATTCCCGGCACATTCAGTTTTCAAATAGCTCACGTGCCACCTATTGCAATTTTTTAAACAAAATTTTATAATGCCAGAGCTCGTGTATGTTCTGATGTATGCGCTATATTAATGTAAAGTTTCATTAAAATCAATTCAGTAGATTTTGCGTGAAAGAGTAACAAACATACATCCATAGAAACT
This sequence comes from Limnephilus rhombicus, assembly GCA_929108145.2. NCBI lineage: Eukaryota > Metazoa > Arthropoda > Insecta > Trichoptera > Limnephilidae > Limnephilus > Limnephilus rhombicus. The sequence goes on from OV815278.1 coordinate 36,232,653, forward strand.
TTCGCCTATATAATATTAGTAAGATTTGGCTTGAAAAAGTGATCAATTATACGAAAGGTTTAAAAAAATGTAATTTTCCCCACTCCCCCCATCAATCCCCCTCCCCCTCCACCCACCCCTCCCCACACTCCACTCCCCCGTCAACCCCCCCCCCTCCCCCTCCACCCACCCCTTCCTCCACCCCTCCCCCCTCTCTTAATTCCCTCCCCCCTCTTCCATCCCACTCCGCCTCCTCCACTTTCCCTCTCTCCACTCCACTCCCTCATCAACTCCCTCCCCCTCTCCCTCCACTCTCCACTCCCCTTCCTCCCTCCACCAACACCCTCCCAACACACCCTCCCCCCTCCCCACTCCCCCCACTCACCTCTCGCATTCCACACATTCATTCCCGATACATTCAGTTTTCTAACTGCTCGCATGCTACCTATTATAATTTCTTATACAAATTTCATAATGCCAGAACTCAACGGTAGTTTTATACAAAAAAACGAACAAAAAAAAAGAATTATCCAATTTGATTCAGTCGTCGGGTTTATCCATTTCGCATACATACGTATACAGGGTGTTAAGGGACGTACTTGACTTACTTTAACCAGTGATTCCTGACATTATTTGGAGTAAAAAATGTAAATGAAATTTTGATCTCCGGTGACATTTTTGATGTTTTTCTTTTTTTTTTCCTACAAAAACATAAAAAAATGGTAGTTGTTGAACAGTTGGAGGCGGGAAGAGGAGTTTGTCGGACACCTGGCTGAGTGACCAGTGACGACATGCGGAAGAATTTTTTTTGTTTGATTTTGAAGAAAAAAATTTTGAAAAAAAAAGTCATCAAAAAAAGTCACCGGAGACCAAAATTTCATTAGCATTTTTTACTCCAAATAATGTCAGGAACCACTGGTTAAAGTAAGTCAAGTACGTCCCTTAACACCCTGTATTTCGGTGATTCATTTTTAGAGACAGTTATTAAGTACGAATTATTATTCTTCTTTTAATATTCTACCAAAAAATCCAGTACGGCAGTTTTATACTTAAAAAATGCGATACCTGTCTATCCAAAACAATAATTGTTGTGTTATGTCAAAATTTGAGAATGACATTTTGCAAAACAAAGATTCTTAAATAAAAATTCTATTTTAGAAAATATTTAAATTAGCGAAGTACCTACTTCCCTAATAATTTGAATCGATTAAAGAATTATAGATATCTTACTAATCGTGCCAACTATTGCAATTTTTTCATACAAATTTCGTAATGCCAGAGCTCTGTGCTATAGCCTATATGTTTATATTATTGTAAAGTTTCATTAAAATTCATTCAGTAAAGTAGGAATTAGTATTTTATACATATTTGAATTTTAACATCAAAGGGATGTCCATAGTAACCTAATTAAAAAAAAAAACATCGTTTCCAAGGCGACAATTGGCGTTTGCAATAAATCGATTTTGTTAACGACAGAAAACGTATGAAAAATAATTTCATAACGCCAGAGATTATTCATAACGCCAGAGCTTACCAATGTATATAGCCTATAGATTTCGCAAATAATGTAACTTTCTATTAGTGAAAGAATTTTTAAAATCTTCAGTAGTTTTTGCGTGAACGAGTAGCAAACATACATCCATAGAATAGGCCGTTTGCATCACATTTTTGATTTTTTTTTCCGGTTTTGGCATATATTCTAAGACATTCTGTATTTTTTTTTAATCGTATTTTTGATACCCTGATGATTTTTTGAAAAATCAAAACATTTTTTATAAACCGGAAAGACGGGACATAATTTTATAGGTGCCAAAAAACGATAAATACAAAGCCGAAAATCATTTAAAAAAAACAACGTTTTCCACAAGAAAGGGCACAGGTGAATAACGAGGCGTACCAAAAATATTATATCTCAAAAATGTTTTTTTCCTTGATACATCTCATTGATCATAAATCATTATAATGTTCAACGTCTATATTACTAAATCCAATGTAATATACTTGTACTTGTAAATCATAATAATAATAAGAACATTATAAAATTTGATTTTGTTAAAATCAGCTTAAAATCAGCACTTTTACCATTATACCTCTAAAACACGTAGACAGCAATAAAATGTACGGGGTTCTCTTCATAAAATCTGTCAAAAAATCAAACCAATGACAAGTTCACAGAGAACAAACAATAAATCTAGTGAACGTTAAATGTCAAATTCAAAAATTCGCCTGAAATCAAAGTGTTGCCTTATAAAAAAAATAAATCACTGCGGAATTTTACAAAATTAATAGGAACATTTTCGGAGACGGGACATTTTCATGTAGGTCACTACCTGAAAATGTAGTACGTCACGGGCCCAAATAATGGATTTATTTATTTAAATATAAAAAAAACTGAGCATTTCTAAAAAAAATTACTAACATTTTCGTAATCTTAGTAAAAAAATCTATCCACAAGATTTTTTCCAAGTCGTTATGAAATCCATGCAAGTGGCCCATTGCGGATTGAATAATATACGCCATTGAAATCTGTGAGGCGTGAGATAAATCCATGAATGTCCGGTTAATATTCAAATGAGAAGATCCTGCTAGAAAGCAAGGCCGATGGCGCAATAATAAATATGATTGGCACGATAGGTTGGGTTGGGCATGTGCCCTGGACGGACAAAGAAACAATTATTGTGACGGAGATATTTATAGTCGTACATAATATATAAATAGTTGGGCACGTCCCAAGAGGACATGTTTCCCAATTTGCGTTATTAGAAGACAAAGATTGGGAAATACATGGCTGTTCATTGGTGGCAAATAAACACAGTTACTCATTTCAACAACGCGCAATGTTTCGATTTTGAATTGGGTCCAAATACCAGGAGGGTACTAATATCCACTATCTTAGATTTAGAAATGAGGTGTTGTGTAATATATGTACTTCCGTCGTAAGCAAAATGACAGCTAGGAATTTGCAAAATTCATATTCCGATGTACAAGACCTTTCATGTATTATAATAAAAAAATATTTTAGAATATTATGTTTATTGCTAATTCCTAGCTACCTTTTGCTTATGACGGCAGTATAGGTATCTAATTTGTTTTGTTATTTTTTTTTCTGTCGGATTCTGAACCCGCAACCTCTAAGTAGAGGAAAAATGTACTAACTTCGTCTGTCATATCATCGTCTGCAGACTTGCGTTTTGGAGTTTAGTTTTTTGGTAATTTTAGGATCGAAGTGTCCATGGTTATTACGAACAATTTTTAAAAAAAACTTTAGATTCGCCTTAATCACTATAAAAGGAATCTTTTTTGCATCACGGGCGGCGGAAAATGAAGCATTTTAATTTTCAATTGCGTAAAATTAAATTTGACTTCGCAAACCGATACGGCGACAATCCGGCGGCCATTCCGTCACTGTTTGTTATGTTAATATCCCTGATACAAACAAGAGCTAGATACGACTGTAGCCGACTTCGTGGGATACATGATAAGGCGCGTTATTATGAAAAACAGAATTAATAATATAATGTAAACCAACCTCTGATCAGAATCACTTCGCTAGCTGAGGCATTGGAATGGAGACAAACCATTCAAATCCTGGGATGTTTTTAAAAATAAAAATAATATACACAAGCCCGCCACACAAACCCTGCTTTGCCAGAAAAACCGTTAAAAACCTGGGATGTTTTTTAAAATAAAGATAATATACACAAGCCCGCTACACAAACCCTGCTTTGCCAGACAAACCGTTAAAAACCTGGGATGTTTTTTAAAATAAAGATAATATACACAAGCCCGCTACACCAACCCTGCTTTGCCAAACAAACCATTCAAAACCTGGAATGTTTTTAAAAATTATGATGACATGTAGCTTTCGTAGTTTAACCTCAAAGTTCCGTATTATCCGTGAGGTGGACTAAATGCATTGTCTGTTGTATTTTCATAACTGCGCGCCTTTTCATGTATCCCAAGAAGTCGGCTACAGTCGTATTTGGCTCTTCGCTAATATTATCAGGAATATCAACATAACAGTGACGGAATGGCCGCCGGATTGTCACGGTATCGGTTCGCGAAGTGAAATTTAATTTTACGCAATTGAAAATTAAAATGTGATGCAAAAAGTTTCCTTTTATAGTGATGAAGGCGAATCTAAAGATTTTTTCTAAAAAATATTCTAAATAACCATGGACACTTCGGATACGTTTTAAGATTTTTACGGCCAAAAGCATTTTCGTTATTAGTTTTTGGGGTGTTATGCCGGATTGCGCTACCTCCTTCTTTAGCCAACGTTTCGACATCGTTATAGTGTCGAAACGTTGGCTAATCACACACCATCTGGGTAGATCTGGCAGATCGACATCGTTGCAGTGTCCATCATCAGGGCAGATCCGGCAGATCCGGTAGATCTACGGTAGATCACACATCTACCGGATCTGCCGGATCTGTCCTGATGATGGACACTGCAACAATGCCCGAAACGTTGGCTAAAGAAGGAGGTAGCGCAACACGGCATAACACCTCAAAAAAAAATAACGAAAACGGACACTTCGATCCAAAATTTACCATTTTTTTACATCGGCTCCTCACAGGAGGCCCTGAGGAAAATAATTCCCCTCAGGGCCTATGTCATCTTTGAGGATGATGTGTGGAGGGTCTTTTTAGGAAAGGAAGGCGAACAAGTTCTGGGAAGGAAAAGGGTAGGAATCTGAGGGTCAGTGTGTCCAAGAGTGACGGACTTATGGATCCATCCGTCCCACTGCTGTGCAAGGCGATGCTCCGAGAGAGTACGGATGGAGAAGTCAAAGGGACTCCCTGAACCATTCTCTCCCGATCCGGCCTGCCACGCAGCTGGTAGCAGGTGCATCCGTCGCCAAGACCTGGACAAACTTCATTCCATGAACCCGGGCACCCCTGCTAAGTCACCAAACGTAGCGAGCAACTTGGGGTGACGTACGGCAGAGGTGCTGGTTATCCAATAAATAGTTCCCGGGGCGGCGGTACCCACACCCACCTCCCAAATATATTATTTCGATAAAGTTAGTTAGTTAGATAACAAAGAAGTAATCTTCAATCAGTCTGACGTATTGAATAACTACGTTAAAAACAGTAATTTACACAAATTTAATTTTAATCAAGTGAAACCCAATGTAAGGTGAAACTACATTAGAAGGACATATTTATTTTATAGAATAAGGAACTCCAGTGAAAAATATTATGGCTTTAAACAAATATGTTAATTTAGACCAATAAACGCTGATTCTGAATATTTAAGTTTTATTTAATAATTAGTTTTTAAAAAATTATTAAAAAGTTTATTTTTAATCGGATCGTAAAAACACGTTGACAAGTTGGCATTATTGAAATGTTTAGTGGTGACGTCACTGTTCGTCGTGTCCATACTGCTTATAGAGATTGAGTTGTTGTGTTTATTGAAACATTATTTAGGCCTAAATGATGTTTAAGAAATAAAGTTAAGGTAAAACACCCTATTTCTGACACGTTAAGCTATCACTTTTTTTTCATGTATTTCAATATTTTTTTCTAAAATCAACCTTGTATTATTGAAACGAAATTTAGAATTTTTGTTTTGAAACATTGTTTAATTTCAAATAATGAAATCTCACTTTTTGGTAAATTTATTACCGTTGAATATTTAAAATCATGTAAAACGTAATATGCTAACAAAACACCTATTTCTGACATTGCAAAATCAATATGTTCCTATTGATTGACATGGCTGTTCGTATTTCTGACATACCAAAATCATTGTGAATCCAGTATCCGACATACATGTTGATATTTCAATCATACCCTCAAATTAGATGCAAAGTTATGTGGACAACATTTAAAACAAATATTCCTATTTTGGAGAAAGTTTATTAATTAGTAAACAAAAAATTAAAAAAAAAACTTTTTTTATACAGGGATGAAAATTAATTAAAACATTGTTATTTGGTATAAAACATCGATTAAAATATTTTGTCTGTTGTTTTACGCCAAAGGGAACATAACCGTACCTTGCCTTCTTCAGGCATTACATCTAAATTAAAGTAGGTACAGTAACAAATGAAGAAAAAAAGTATAAGTACTTTACATTTAGGAAGTTTACACCAAGTAGGCATTGAACACTGTATTATTTATTAGAGTTCCATCACAAAGTTATTATCTGCAAAACAAAAACTGTTAGTTTATTTTTTCATATTTCTTCGTTTCAGGTACCTCATGCTGTCCTCGATTGTTTCTAGACATAGGATCTTCAATTATTTCGATAACATCATCGATATTGTACCACATTTGATCTACTCTCCCTCTCCTCTAAAAATTTATTCCACATAATAATGACATAGAATTTATTTGCGCCTTTTCTGTTCTTTACGGCACTTAGGTATTTGTACAGGAAAATATGAACCCTTCTATAAAAATATAACGTTGTTTTCAATTTCTAAATCAATTCACGTAGGGAACAAATCCTTTTTATCGTTTGTGGATTTTATCTCGTTTTAAAATCTTTTTTTGTATTCTTAGTGGCAGCAGCATGCTCTTTCTTTGGCCTTAATTTTTCTCTTTTAGCACTCCTTTCTCGCTCTAAACATTATTTGGCCTGTTGTTTCCGTTTATGAAATTCGAACCACTCACCAGAACTAGCTACAATTGGTATTTTTGTCGATGCACGTTTAGTGAAAGAAGTAGAAGGTTGATCAATAACAGGCCAGAAAAAAAAAATTTTTAAATGCAGTAAGGGTATTTTATTTATCATCCTGCTAAGTAGTTTCGTCATTCATGTCAGCAATCGACTGAGGGTGGGTCTATTCTTAATACTATCGGAATTCATTTCCGATGATGTATTCGAAATATCTAAATTCCCCGAAAAGCTGTCTACAGTTGCGGTCATACTTTTCCAAATATCAAATAATACTTTGTACTCCGTAAGACCCATCCAAACCATGGGCGATTCACGAAATCGATTAAGTTATCAAGAATTTGGAAAGGGGTATAACTGGTGATACATTATTTTCTACAAAATTTATTGTTTCTTCCACTGCAATGCTCTTTGGAGTCACGGATTCTCCACTTTCATTGAATAATAATGTTTTTATTAATTTTTCGCATGGTATGGCATTTGCATCCCCATTTCATACTTTCCAGATTTTTTAAAATATAATAGTGTTGTTCTGGAAATGCCATATTCAATGCTAACTCTCCTGACAGATTTTCCATTTTCAATTTTATTCAGCTCCTTTTCTAAGGACTCTTGCGTATATTTGAGTCCACGAGGCTATTCTCTAACTTTTCTCATTGCCAAGAAAAGGGTCTCATTAGTTTAAAATGTAATTACCCAAGAAAATCACTTAATATTGTTACGGAAAATCACTAAATATGGAACGGCTGACTGGCCCTATTCAAATATAATTTAATTTTGGATTTTAGTCTAAAATTCATATTGAAACCTTGTAGGAACTAAAAATGTTGTAATGGATACATACATTTATATTTCTACCCAAAAAAGTTATATTTCATTTTATTAAAACAGTAGTTCGGTAGCATGATTTATTTATTAAAATTGTTACTCACAAACTCGCAAAACATTGCCTAGTTTGCCTCTAAAATCGTTAGAAAACTATTTTTTAAATGACCTGAATTTTGTTATTAAAATTACAAATAAATTAAATTACACTATTGGCAATAGATATTTCTCATACGTTTTTTTTAATTATTCGATTTGGTAGGGTATTTTGGTCTCCAATCCAAAATATCGCATATTATAAAAGAGGTGGCGCAGCCGTTCTTCAATGTAAGGATTACTATGTCAGGATTAAAAACCACCAAATTATGATAAGTATCAATTTCTGACATACCGGTCAGAAATATGAACATGATTTTTTGGAGACGTATCATTTTCTGACAAACATGTCAGAAATATGGTCATCCTATTAAAACAGGTACCTATTACTGACCGCTCAAAAACTATCATTAATCTATTGAAATATATTCTTTTCTTTTTAAATGTATAAATATGGTCAATGTTTTATTGAAAAACATACAAAAACAACACATAAAACATTGGTGAACTGTGTCATTACATTTTGTAAAATTTGGTTTACTCGCCGAAAAAGGTGAAAAAATGTGCAATATCATAAAATCACCGAAATCAAATACTAAATAATATTTTGGTAGAAATGGGTGTCAAATAGTCCTTAGACTAAACGTTGGTTAGAGGGAGAGGGGAACAACTTTCTCGATGCGCTAATTTCAATATATGTAGGAATGTTACTTCAGTTGGTAAAATCGTAATTTGTGTTACATATGTCAGAAATCGGAGCAGGGTCAGAAATATGGTGTTTTACCTTATCTCTTATTAGTTTATCTCTATTATTGAAAATATTCCAAAACTACTGCACAAAAAAAATAGTAATGCTACTTCTAGGGAGAATACTTCGAACAACGAAATTCAAAATGGCGGCCGTTGATCAGCTGATTGCCCGATCTTATAGTAACTTTTCAGGAGTGATGACGTCACACGATTCACCATACATACAGTGGTTTTCGGGGGATTTTGAAAAATTAAAACTTTGACAATTATTTTTTAGTTTTTTTTAATTTTTTTATATTATTTTATTTTATTATTTCATACAATTTTTGTTTGAAACAATATTTTTGAGAGCACACTTTAATGTTTTTTTTTTACTACCTTACTAGGCTAATGCCCGTGTTAAGGTAATCATACATTATATAAGTTATACAGTGTGAGAACTAGAACAAAATATAGGTTTGAAATAGAAATTATAAGATATTAGAAAGAAGAGAAAGAAAAAAGATAAAAATATTTAAGGTAAAATATAACAAGATATATGTATACGTAAGCACATACACATATGCATATACAAACACATAAATACATATAAGTACATACATACAAACATATATACATACAAACATATATATATATAAAAATAAAAATGCAGTTATTTTAGTTAGAAGGTCATTATTATTAAAAAAAAAAAAAAAATTGGACCGTGCTCCTAACTTCATACCCAGTAAAACCTCAGAAAATTTGTTATGCGATTACTCACATGTTCCTTCAGACAGACTTAAGTCTTTAGACAAGACTAAGATAAGAATATCCTAAAGGAAGACAATTCAGGAAGAGATCAGCCGCTTATCTCGAGAAAGGCTAAGACATGACTGTGATTAATTTAAAGATGACATTGTCGGGGCCTCTAGGCAATGCACGTCTCGGGGCCCCTTTACCAATGGCGGACTAACGGGGGGGGGGGGTTATTTACAAACATATCAGTACATACTACATACACATAATACTTTACAAACAATAAAATGCAATATATACTTTACCAACACAATACATATCAGTTACAATTACAACTAACTATTTTTGGACTGTTTCGAAAATATCTAAATGGACTGTATATATAAGTATATAGTGACAGTTCGATGAAATCTCTGTACATAATATATATGTATATGCTATAGTTGTCACAGTGGAAAATATGATGGAGTAGAGTAGATTTAACAGGGACACGGGAATTTATCAAATTGAACATTCAAGGGCAATCTATGAGGTTATTGAGTAATTTAAAAATTAAAAGAATATAATTAATAATTTAAGATTAGACATTGAGGTTGCCTTCCCCTACACCACCGTATATCGTCATTCAGAATCGAAATGTTGCATGAAATGTCTTTATCCATATTCTGTGACCGGCCCTCACTTTTATTTTCCCAAGCAGATAGGTAGTGCATACTGAAGCTTGTACAACATTTATATTTTAAACATATGTATGTATAATTAGAAATACAATGAAACAAATTCCAATGAAACAATGAAACATATCCAGGCGAACGGTAGCTGACATGACATTTCTCCATAAAATTATACATAACGAAATAGACTGCCCAGAACTTCTATCCCAAATAAATTTTAACATCCCATCTAAAAGAACTCGCCACACCAACCTTTTTTACACAACCAGTAATAATACGAACGCTGCAGCCAACTCCCCTATTTACCGCATCCTTCAAAGTTTCAACTCAATTCAAAAAGCCACAAATATCGATATATTTTTTGATTCCCTCCCTCTATTTAAGAAAAACATTTTTAGCACACTGAATTCGCACACATAACACACACATCCACACCCCCTCACGCGCATTTACACACATACAAACACTCTCACACACCCCTCTCCTTCAATAAGTTACTAACTTAATTTAGGTATAATGTATTATTTATCTCACAAAAATATAAGTATATAACAGCGACATGTCATTGGTACCAATTATTGTATTAATTCCATAACTTTGTAAATATTTTCCATTATGTAATAATGTACTGTTTGTTTCTGCAAAATAAAAATAAATAAATAAATAAATATAAATTCAGATACTAAGTAATGTGGCAACAAATAGAAGAAAAGAAAAGTAAAATACAACTATGTTTATTATTTGTTTTAATTACAGATTTTTTATTTATTATTTGTGCATGATGTGAACATTAGTTATTTATTGAGTTATAACCTAATTATTATAATTTTTTGTTTTCTTTAATGCGTGTACCTAATGTTATTAACCAGTAAATGTTCCTAATAATAAAAAAAAAACATCTTGAAAGCTGACTTTTTCCGAAACTTCGTTGCTCACTAATTGAAGCAAGTCGTTTTTTCCCGGGACGCGGGGCCCTTAGCCGATGCGGGGCCCCTAGCCGATGCGGGGCCCCTAGGCAGTTGCCTACTCTGCCTTAGGGATAATCCGGTACTGTTTACACGGATATTCATTATTTATTTTTAGGAAGTGACTTTGAATTTATCCTGTAGAAAAAATCCAACGCCGCCGTTTGTATAAAAACTTGAGTTTTTAAGTATCCGAATGGCAGGAGAAGGGTCACAAACCTGTTAAACGACTTAAAATAAATTAAGTTTTTAAGTATCCGAATGGCAGGAGAAGGGCCACAAACCTGTTAAAAGACTTGAAATAAATTAAGTTTTTAAGTATCCGAATGGCAGGAGAAGGGCCACAAACCTGTTTAACGACTTAAAATAAATAATGGGATTGTAAAAAAAAAAAAACCAAAAGTACGGAGGAACACATAATTAAAAAAAATCAGAGTGTGCAATTCACACGGGGTAGAAGTGAAACTAGAAAGTCGCTTTCTTTTCTTTTACCTGTTTATTTAGAAGTTGTTTGAAGATTCGAAATTGATTTTTATTTTTTTTGGATTTCGTAGGATTCGAACCTCCGTTCGCTGGATGTCTCTCTGGCCGCTGAGATTTGTCAGGCGCTTTACTCCGCTGAGCTAATGGAGGCTCGCGCGGGACCGCGAATTTACCGCATTATATTAAAACCGAAAACCCGTAAAATAATAAATTTGAGTGACGCACTTTTTCGACCGAATTTCACATCACAACGAGGCTAAAGAAGTTTCACTTCAAAAATAAAATGAAAAACAATAAAGAATCTTCGAGCAGCTTGCAACCCGATTATTGGAGCATGTTGTGAGGTTAACGAAAAGGTTGGGTTAGGAGTGTTAGGACTCCCCCTACAGTTTTCACGTGGTAATTCATGAATATGGTTTTGAATCATTTCTCGCTAACAAAAAAAAATAAAAAAATATTTGCTTATATTTGTCTTTATTAATACGGCATTTGCTGCGTGACAGCAAGAGTGCATGCATACCAGAATGTTTCTGTCATTTGACTGTCCTAGAACGGGAGACCTTCCTAGTTGGACAGTCAAAGCCTCTTTGTACTGATGTATTCTTTGTAACAAAAACAAACAAACAAAATAAATAAAAGTACCTAAAATTAAGTGGAAAAATATTATCAAGATAAAACTTATGTCAAAATATATTGTAACCAAAATATAGAACTCCTAAATACATGAAAAATACCCTCGACTCTGTGCAGAAACGGACGGTCCGTTTGATAGATTCAGACGGATTGCAATCTTCAGAGCACAGGCATTGGGTGGAAATGCTATCCTTGTTCTACCGGTATTACAATGGAAGATGCTCCGAGGAACTAGCGTCATTGATCCCTTCGGAACCGGTGCATAGTCGGGAAACGCGTGCCAAACGCACAGCCAAACGCGTGCCCAACGTTTTACACGGTTTACATTTGTCATGTGAGAACGGGTCATTTCTTCGACTCGTTCTTGTGTCCATCAGCTCGGCTGTGGAATGTTTGCCGGCCTCTGTGTTTCCTCCTTCCTACAACATGGGTCTCTTCAAGACCAATGTTTATTCCTTCCTCTCCTCAAAAAGATCCTCCACACAGCATCCCAGATGACATAGCCACTGAGGGAAATTATTTTCCTCAGGGCCTCCTGTGTGGAGTTAATGTAATTTTTTTTATTTAGATTGACTACGTGATAAAAACCTAAGCCCCCGCCCCTCATTGTGACCAAGGGTGGTATTTTGAAGATCCCCTCCCCCCCCCTGAACGGGTCACGTAGTATGGGTACGTTCCCTTAAGGCAGAAACATACTTGCTTGTCGTGGCGTGTTGTGACGCGCCAGAAACACATCGGTTTCATACATTTATTATGGTTAGACATATTTATAGGTCGTGGCGTATCGACAAGCCACGACGATGATTGTTTAATTTGTAGTCACGACACGCCACGACAAGCAACTATGTTTCTGCCTTTAGGTTATTATTTAAGAAAAATAATCTATACATAAACAGAAACGTCATTGCTTTTGTAACATCGTAGAGCATAAACAAAAGAGCACCAGACCAATAATTGAACTTAACGCTATGCGTAGAACTGAGTTCAAAATTTGAACGTGTTAAAACGGAAGCCGAATGAAGCTTGTATTCCATTTTTTTGCAGTACAGTTACAGTTTTTTTTTAATGAAAATTTAACCTTTTACGGTCTCTGGTGACCCGGAGGCCAAGTTGATTGTTTACCATACTGCGTGTTTTAAAAACTGCCACATATTGACTTTAATTCAACCCCGCATTTCATTCTAGTGCTTTGATAAAAAAAAGTAATAATGGAACGTAGATACATATATCATATGTACACAATAAGGAACTCCAGTGAAAAATATTATTGCTTTAAAAAAATATGTTCATATTTGATAATATTAAAGGCAGAGTTTTTAAAAAATTATTAAAAAGCCAATTTTTCATCGGGTCGTAAAAGTTGGCATCATTGAAATTTTAGTGGTGACGTCACCGTTCGACGTGTCGTGACGTCACCGTAAAGTCATTGTATTGGAATGTATCATATGACACAAGTCATCGTATTAATTTATTCGTTTATTTACATACTGTTTATAGAGATTTAGTTGTTATTATTGAAATATTATTTACCTAATATTATTTGGCCTAAATAATGTTTCAAAAATAAAGGTATCTCTTATGAATTTAGCTCTATTATTGAAAATATTCAAAAACTACTGCACCAAAAAAATAGTAATGCTTCTTTTAGGAAGAATACTTCGAACAACGGAATTCAAAATGGTGGTAGTTGATCAGCTGATTGCAGGATCCTACCTTTACTAATTTTTCAGGAGTGATGACGTCACACGATTCACTATACATACGGTGGTTTTCGGGGGATCTTCAAAAAATAAAACTTTGAAAATTATTTTAACTTTTATAACTAACTCTAAAAATAAAAATAAAAATGCAGTTATTTAAGTTAGAAGGTCATTATTCATAAAAAAATAAAAACATGGACTGGAGTTCTCTATTCACCAAATTGATGCTTTAGTGTTATCAAGGTTGCGATCTTACCAGTGCTTTACTTATCTAACGGAAATTATTTACATATTTTTATTTAGTTTAATTTGTAGGTACATGATTTGTAAAATTAAACACATCTGTCTATCTTATGACTTTTATTATAACCCTGCAGGGTACCAGCAACTCTAGGTATGGAGCCATATCTCTAACTTCTCCATTACAAAGGTCATGAATACGTTTATTGTTTTCCTAGGTTTTCTCAAGATTTCAATTGTGGTTTGGTTCTGTTCTTTGAGCATCTGCCTGTTCCACGACGTAGACGAAAATATCAGCGCTTTAAGATTAGGTCTCTTTATAAACTCTTCAGACAAAGTAATTCACTTATTTTTTCACCTTGCTTGGATGAAAATGCTTTGAATTTTAACTAAACACTGTTTTATGAAGCAGGAAAGGCTTGTCAAACTAAATGACCATTATTCAAGTCAAAAGGTATGGCGAATATATAATACTGCTTAGATGTGTTTTATTTATTTATATTTTAAATTATTAAAAAAATGTAGGCCATCCATTGATCAAGATTTTAACAATTTTTGTAAGTTTTTGTTTTGTTTATTTGGGAAAACCAACAAATTATTTACATTTATAACAATAAAATTAATAACACACAGTTAATAATTAAGATCGAATAATTAAGGTCTCACAGTACACCTTTCATGGATAGCAGTAGAGACAATTTGTTTCCTTTCCAGAACCAACTGAAATGGACTCGTAAAAGTAATATCATTGAAGAAGAAAATAATACTTATGAATCTAAATGGAACATGAAACAGAACAAGACACAAAAATAAAAAAAAGGTGACGGTCCCAAGTATCCAGTGGTCACACTTGAGATATTAAATTGATGGGTGTAACCTTTAAAAGTAATTTCAATAAAAAATGAGGACTCATAAACGTTTATGTATCTTTGAGTTCCATAATTAATTATTTTCGGTTGCATGTCTTTAATTGTAATATTAAAACATGCAAGATAATTTAATTTCATCTGCCAAAAACAGTATTTCGAGTTAGGATCTGTTCAAACTCAACGATTTTTTTTGGAAATTGAATGTCAAGCGGAAATATGTCGAATCATTCATTTGACAGGTGAAATGGATGATTCAATACGATGAAAAAATCTCACTCACCGTGATTGTTTATTTTTCGTGTTTTTTGTTTTTTTTAACTAATTATTTATTCTCTATTAATTGCTTTGATGGTTACATAATTTTTGGATTTTTCGACCACCATGCTATTATTATTATACCCGCCCGTATTATGGTGGTCGATTATTATTGTGTTCACATTATATTCTTCTTGCAAATTACGTAAAAATATTAATAATTAAAATAATAATATTTTATTCCAGAATTTATGCAGCGGTAGTGGAATGCAAAACATTCCATATTTCAAAAAGAAAAAAAATAATATGAAAAATTAATATCATGAAAATAATATGAAAAATAAATCATACAAAAAACCAATACATAGGAAGGTAGATGAAATAATAACAGAAAAGAAAATTTGGAAAAGAATTGACAAATATTAAACATAAAATAGTATGTAAGCAGACGTTTATGATGGATATTTGACCGTTTTCCGTCTCCAAAGGGCCGTCAGAGGGGACTCCATCCAGTCAAACGTGTAGTGATGATTGATTTACAGTGAACCCGCGGTAATCCGGCCCCTGACTAATCCGGCGCCCCTTGTAATCCGACACGCTTGATCCGTGGAATGGATGAAGAGGAAAATATGTTTTATGAAATGTCTGACGAAGTGATTATAAACCAGCTTTCTAGTTGAACAACGATAAATCACGAAGATGATGATGACTTAATTGCAACTACTCCGCAACTGGCAGCACAAGATGCGGTCAACGCATTTGATCTGGGTTTGCAATGGGCTGAATGGTGTATCCTACAATGAACTTTCACTTTTAAGGAGACTGAGGGACAAAGCTTTGGTCTCGCGCTTTAAAAACTTAAAACAAAAAATGAATGAATATGTTATAAATTGATTGGTACATATAGGGGGCATACATTAATTATGTGAGCAGTATTTCTTCCAATCTAGACCCCCCTCCCCTTGGTGAGATAAATTTGGGCCACTTCGAATATTCTTTTCAAGTAACGTGATTTTGCTGGACCCCCCCTCCTTTGAGCTCACGTAATTAATGTATGCCCCCTTAATTAATATTAGCTCTCCATTGTGATGTTTAATTTACTAAATTCCACGTTCATTTTACATACACACCTAATTATGCATGATTCGTAGTTCAAATAGATTCTTTGATTTGTAATTTGTCGGATTACAAGGTACCTACTCTTATTCAAAAAAATTCTAGAATAGAGAGGGTCTTAGGCAGTACTCTATAGTCCAACAAATTCGATAATCCGACATCGCCCTGCAAAACGTTTGTCGGATTGTACGGACACTGTATTCGATTGGCGTAGTTTGCGCCGTAAGCTTCCCGTGCGGCGGCATAGAAGTGATCTGAAAGGTGCACTCGTTCCTCCAGGAGCATTTTCGTAGCCCTGCAGTATCTCTGTAGATGAACTTTATATTTCGACTAAACTCGATTTGAATCTAAAATCACAAAGTTTTATGAATCGGACAACTTTTTGGGCAAATACGTGGGCGTCCATTTCATCACACATTTGCGTTCTTTTCATTGCCAATTTTCTATATATTATCATATTACAGATGCTCCAGAAAAAAAAATCTTTTGGCGATGATGCAATAACTAAAAAGTCGGTGTACATGAGGCCAGACCGAAAACCTTTCAACTGCAAAAAAAATATTGAAACTATGAGTGAAACCATAACGCAGTGAATTTAATACCTATCGATGAATCCAGCAGGGATATTCCTTTGAATGATTCTGATGACAGCGGTGTAGAAAATAATATTGAAAATTTTGAATTTATGTGTAACAGTGAGGGAAAATAAAGGGTAATGGAAAGAGTAAAGGTAAATACAGTGTTCTCGATGTGGGCGGATTATGCAGAGTTTGTTAGAGAGATTACGCTGAAGTGGTTCCAGATAGCGACTGTACATGAGGCATCAACGACGGTCCTCTTCCCTCTCACATGTCTTGTATAAAAATGGAAAGAACAGAAGATACTCGTACTAGAACGATAACGTCTCGGCCTCTCTTTGGGATTACTATACCAGTTTTTTGATTGGTTTCAGCGTGGCAAAGGAGGATTTAATTATTAATTCTGTGCCAGTTGTAATTAATCACTGGAACATTTTTTAATCATTAAAAAATGTTTTGAGCTTATTTCATCGCTCTAGAAAAGACATTATTATTATTTTTTAAATATTTTACTAAAAGAAAGGATTGTAGATTCGAATGTTCTGATCAAGTAGTCACCCTTCTATTCTTCTTTTATTGACGTATGAATTTTCAAAAAACACGGTGTCTTTTACAATGCACCTTTGTCGTGAATCGGACAACATTAATTTATTTTTGAACTTCCATGAAAGGTATTAATTAACTTTTTAAAATAATTATAATAATACAAATAGTTACCACTATAATCATCTTTCTGATGGTGTACCAATATCTAATAAAGTTTAGTATGTGTTGCGAATGATTAAAGAAAAATGCCCGTTTCATTGACGCCATCCCTTACTTATGATGATGGTTTGAAATATTCGTTTGACTATCAAAAAAGAATACCAGAGGTCAAAATGTTAATTTTTCATATTATTTTTTGACAAACCAAGGGCGTTGCGTTGCCGTATAGAAAGGCTAATTTATTTGCAGGATGATGAGTCAAACACGGTACTCACAGAGATGCATTGCTTGCAACATGCTTGTTATTCTACGTAAAGTAATGTTAATGTAATATATGGGTTTTGGAATGATCGAGAATAATTACGAATGTCAAAGTCCAGCAGTTCAATGTAAAATGTTGTTTTGTTGTCGAAAATAACCCCTGGGTCTTTTACCTGGGTCAGTCGATGAAAAATGTTTGATTTGATTAAATACTCAAACGTGTTCGGCTGTTTCGCTGCTGTGTAAGTGACGAAAATGCACTGTGGTGCACTGAAGCTCAGACAATTTATCTTTGCCCAGTATGCGGTGAAGTCGATATCCATTTAAATAAGGATGCAGTCGGTATAGCTTTTAATACATAATAGGAATGAGTAATGATTGACTGAATAAAGAACAAAAACAATAGCGATCCTAGAATAGATCCCTACGGGACTCCTTAAAAATCTAAGACTTCAGAGGAACGATCACCCTTATAAAACACATATAGTTTGCGATTTGTGAAGTATGAAACAAAAAATAAAATCTTGCTGAGAAACCAAATGGTGCTGGCTTCTTCAATTAGTCTTTGATATCAACCTTGTCAAAAGCATTTTCAGGTCAAAGTATGTGAAGTCTACATGCTTTTGAGAGATCTTGATAGTAAGTCGGAAATGCATAATAAATTAGATTTTATTGACATCTGGGGTCTGAACTCATGTTGATGATTAAAAATAAGATTATATATATATGGCTGTGTAAACGTTATGGAGGATAGGTTAAGATTAATATGGTTGTATAAACGTTCATGGAGGATTTAAGCGAGAATGTTCATTGAAGCACAGCACTGCTAACCTTTAAGTAGCTATTTAAGACAGCACAAAGTTCAAGAAAACGAAATGTTAATTTAATGTTAAAACCATTGATTACAAAAATGATATTAACCATTTCAAAAACCAAGATTCGTGCCTGAGTATCATTACGATATATCTGAACAAAGCTAACTTAACCCCGAAACACTTTTAATCCAATTGGCTCGATTAAACATAACAACACGTCAGACATTAGGAAATGAAATGGGCCTATAATTTGCAAAGTTTCCAGGTCTTAGTTTTTAGCGTAAATGCATATCTTTTATTGAATTCAACGGTTTAAATTTATCATTTGTATTTCACATGGAATAATCTCACGGCTATAATCACGGCTAGAATCAGTACTTGCCAGTAATCAACTATTGGATCAATTGAGCACTTATTTTTTATCTCTGTCTATATTTAATATTCTGAATTTTAGGTGCGTATTTAAAAATGTTTCATCTTTTGATGATAACAAACACACATTAAAAAAGAAAAAAAAGGTAGGAAACTGTTGCTCTTTTCTAAAAATAGATCGTAGCCCCTTGACGTGATCTATGTATACCGTGTGGATGCCATTGCAGTACAATGAGATAATCAACAGGAATTTCAGGTAGAAATTTAAAAGTGATGTTTTTTTCTGGGTTTGCATGTATGGGACCTATGCGTTGCTAAACCATTCATCCGATTGCGATAAAACTTTGGGAATTTGATGTGCGCATGCCCGCGATGGTTTCTTAACTGTGAAACTTAGGTGATTTTGTGCAGGGGTGGTGGAGGGGGAGGGGGTGCGAGGGGGAGGAGGTAGTAGGGGGGGTGGGGGAGGAGGTGGGAGAGGGGGGGGGGGGGGGGGAGGCGGAGTGGAAACCCCCTTACACCATGCGAGCGAAGCCTCGGGAAAAAGCTTGTTTATCATAAAGACAAAGTAATACAATATGAGAGGAAAAATACAAATATTTTACAGAAAAAAGAAAAGTCCAAATAAACTAATTTTAAGTAGATACGATTTTAGATTTTCACGGCCAAAAATTATTTTGTTATTAGTTTTTGGGGTATTATGCCGTGTTACGCTACCTCCTTCTTTAGCCAACGTTTCGGACAGCGTTGCAGTGTTCATCATCAGGGCAGATGTGTAGATGTTACATCTGCCATGATGAACACTGCGTTGTCCGAAACGTTGGCTAAAGAAGAAGGTGGCGTAACACGGCATAATACCCCAAAAACTAATACAAAAAAATAAAAAAAACTTTTAAGTAGTTTGTCAATGGGTGCTTTTACTTTGAAGATATAAATAAGCCCTTTTTACTTCATTACGCATTTAGAATTTTTTGTGTTAGAGTCTAATACAAATTTTTTTTTTCTGCGAGAAAATTCTTCAACATTTGTTTTACTATTTGTACATTTTTTAAAATTTCGGCAAATAACATATTTAAGCAATTAGGTAGGTACATGTAGTACAGCGTTCTTTCGTTAGGTACAATTAGTCCTTCATTTAACGTAAAACGAGTATTGTGTGGTCCAGTTTATTTATGTATATAGGGCTATTAATATGCTGAAATATAATTTTATACCTCAGAATTGATCTTACTAAGAGAATTTAAAGATTAAAGAAAATTATGCCTTTGTTTGTATAAACTTTTATGAGCTAATAACAGTGGCGGTTCTTCTCAAGGGGCCGGTGGGGACAGACCCCACTTCATATTTTTCAGAAACCTGTTGAGAATTTTTTCGATGCTTTATGTTCACAAACATGAATTCTTAAGATAAAAGTAATTATTGACATTTGCAGAAACATCCTACTAATATTATAAAGGTGAAAGTTTGTATGGATGTATGTTTGTTACTCTTTCACGCAAAAACTACTGAATAGATTTAAAAAATTCTTTCACTAATAGAAAGCTACAGTATTTGCGAGATCTATAGGCTATATATATTGGTAAGCTGTGGCGTTATAAAATAATAATTTTTCATAGGTTTTCTGTCGTTAACAAAATCGATTTATTGCAAACGCCAATTGTCGCCTTGGAAACGATGTTTTTTTTTAAAATTAGGTTACTATGGACATCCCTTTGATGTTAAAATTCAAATACGTATAAAATACTAATAAGAATTAGTATTTTATACGTATTTGAATTTTAAGTAAGAACTTTACTGAATGGATTTTAATGAAACTTTACAATAATATAAACATATAGGCAATAGCACAGAGCTCTGGCATTACAAAATTTGTATGAAAAAATTGCAATAGGTGGCACGATTAGTAAGATATCTATAATTCTTTAATCGATTCAAATTATTAGGGAAGTAGGTACTTCGCTAATTTAAATATTTTCTAAAATACAATTTTTATTTAAGAATCTTTGTTTTGCAAAATGTCATTTTCAAATTTTGACATCACAGAACAATTATTGTTTTAATTGGATAGACAGGTATCGCATTTTTTATGTACAAAACTGGCGTACTGGATTTTTTGGTAGAATATAAAAAGAAGAATAATTCGTACCTAATAACTATCTCTAAAAATGAATGACCGAAATGTATGTATGTATTTTGGTAGAATATGAAAAGAAGAATAATAATTCGTAGTTAATAACTATCTCTAAAAATGAATCACCGAAATAAACCTATGTATGCGAAATGTATAAATCCGACGACTGAACCAAATTGGATAATTCTTTTTTTTGTTCGTTTTTTGTATAAAACTACCGTTGAGTTCTGGCATTATGAAATTTGTATAAGAAATTATAATAGGTGGCATGCGAGCAGTTAGAAAACTGAATGTATCGGGGATGAATGTTTGGAATGCGAGAGGTGAGTGGGGGGAGTGGGGAGGGGTAGGGTGTGGGGGGAATGAGATTGATGGGGGGGGTGGTGTGGGGAAAGGGAATGTGGAGGGGTAGAGGGTGAGGGGAGTGGTGGAGTGGAGTGGAGAGAGGGAAGGTGGAGGAGGCGGAGTGGGGTGGAAGAGGGGGTGGGAAGGAAGGGAAGGGGGAGGGGTGGAGGAAGGGGTGGGTGGAAGGGGGGGGTTGATGGGGGAGTGGAGTGTGGGGAGGGGTGGGTGGAGGGGGAGGGGGATTGATGGGGGGGAGTGGGGTGGGGAGAGGGAAGGTGGAGGAGGCTTAGATGAAATCCCCTAATACCATGCGAGCGAAACTGCGGGAAAAAGCTAGTAATCTATAATTTCAATTCAAATCATTTTTAAGCTCGAAATTGAAATAGTTTCTTCGGACGAACGTGCGACCGCTCCGCTCACTTCCTTGTTGCGCGTCAGGGGGGTATAACTCCGGCGTTATTTTGTGTCCAAATCATTGTCTATGGCTTGTGACGTAATCAATTTGATCGCCATCTTTAAATATGATCCACCAATAGAAATCTTTATACGGACCTCCAAGTCCAAAGAAAAACTGTTGAGATTCAGTGGGATATCTATGGTTATATTATGTCAGTTGTCGGCACATGGTCCGAACTCCAAACAATCGCAAAAACAAACGCCAAAGTAAATATTTTGAAATGCCACCTAAATACTGTTGTAGTGTCGAAGGCTTCAAAGATCCGATATCAATTCGACATTAATTACCGAACAACGAAAGAAAGGAAAGTTATTACTGGTAATGGGCGTGGAGAATTGGCAGAAGTGACTTCGTTGTTCACCCGATTTTGGGAAGTTGTGAATATGTTTGTGGGCCCCATTTCGAAAACAAATGCAAAAATTCCAACGGTTCGTTGAGACAAGATGCTCTGCCCACCCTTAATCTTTCTGGAATCGGAAAACATCGGAATTTACCCAGTGAAAACCTAAACTTACGAAGGATCCGTGGTTGCAACCAAAATACCGGTGCGAATCTCTCTTTGTTCGGTGTTTCTAATGTACTGTGTAAATTATCATTACCTTCACCTCAGAATTGAATCTATTTTCGTTTTTAGACCGTGAGAACACGCAGTGTCCTGCACAAATGGTGCCGTCAAAGACCACAATTACAGTTTCAATGTTATAAAATATCTTCCCTATATTAGAAATCGGCAGTCATCCTAAAAATACTGGTTCGAGATGAATATCTTTCAACATCTTTAAAATGTGTTTGTGTGATCTTATATTTCTTGTGTGAATGTTTGTATATATAAATTGATACACAAATAAAAAAAAAATTATTGACATTTCGGACATTTTATTTTTAAAAGATATTTTTAAGCTAATAAATTGGGAAGGTGTTTATACTGTCAATGGTAGTACATTTTATTTTAACTTTCCTCTATCCTTGTCGATGGTGTGTGACGACAAGAATTTGAAATTAATATATTATTTATGGTTAAATAGTGTCGACACCTGTTCAATACAAAAAGCCCGAAGATATCGATCTAGGTATTAGTTCATTCATGCTAACACGATTCGAAGATCGCGAATCGCGAAACTATCAGTTGCCATGCGCCATGCGCACTGCGCAAACCGTTCTGCGCACTTGGGGGACATCAGGGGATTTTTTCGTTGAAATTTTTATTTTTTATTCGTACTGAATACGTTTCTTAGGGATCTCGCGTAGGCTTGTTGAAAAAATATCGATATATCGAAATATCGATATTTTTTATTCAAAATATCGATATATTTAGCCGATATATTTTGATCCGATATATCGATACAAAATATCCAATATCGAAAATTGTATCAAAAACGATATTTTTTTAAATTTTGTATTTAAAGTCACTAGAATCCAAAACCGCATAGGAACGAACGGAAAAAAAGTAACTGTATTGGGTCATGACATCTGGCGGTTGAAATTTTAACTATTAATAGCTTACAAATCTATTGTCTTTGCATTAATATTTGTGATAACTAATACTATCTCATGTGTGTATGTACATACATAGAAATGTATGCTATTTTTCGCCATTTTTTTCTAAGCCACTCCTATGTGTTGGTTCCCAATTGTCTATGATTATTGACTATACCTTGTTCCAAACACGAAGTCCTTTTTGACAGATTAATACGACAATAGAATGTTACTGAAACGCATACAAACTTTGTATGCATCTCAGTTTACATATAAGTTAGAAGACAGTTATTTAGTTTTTGATATTTTTGTATTTATTACGTAATAAAAATACCTTAATTTTAATTGAGATTTTTGTACATAAAAAAAGCAAATTGTGTACAAAAATTACTATTGATAATATTGGGCTGAATACACTTTTATTTTAAAAACGCAAAATCTCTTGAAAATTCTACCGATATATCGATATTTTTTCCTCGATATATCAACGTCGATATTGATATTTTAATAAATATCGATACATCGACATTTTTTTTCACTTTCGACATCCCTAATCTCGCGAATTCGTGCATGCGCATTTGAGTCATAATAACTAACTAACTAACCATCACGCCGTTTCCCGCAGGGGTAGGCAGAGAGGACGGACCGCCAAACAATTCGGTCTTGGCACACACTCTTTGCCTCACTCACATTCATACATCGTCTCATACATTCTCTTCTATTATTCTGACTTTTGACATGACCCGACTCAAGTATCTGATTTACTTGATCGTGCCATGTCTTCCTCGGGCGTCCCCGACTTCTTCTACCATTCACATTCGCGTCGTATATTCTTCTTATTCGCTCTACATGCCCAAACCATCTGAGGGTCCCTTTCTTAATCTTACTCATTATGCTTACATCAGCCTTACATTCTTTGCGGATATCCACATTTCTCACACGATCATACATTGTTTTACCACACATACGTCTCAGGGATCTCATTTCAACAGCATTCAGATTACTTTCATCCTTCCTCTGCCAGTTCCATGCCTCACTGCCATACATCAGGGTAGGTACCAGGACTCCATTGTAGACTGCTAGCTTCGCTTTTTTTGACAGTTTTTTATTAGCGCCAACGGCATTCAGTCCACCATTAATGGAGTTACCGGCATTCACCCTTCTTTCAATATCTCTTTCAGCCTTCCCATCTCTCGTAAACATACTACCCAGATACAAAAACTCATCCACCTGCTCCAAGTATTCATCATTCACAACTATGTTGCATACTGTTTTCGTACTCTCTCTTTCAAACACCATGACTTTAGACTTACTTACATTCATCATTAGCTCATTCTTCATACATACTTCGTTCATCCTAGATACGAGAGACTGTAGATCTACCATAGTGTTAGAAATCAGCAACGCATCATCAGCATACAACAGGCAACATACTTTCAGATTACTCAATTTCGCGCCCAATCCCACCTCTTTCAATTCTTGCATACAATTATCCATGTATAGATTGAATAACCATGGTGACATTACGCAGCCTTGCTTGACACCTTTTGTGATATCAAACCACCCCGTAAAACCACCGTACACCCTAACACACGCAACGCTTCCCTCGTACAGAGACGCAATTGCTTGTATAAGATTTGTATTTACTCCATACTTGGACAAAACCTTCCATAGCTTTTTCCTGTCGACTCGGTCGTATGCTTTTTGTAGATCTACAAAAGCGCAGAAAAGTTTCTGGTTTTTCGCAAGAAACTTTTCAGTAAGCATACGCAAGGAGAAAATCTGGCCCATGCATCCCTTTCCACTCATAAAGGCACCTTGCACATCCCATATTTTATCCTTTGTTTCCATTCTTACCCTTTCAATCAATATTCTTCCGTACAGCTTGCCGACTGAACTTAGCAGGCTAATAGCCCTATGATTTCCACATTCCATACGTGACCCTTTACCTTTGTATAACGGCATGATTACAGCCCTTCTCCAATCTAACGGCGTGTAACCCTCCTCTAAACACTGGTTTAAAAGTTTGCACAACCATGTGAGAATAATATGGCTATCTCCTTTAAAGTATTCGGCAGCAATATTGTCAAAACCAACAGCCTTACCATTCTTCATGCATTTTATCGATTTTTTTTATTTCATCCACGCTGATTTTGATTGAATTCACTCCGTCTTCGTTCATACCCGATTCACTGCTGGCCTCACTATCACCCGGATTTCTTTCGAAAACCTCCTCAAAATATTTCATCCATCTCTCTTTTATTTCTTTCTCATTCGTCAACATTTTTCCATCTTTCAATTTTATGACTTTCAGGCTTCCGTTCTCTGGACTACTCCGGGACCTTTTGACCTCCTTCCAAAACAGTTTAATGTTTTCTTGGAAGTGTTTTGTCATTTTGATTCCCTCTTCCTCTTCCAGGCGTTTCTTTCGTTCTTTCACTCCAACACTTACACTTTTCTTACATCCCTTATAAACTTCCTTTGCTCTATCTCTCTCTTCGCTAGAATCAGTGCCAGCCGCTATCAGACGTAACCATGCTTTCTTCTTCTCTGAGACCAGTGCTTTGATCTCGTCATCCCACCATGCGTCACCTTTCTTCCTCATAGTATCTTGGGGATAAACTCTAGGATCCCCTCGTGGATAATTGGGTGTTTGTTCTCGTTCAAATTGAAAGATGTGAGCTGTGCACGGACCGGGATTCATGTTAGTGGCATTATTGTTGTACGTATTTTGTTATTAAAATAATAATATAGGTCGGATTATTTCTATAGCGCCGTTCTGGTGGAAAATTTACCTCAAAAGCGCTCTAAGCCAAAGTTGGTTGGATTATATTTGTTATTTTTTATTAAGCTTTATATTCATATATGTACTAATTTTTGTATTTCTGGTAAGGTGCGTAACTAATTAAATAATATTTTTTTGAGAAAAATAAATATTTTTTCGAAAAAAATAATGAATTATTTACTTTATAAACTTAAGAAATTAGAATTGAAAACATAAAAATATACCTACTCTTATAAGTACATGAATATAAAAGAGTAGATATTTTGAATGTTCTCAATTATAACGAGTTTAAGGTAAATTGTCATGTAAGTATATTTATTTATACATATAAAAAATATCGATCCCCACCATCGAAATTGTGCTCGAGCCGCCACTGGATAATAATATAACTAATGAATTTTCAACTGATTGAACATGATTTATTTTGGTTTTACAGGAAAGTTCCCAAGCTGTAATTCCATACCTCATAATAGATTAAGCTAATGATAAATAAATTATTCGTAGTGTGCATATTGGAACATAGAATTTCAATGTATATAATCTGCTAACAATAGATCTGAGTCGTTCACAGACTTTATTTATTTGTAAATCCCATTTGAAAAATCAGTCAATAATAACACTTAACTAAACACATTCTTTAACTAGTTCAATATTTTCACACGTACACATTGCGGAGACATCAATATGTAAGCAATCTCAAGCGTGTGTTTTTATTTCAGGTGTTTTATATTAATTAATTTGCCTTGGAATTGTTGAAGAGATAAAATGAGGGGGTTAAGGGAATGGCCCATGAATAGAATCGGCACCAACTTTTTACAAATACCGCCCCCACTGAAATATTTTACAGCTCAAGAATTCAATCGAATCTTCATTTCAAGGCCCCAACGCAAATACTCGACGCTCAGCGAGGGCAATCTTATTAGAATTTGTTTAAATGGGATTATTTATTAATCCCCATCAAATGAAAAAACATCACGGATTACTTAATTTCCGATACTGAATATAAGCAATTTGATTTATTCATCAGAGACCTTCAAAGCAAAGATTCCACGTACAACTTTATTAATTTATAAAAGCTTTAATTAGAGTTTGTAATTTCATGAAGGATTCTGACTTTAAATTGAATTATTTAACGTACTACGGGCACTTACAGTAAATTTAACAAATATTATCCAGATTTTACGTGAAATTAAGTTTACATCTAAGTTTATTAAGTTGGGAGGGGGTATGGGTACCGCAGCCCCGGGATTCATTCACTGGATAAACAATACCCCTGCCATAGGTCACCTCAAGCGGTTCGCTATGTTTGGTAACTTAGCAGGTGTTCGGGTTCATGGGGTGAGGTCTAGATATTGGCGGCCGGTGCGTTTACCCGCCTACTGCCAGGCGGGACGAATTGAGAGACACCGATTGAGGGAGACATAACATAGACCTCTCCTGCTGGACTCTCTCGACCCATTGCCTTTCACCGCAGTTGAAGGAATGTATTCATACGAACCCATCTCTCATAACTTTTTCCTCCCCAGAACTTACCCTTCTTCCTTAAAAACCTTCCACACAGCGTCCCCAACGATGATATAGGCTCTAAGGATTTTTTTTCCTCAGGGCCTCCTGTATGGAGCTAATGTAAAAAATAATAATTTGAGAATTCCTGTAGGTACTTAGAAATAACGAATAAATAATTTTTACCAAACCTAAGAATTCTTCACTAAATCTATAAAAAATCCATTGTCTACCACTTATAATTTGTTATATTTTTTATTACATTTTAGCTCCACACAGGAGGTCCTGAGGAAAATACTTCCCCCAGAGCCTATGTCATCTTTGGGGATGCTGTGTGGGGGGTCTTTTAAGGGAAAGCAAAAAGAAGAAGTCGTGGGAAGGAAAAGGTATGAGGGGTGGGTATGAATCTGGGGGTCAGTGTGCCCAGGAGTTACATACGTATGAATCCATCCCTACAACTGCGGTGTAAGGCGATGGGTTGAGAGAGTCCGGCTGGAAAGGTCAAAAGGCCTCCCTCAACCAATCTCTCCTTATGCGGCCCGCCCCGCAGCAGGTGGGCAGACCTATCCGCCGCCAAGACCTGGACAAACCTCACCCCATGAACCCGGGCACCCCTGCTAAGACACCAAACGTAGCGAATCACTTGGGGCAGAGGTGTTGGTTATCCAATAAATGGTTCTCGGGGCGGCGGTACCCATACCCGCCTCCTAAAATGATAGACATTTTAAAAGTAACCCCCTTACGCTGTTGTTTCACACGCTTTTCTTCCGTCAATAATATTACCATGGTTCATTTTTCATCGGTTCAGTTAATATACCTAAGATTCATCTTCATTTGGAAACAAAAAATTTCTGTGTTAACATTTCCACCACAAAGTCAAAATAAGGATAAAATAACTTACTTGGCATTCATCCAATAATAGATAATCGGGTTGACCATCGCGTTAGCCATGGCCAGCCAATAGAAGCCCAAGTACACATGCTGTATGTAACGCTTGTAGAGTACTCCGGGGTCGAAGTGGGTGTAGATGAAGTAGGTCTGGTAGGGCAGCCAACAGATACCGAATATAACGATCACAAGGATGAACATCCTTACAACCTGAAAAAAAACATGTATTTAGTATTTTTTCTGTTCGGATTATGTCAAAAAGGCATTGTTATATAATTACTTTAAAAAATCTCATTGTTGCTAATTAAAGCAAATAAAACGATTCTTAAAATATTAGCAAAATGAAACAATACAACTTTGTATAAACCACTTATATAATGTGCAAATCCGACCGGTTTCGGAACAAACGTTCCTTCGTCAGGGAAAGCTTATACTAATTTGACAGTTTTCTACATTATTAACTAACAACGGCTCCACCCCTACCATAATAAAACATTGTTCTAAACTGTCAAATTAGTATAAACTTTCCCTGACGAAGGAACGTTTGTTCCGAAACCGGTCGGATTTGCACATTATGTAAGTGGTTTATACAATCTTGTATTGTTTCATTTTTCTATAATGGATAACCACAAAGTAATAGCTACATTCAAAAATCTTAAAGTATTGTTTATTGTAAATTATTTTTGTGTGAATACCGCACAAGAGTTCCAACAGCTCTCAAGGGAGGGAGGTTGAGGGAGAGTTGTGGTGAGGTGGAGGTGGGTGGCTGGGGAGGGAGATCAGGGGGGGTGGGGGTAGGGGGGGGGGTTGAGAGGGGGGTGGGAGGGTAGGCCCTTTAAATATCCATTTTTCGTATTACAAAAATAACAAACAGGGGAGGCGGGTATCGGTGCCGCTGACCTGGAACCATTTATTAGATAACCAACACCTCTGGCCATAGGTCACCCCAAGTAGTTCACTACGTTCAGTGACTTAGCAGGGGTGCCTGGGTTCATGGGGTGAGGTTCGTCCATGTGATAAAATGGTTCAGTTTCAGTGATAAAATAATCTTAAGGGCCCTTAATGGATAAGATTGAAGCAGTGCGTACTAAGGCAGAGTTATGTGGCGGTCTATGCTCTATGCATACCCCCACGGGTAGGTAGATATCCAAGACAAGACCTTAACCAAAGTAATTGCAACCTCTATGCATTTATATATATTTGGATTTCCGACATTTCCAGACATTTCCGAGAAACCGAAATTTTTACATTAACTCCACACAAGAGGCCTTGAGTAAAATAATTTTCCCTCAGGGCCTATGACATCTGGGATACTGTGTGGAAGGTCTTTTTGAGGAGAGGAAGGAATGAAAATTGGTCCTGAAGAGACCCATGTTGTAGGAAGGAGGAAACACAGAGGCCGGCAAATCATTCGACAGCCGAGCTGTTGAATACAACAACGAGTCGAAGAAGCGACCTGTTCTCATGTGATAAATGTCAACCATGTACAAATGTTGGGCACGCGTTTGGCGTGTATCCCGACTATGCACTGGTGCCGAAGGGATCAATGACGCTAATTCCTCGGAGCATCATCCATTGTAATACCGGTAGAACAAGGATAGCATTCCCACACGATGCCTGTGCACTAAATATCTGGCCATTCAAAGTGAATTATTCTCCATTGGCCCACATAAATCACTATGAATCAATTCCAGCGTTTCCTTTTTTGCTAGTACTCAGAGGGAAAGGCAGCCTCGCCAGCTTGCCCTCACAGCGTATCGTACAGGTGGATTTATCAATTTCACAATTTTTTTATTGAAATGTCACCCCTTCTACTGCTCCGTTCTTCATCGCATTCAGAGTTTTACAATTAATGTGTCACATTTGTTGCTGAGCATGCAACTAAATGTTCTGACTTAATATTTAATCTGTACTCTCCATTTACGAAATTTGCTTTTCCTACCAGTACATTCTGTCGATTGCGTATTTTGCAAACTGTTGCTTTAAAGTTAACTTTGTTTTCACTTTGAATCAGCTGATAACAAATTAGTTAACAGATTGGGCACACATAAAACATATTTGACAGGGATATCAAACTCCGAATTGTTCACTACGGTCGTAATCATCGTGTTTCCTGAGCATATAACCGGTATTTTCTCTTGATTTGCAATAACTATGTCTTTTACTTTATGGTTAAACAATACATTATGTAAACAACGTTTATCGATAATCATATGTGAGCTTGCAGCTGAATCCACGTACCAATCAGAATTTTTGAAGGTTCCATTAAAAAATATGGCACTAAATGCATTGTTTCTACTTTTTTCTGTGAATTATTCGGGCACTTATTCATATAATGACCGAGTTGTTGACACTTGTAACAGCGGACTGTTTTGACGGAACTCGAAAATGGCGGTTGCAACGCTTTCAATTTTGTCTTAAACTTTACTTTAACACGAATAGCTACTGGACCCATGACCTAATAAAACACGGTAATTAGACTTGAACAGAAGAATTTATTCTCGTAAAGCAAAACAAGTAGGTACACTGAACTTCCCGTAACAGATCCTAGACAGCGGTAGGTGTAACATGATTATTTTGTTATATTCTAACACTTTTCACATGTTAATTAAAAAAAAAAACTATGAAATGTAATAAACGAAAGTATCAAGAATAATAAAATATTATAAAAGTAAGAATTGATCATTATTAAGTTTTTTGGGTAGTATTTGACACTTATGTAAAAGACCGATAAAGTAAATTAGTCTCGCACGTCCACTCAGCACCAATGCGCGCACCGCACTAAACAATGCCTAGTTAAAATTTAAGAAGCTACTAAAAACCTCATAGTCCCATTGTTGTTAATTTTTGAGAAAACAACGAATTATTGATTTGTTGGTCTGAGTGACCAATGCGCGAGTTTAGGAAGGTTAACATATTTTTATAATCGAAATTAATCATAAATAAGTATGGCGAGGAAATCTATGACGGATGAAGAAATTTTACGTATCAGCGATGTGAGTGACTAAAATTCGGTTGTAGAATTTGAAAATAATAAAGTTATTTCTGACAGTGAAGACCTTGGTAAAGTTCAAGATGTCACAAGTGATGTGTCTGAAAGTGAGTTTGAAGTGATAAATGTTCGTGAAAATAATTTTAGTGTTGCTCGGTGATTTAGAAGACGAAATCTAAAGCGAGAGTTGTGGGGAAATCAATGCCTCTTCATGTCTTCATTATCTAGACGTTATAATCTAGCACATAATATCATAAACGACTTCTCCGGATTACTAGATGATAGTTTAAACATTACATAAATGAAAGATATATTTACCTTATTCATCAGTACGGATATCGTCCAAGATGGACCCACACAAATAATCACCGTAACGCACGGTGTGAATAGACCAGATCGACGCGTTGAAGTGGATGAGATATATGTATTTACTAAAATATTACTGTCATCGTGTTGGAATAGAGTAAGAAAATTACAACTTGAATTTGGACCAGGAATTTCACTTCAGACAATCATTTTTCAAGGCTGCAATGTCTCGAAAATGATTTATGAATGTATACACCAACGTACGTTTTGATGATAATGCCACTAGGCAAATGAGATTGGATAGCACCGTGTATAAATTAGGATCAATTACCCAAGTTGTGTTTAATCAATTTGTGAACTTCTGCAAAATGCTGTATGCTGTAATGATGATCAAATATAACAATCGACGAACGATTCGCTACATTTAGGGGAAATAGTCCATTTATAGTGTATGAATTAAAAAAAACAGTAGGTAATATAATATTTTATGGGATTGAGATTTGAAGTGGTGCTGATTCAGACACTGCACGCGTACTAAATTTACATATTTATTTGAGAATTGACAATAAGGGTGAGGATAATCAGGGTCAGCGTGTGGTAATGCACTTGTTCAACCTTATTTTAGTTCAATTTAGGAGTGACCACTGACAACTTTTTACCTCTATTCCACTTGCGAAGAACTATTGATAAAATAGCTTGACTCTGAAAGGCTCTTTTCATTCAAATAAAAGAGAGATTCCACATAAATACTGGCAAAGAAGATTGTGGAATCACTCTGGTATTGTATGCTCCCAAAACAAATAACGTAGTTATCCCACCATTAAGGTAATTCAACAATGCTGATATTAGCACATATGAAGGAAAAAAGGCTGAAATAATCCTTCATTACAACAGACGAGGTTGTTAGGGGGACAAAATAACGGTGAACGGTGTGAGACCCATTCGAAGATGACCTTTCTGATGACCTATTTATAAATGTTGAGACAACTATGTTCATCTCCATTCTTTCACCCAACCTTATACTCAAGTACATATCCTTTGACAAGGTGTGTGGCCGATATATATGTATTTTTTTTGAAGAAAGTCAAATATTTCCGTGTTACGAATACCCTAACAATATGTGAAAATCTCCTACTACCGCCACGATAAGCGAAAATGTTGCCTGTGTCGTGATGGAGGACTTGGCCAGCCGAGGAATCAAAAACGGGACGCCTGGGTAGGACCCAAACGCGATGTCAACTCAGTCATTGACCGGTATTGATAATAATAAAATGATAGGAGTCGAAGAAAACAATTATTATGCATTGAATTAGCCAAGTCTAATGTGGAAAAACAAAAAAAACGTGCAGGTCGAATTCCATAGGCAACAACAGGACGCCTTTGGTTTGTATTTGTCATCTTCTGATGCGGTAATGTCCACCAGCAGCGATGGAGTCTGCGGCATCGCGACTACTTCAAACATGGACAATATTATATAAAACCGGATATTCTAGATTTTCCTCAGAAGATAGTATAATACTCTGTGAAAAGTGCAAAAAACCGGTTTGCTCAATACATCGTGTACGTACTTCCAAGTATGTACTTCCAATGTGGTCAAATTTATTCTTTTTACTTAAAAACGATAGTATGCACGTTGCACATGATCATACCAACAATTTGCTTCCAAGGTAGTCCCAATCCTTCTCATTTTTTCAAAACAAATGCGCTTGATTTTTCACATTGTTCCAAATTTCAAAATGGTTTTCCAACAAGGTGATGGTTAGGGAGAGGTAGAGACTGGATAAATGATATCACGGTCGAAACTAAGCATATTATCATTTCAAGACCAAACATGCGGCTTGATGGGCATGAATAACATTTTATTACCCGACGAATGATCCTATTTTTAAATTTCAGTTTTTCTCGCTCAAAAGCAATGCTCTGTTTTCACATTAAATTATTTTAAGAGCATAAAAAGATATTCACAACAGTATTTTTGAACGAACAATAACCTATACCAGTAAACTGCCTTACAGGACGGGACAACAAAGGTATTTTTTGCATAGTCCGGGAAAGGACAGACAAGAAGGTTATCAGAAATTAAGTTATTTTGAGTGATAAGCTTTATTGGGAGTCTGCCAGAAGAATTTATCGTATAGTAATAATATTAGGTCCATTATTAGGTAATTATATCAGTCGAATCTCAAGATCGTGACCTTTTATTTTTCGATAGTTATCGCACGAAAGGCTTAAAAGTTGTGGATTTTTACGGATATTTTAAAATGGAGTTCATTTAATTTAAGGCTGCAGCGTCTCCGGCTAACCCTTTCGTGAAAAGGGAGTTTAGTAATTTATCTTTATAATTTGATTCTCATGATCTTAAGAGAAACGCCTGCGCGACGTTTTTCTTACAAAACTTGATTTTGGATTAGAGGGCCAAAGACGAGTACTTAAGAGCTATGCCGGTCATTTAAAAATATCGTCCATAGGTTTTGTAACGAATGTCTTCTGTTTCACTCCGCGCTCCCCTCAGGGGAACTGAGCGAAAGGGACAACTGCATATCGGGCCGAAAATACCTAAATAAAATCGTCAAAATCGATGTTTTGTATTCCCCATTTTTCTTCTCCAAAACTGGGCCGTTTTTAATTTTTTTTTCACTAACTGTATTAGAAGAAAATATTCTATGTCGGTACGTTTTGTTTTTTTTTTTTTAAATACATTGTTTAGTTTTTATACTGAACATCTTTTTGACGGCGTTTAAACCAGGCAATTTTATTCATTTTTGGAAGGTCCTAACTTCTATAAGAAGTAAATTATCAAAAAAAGCAAAAGGTACCGACACGCTAGTGGTCGATATCTATATTATGGAAAAAATAGGGTCAAAATCCAGAGAGATAAACGGGGAATACGTTTGTATGGAAAAAACACCGCCCGCATTACCTCTTAACAAAACAGATTTTTTTTTCAAAAACTTCCTACCGATGACATGGTACGGATGTCAGTCATTTTATTTATTTGTATTTTAAATCCTACCCTACTAATATTGTAAAGGCGAAAGTTTGTACGGATGTATGGATGTATGGATATGTGTATGTTTGTTACTTTTTCACGCAAAAACTAATGAATGGATTTTAATGAAACTTTACAATAATATAGCTCATACATCAGAATAACATATAGGCTATAACTCAGAGCTCTGGCATTATGAAATTTGTATAAAAAATTGCAATAGGTGGCACGCGAGGTGTTTGAAAAACTGTGACGGATATGGAGAGGGGTTGGTGAGGGGGGGAGTGGGGGGAAAGGAGGTAAGGGGCGAGGGGGAAGGGTGGGGGGAGAGGGGGAGTGATAGGGGGAGGAGGCGAAGTGGAAACCCCCTTAATACCATGCGAGCGAAGCCGGGGGCAAAAGCTAGTTATAAAATATAGAAGAGAATTCGACTTTTCATGTTAGGGGCAACTTTGGCGATACTGTTTGTGAGTTAATAAAATTTAAATTATTTATTTATTTATTTATTTATTTATTAATCATTAACGCCCTTATGGGCTTTTACACACATTTACATTTTTATGTTTTAGTGCATACAGGTGTGTTTAGAATACAAAGAAAACATGAATAGTTTTTACACATGGTACATATAAATAAAGCTGGTAAGTAAAAAGTATAGCATTATACAATAAAGAGAAAAAAATCAGTTTTATATGTATATACGTATATAACAAATAATAATAATGGTGAGTTTGAAATTAATAGATAACTTTGTATTAACCACTAAATTATTTACAAAAACCGACATGTTTCGTCTTCAGGGTTTTGACAGAACTAATTTAAAAAATAGACATGCATAGGTAATAGAAAAAAAATAATAGACATAAACAATAATAAAATTTGAAAGAAAATAATGTGCAGGAGATTAGGGGCAATATAGAACAATTAAAAATTTAAAAGGGTAATAGATTTAATAATGGGTCATTAAAAAACAATATTTGATTATTAATAATATTTAAATTTTCATTAACACTCTTTCTAATCTCTAAAATTTCTAATTTATCCAACTGAATGCCATTGACATTACAATGTTTTAATTCTATTCCACTGTTAAAAATTAAAGGTATGACTAGTTTCTATTAAATGGTCGGCAAACTCCGAGAAACTATTATTATTTAAAGCTTTCATATGCTCTTTAATCCTTATTTCTTTATTTTTTTTTGTAAATAATTAAGTGGTTAATACAAAGTAATCTATTAATTTGAATTTAAAATGTTACCACAAAATAATTTTGCACTTTTAGAAGAAGTGATAATAAAATTTAATTTACGTTGAACACAAATTTTGTTATAAATTAAAATTTCGACCCACAAAGGTCTTTTGTATGATATTTAATTTTTTATTTGATATTTCATTATTTTTGCACAGTAGGTGGTGCAAGGTTATTTTATATTAATTACTATTATCTCACAAACAATAGCCAAAGCTGCCTTCAAAGTAACCTTCCTGGAAAGTCGAAAGCTGATCGGGGTTAGTGAATAAACAAAACAACCCAAGGAAGCTCGGTCAGTGCCTTGTTCCCCACCCCCAGAGCTACGGTGGCAGATCGGTGACTATTAACTATGTGGCCAGTGACAGGTACCTAATTTAAAAGTTGAAATCTGATTAATTCCTTCATGCAGTGATGACATTATTAACATTATTTCAGAGCTACTGATGCTAGGGAGAACTACAGGATTACGATAAATAAGAAAAGAATATAATTTTATTAATAATTTTTATTTTTTATTTTACTTTATTATATTTTAATTTTAATATTAATTTTTTTTTTTTAGCATATAAAATATAATGTACATTTAGATGATGTAATAATTTGCGTACATGTTCATGTTCAAATAAGTTAATACCACTCTTCCATAGAAGCATTAGCTTGCGTCTGGAAGAGTAGTGTACATTTTTTAATGCTATATTATGTTATAAGTTCTTAAATTACAATGTGAATGTAAAAAACAATAAGTTGTAAGTTCGGTGATATGTAATTATAAGTATTTATCTACTAATATACAGCTTAACTATTAGGATAATGTATCTAGAATTATTGTAATTAGTTGTTAAAAACAAAACTAAATTTAACTTATTTGAAGAACGGAGTATCACTTGAAAACTGAGTTGTAAGTTATTCTTGAGATTAGATTAGTCAGAAACTTTTTTTTTTAAAAATTATCTTTAAAATATTTTTTAACAGTGTTTATTAATTGGATTTTATGATTAATTTTTCTAATTTCATCCGGTAATCGGTTGAAAATAAGTCTTCCTTGATAAGTATAATAATTTAGTGCGAAGGAAGTGTTTAATTTTGGGCATGAAAAAATATATTTATGTCTAGTACGGTTTTCAGTTATACTTTTCTTTTTCTTTTATAATTTGAATCAATGCATTTCTATTGTTCAGATCTTTGAAAGAAGGTACTTGGAATTCCTCAAATAATTGATTCGATGGGTAGTCAGAAGGTTTTTTTAATATGATTTTAATTATTAGCCTCTGCACAACTTCAATTGGGGAAAGATTTATGATAGCATATAAGTTGATTGAACCAAAGCGTAATATATTAGATATAAGTTTTTTACAGATAAAAAATTTCTGATTCTTAAAAATATATTAATCAATTTTTTTACAAACTGACAAATTTGTTCCTTCGGTTTTAAATTTTTATCGATAATAACTCCTAAATATTTGATTGTGTTAATATTTTGATAATAATTATACGACTACCAAAGGTAAAATTCAGAAAAAGATTCCTACCATCATAATATCCTATTGGTCTATACAGCTTCATAATAAATTAAATGAAGTCAATATTAGCGAAACTCAATCGAAAATCTGGAATCAGAAAAATCAGAAAAAGATATTTGCACCTCTGGGACTCGTACCCAGGACCTTTCGCTCCCTTAATAATTCACATCAATAACGGCCGTTTTTCTCAATCCTATTGATCCTACAATTTTTAAGCCGTTTGAAATTTTGATTCAACACTCCTCAAATGCACGAATACGCTCTTCCCAATGCAACTGAATTCTGAATTTTTGTGTATTTCCGAAATTTCATTTGATGAGCCTTCCGAAATTTCGGGAGTAACAAATTTAAAAAAAAATTGTTTGCGTATACTCGT
Organism: Limnephilus rhombicus; assembly: GCA_929108145.2. Classification (NCBI taxonomy): domain Eukaryota; kingdom Metazoa; phylum Arthropoda; class Insecta; order Trichoptera; family Limnephilidae; genus Limnephilus; species Limnephilus rhombicus. The sequence goes on from OV815278.1 coordinate 36,270,355, forward strand.
TCATAAATAAAAAAAATACATATGTATTCGGCATAAAATAATTATTGAATCAATAACATTTTCTGTTGAATGGTTTACGATTGGATCATTTGAAGCCACTTCTAAAATAATCGGTGTTTTGAATTGTAAAAAAAAGAATCGTCAATTTGTAAAAATATCGCCGACCGAATTTCATGGCAGCGCTGCTAATAAAGGAGAATATTGTGAAATTTGGAGCGGAATATGAAAATCTGTAGGAGAAAGATAAGGAGAATAGGGATGATCTGGAATAATCATCCAACGTGGAAAAGTCACCTTTGTGTTATAAACTCGATCAAAATCGGAATCGTAATTTTATGTAAAAATACAAATCTTTCCATGGCGTATCAACCTACCAGAGTAGAGTGAACATTATTATTGTGTTACAAACATACTGTAGCATGTTTAATCAGAGTTAAAATTTACGAAACCTACCCGCGTGTAACTTACACCCGTGTTCAAATCACCCTTGGGTTTCTTCCTTAATTATTCGTAAGTCCTGATTCTATGTAAAGTTTTGCAGATTGTATGTTAACACCTCAGCAAGTTCGTTGACTCGCAGATAAAACACGTTTCTCGTAGTTCTGGTTGGTCGGATTTTAAGACCATTAGCCATACGTTATGATTATTTATTAGGGTCCTCTAAACAAACAAAGAAAGCATCAAGTTCCTAAATAATTACCGTAACGTAATTAAAGTGAAGGTCCTTGATTACATTCACGAGTTTAACAATGTTTTCAAATAAGAACTAGCGAAAAAAATGGAAGCATTTGTTTCGGGCGACTTAAATATATGATGATAAATTTGGTAAAATATTCCTAACAAATAATTATTTTGAATAATTTCCTTGGTCTTTATCGGACTTCCCAACCTTTCCCATCCCATTTCCCTCCCTTGTACTTTTCTAAGGGTTTCACAAATTCATCGTTTGCGCCGGCGGCGCCATATTTATCGAACTTGCTGACTATAATTTATTGTGTATAGTTCTCGCCTGTTTTTAGCGCCCATTCACATACTCGCCCATGTAATATGTTTTGAAGCATTTTTTGATGATCGAGAATTGAACACACAATATCCCGACACAGCCAATTACTAAAATTGAATAATTGCAATCGAAATGAGGGAGTATGGCTACTACTATTAGGGGGCATACACTAATTACGTGAGCAGTTTTTCTTCCGATCTAGACCCCCCCCGCCTCCCTTGGTGATATAAATTTAGGCCACTTCGTATATTCACTTCAATTAACGTGAGATTTCGCTGGACCACCCCCTCCTTTTGAACTCACGTTATTAATGTATGCCCTCTTAGCTCAATCCCGCAAACTTTATCTTCTAAAATGTATGCTCGGAATGAACCATCTACGGGTCAGAAGGGTTGTGGACGTGTATTTCGCACATTGTAAAGTATTTCTTCATTTATTTGTGGATGTATGAAAACTAGGCTATCACGGAGTGCATTCCTTTTAATGTTTCCGATGGTTATCTATGTCACCGACAGTATAGACTATAGATTGTTGTATCTCCCAGCCTGCAGGACTGACTAACCATTAATGCCGAAGGGCGTAGGAGGGGGGGGGGGGACTGTTGAACAGAATCAATTTGTATATAGACATATTTAGCATCAGTGAGAGCAAATATTGCTGCTGCTGGTATACTAAGTAACCTTATAAATTTAGAAGTTTATTTTATGTTTATACTACACTAATATATAAGGTATAGAGTATTTTCTGATTTTAATAACTTGTTTACGAGGAATATAAACATCCTTTTTAATTAAGATGAATAATTCATCTTAATTAAAAAGGCTTTTTTTATTAAAAGTTTGGGATCTGATATTAATTTTGAATATTTTTATAAACGTAAACGTTATAAAATTGGTCCAGCCATTCGTGATTTCATACATTTTATTATTCATTATTTCGTGGAAAGCGGACAGGCATTTCTAATTCGTCAGATAAAAGTCTTTGAAAAATGTACTCGAATACCGAGAAATTTAATATCCGCATGAAAGCTTATCATAGTTCTCTCATACAATAATTAAATTTAAAAAAACGGCACAAAAATGTAAAGTAGGTAAAATGTTAAAAAATCTTTGCAACATTTTCTTCCGGATTTAGATGACAAATAACATTATGACGCTTTTTGCGACTCGACGAAAAATTTTCATTTAATTTTTTAATATTTATTGAATTAGTTTGTATTAGATTCCACAGTTCGTATGTGAAATAATATGTACAAGGTTTTGCATTTCATTGACTACAAATTAAAAAAATAAGCATAACGACTTTTTTCAATTGCATTCATTTTTCAGAGTTTCAGGCATTTCACAGTATTTTTTTAGTCCTTTATTCGTAAAGCTGTTCTGCGAGTTTGTTTTTCGCATGTGGGGCAATTTATTTTTATTTACATTCGTGGTTTCGTAATAAAAATTTCAAAAATTCGTAATTAGCGAAAAAATTGTTATATATTTTTCACAGTGGCCCAATAGTTCTCACTATTTCAAAGATTCTTTGAAATCAGTGAAAACTAAAGTTGGGCCACTGAGGCTTCATAGATATGACAAAAATATTTAAAAATATGATGTTTTCGCTGATATGGGTCGGGCCACTCTTCCGTAGGGATGTCAAAAGTGAAAAAAATATAGATATATCGATGCATCGATATTTATTAAAATATCAATATCGACGTCGATATATCGAGGAAAAAATATCGATATATCGGTCAAATTTTCAAGAGATTTTGCGTTTTTAAAATAGTAGTGTATTCAGCTCAATATTATCAAAAGTAATTTTTGTACACAATGTGCTTTTTTTATGTACAAAAATCTCAATAAAAATGAAGGTATTTTTATCACTATTCATTTTTATTACGTAATAATTACAAAAATATCAAAAACTAAAAAGCTGTCTTCTAACTAACATGTAAACTGAGACGCATACAAACTTTGTATGCGTCTCAGTAACATTCTATTGGCATATTAATCTGTCAAAATGGACTTCATGTTTGGAACAAGGTATAGTCAATAATCATAGACAATTGGGAACCAACACATAGGAGCGGCTTAGAAAAAAATGGCGAAAAATAGCATACATTTCTATGTATGTACCTACACACATGAGATAGTATTGATCACAAATACTAATGCAAAGACAATAGATTTGTAAGCTATAAATAGTTAAAATTTCAACCGCCAGATGTCATGACCCAATATAGTTACTTTTTTCCATTCCTTCCCATACAGTTTTGGATTCTAGTTACTTTAAAAACATAAAATTTAAAAAATATTGTTTTTGATACAATTTTCGATATTGGATATTTTGTATCGATATATCGGCTCAAAATATGAATTAAAAATATCGATATATAGATACTTTTTCAACAAGCCTACTCTTCCGCTGAGCGCCTCATAAGTAGTCTCCCTTTTATTGGAATTCAATTTAGCTCTACTATCATTTGATTAATTTTTCCATATTCATCTTTCCTTAGCAAAAATCTCATAGCTCAGTTATTTTTTATTATTTTAAATTTATTTATTTGTTTTTAATTATTTCATTTAATTAAATTTATTTTTAAACGTGAAACCTCACAAAAGTCTCAGCTGCTCTAGTTGGGAGCCAGTGTGACATTCCCAATAGGGGTATGTTGTGAAGGTAGTGGGTAGGGGAATGAGACGGGGAGGAGGAAGGTGGGGGATTACCTGGCTATTCCGATCTGGCCATCAAACACGGCTAAAGCCGTTTCAAGCAACTTTTCAATTCTGAATAATGGTTTTATACCAGGGCGATACTGAGAGTATCTTCCACTATGGAACGTGCCACACACGTACTATATATTATTTTTAAATTTATTAATTGTGCAATAACACAAATTATTCAAATAATGTTTTTTGCCCACGCCGGGATTCGATTGCGCGACCTTCTGATTGCGAGTCAATTACCTTACCCCTAGACCACGCTGGTAGTTTGGTATATTTCTAGTTTGTTCAAGTTTCCTTCATTGGCCAAATGCAATATCGTAAAGGCGGGTATGGGTACCGCCGCCCCGGGAACAATTTATTGGAAAAGCGACACCTCTACCACAGATCACCCCAAGTGGCACGCTACGTTTGGTACTTAGCAGGGGTGCCCGGGTTCATGGGGTGAGTTTGTCCGCATCTTGGCGGCGGATGCTTCTGCTCTACGGCTGCATGGCAGGCCGGATCGGGCGAAAATGGTTGAGGGAGTCACTTTGCTTTCTCCAGCCGGAGTTGAACTGTTGCCAAACCTACAGGCAGAATTCAAATCAGGAGAATTGAAAATTAAACCACTTCATTCTTTGTGCGGCACCCCTGAGCATTGGGAGACCGTGTGGACTGACATACGACGCGATTTAAAATCGCTAGCATTATGATCATACATATTGGAAGTGACTCTCGCCATCTTTGAAGCTGACTGAAAGTCATCCTGGGAGAATGATTGGCATCTGAATTCATCAGCCTGTCCTGCTTCTGGAAGGCCCTTTTGGCTAGTTGCCAATGCTCTGCAGACCTTGGATTCTCAAGATGTGAGATTCTTTTTCTATACGAGGAGTTTTAGGCAAGCCACGCTACGAATTATCTCGGTATCACCATCAACTTATTTATGCCAGACAGCATTAGAATTAGGATGTTCTTTTTAATTTCCCATATACTTTTATATTAGGTCCTTACATATGAAATTGGCGTTTTGTATGGGAGGTACAAAAAGTCGTTTTTTTTTTTAAATATAATATATTTATTTAATCAAAGTATGTACCATTGCTATCTATGCAATTTTGCCATCTCATAGGTAGTTCATCGATCCCTTTACTAAAAAAACCATTCGGACGGGAATCAATAAAATCTTTGATGGCGGTTTGGACTGCCCCATCGGAGTTGAATTTTTTCCCTTGCAAGAAGTTATCCAAATTTCGAAAAAAATGGTAATCTGTTGGGGCAAGGTCCGGAGAGTACGGTGCATGTCCAATTGAAGCTCCACTAATTTGGTAGCCGTCTTTTGTGCAGTGTATGGTCTAGCGTTGTCATGAAGCAGCAGTGGCCTAGAGCGATTAACCAGCCTCGGTTGGTTAGCAGCTAACTTTTCCATCATGGTTTGCAGTTGCTGACAATAGACATCTGCCGTAATCGTCTGGCCAGATTTAAGAAAGCTTTAGTGAACAACACAAAAAAAAAGAAAACACAACTGTGTTTTGTTTTGCGGCACCGTCGCCATACACATCATTAATCCTTCGAGCCGTTTCTGCAGCAGTGGTGCCACGGTGGAACTCGTAAATAACGCGATATTTCATTCCATTTTGTAAACTAATTGACGCAAAGAAAAAAAGCAATCAAGGAAAAACAAATGAATTATAATTTTCGAAACACAAATACATGAGCTGCATAAATTTGAATTTGGAATTCCTAACCAAAGAGAAGATATTCGAGATCAAAGTTGCCACTACGGCAAAACGCCAATTTCATACGTAAGGACCTAATATTTCGAATAATTTCTTTTCATTTTAAACTAAAACCTAATCCTCGCAGATGCATTTGCCGTGTGGAGTCATTTCTCACAATGATCAGCATTTCAATAATGAACATTGTTGACTCATAATCCCGCGGTAATAAATGTGCTCTGCAGTGTTTCTACGTAGTTCATTTCCAAGTCTTCTTAGAAAATTTACTTTTTAAGACATGATTAAGTTTGCATCACGTCACACAGCGTACCGCCAAATAAACACTGTTTTGGCACTCCAAAAATATCTAAATTAAGAGGGAATAACCAGACAAAACCGGAATTATGTCATTTTTAAATCAAATGTTAGACGTATTGACTCTTTTCCACAAAAAAAATATTATTTGATTTTGAAAGACTGTTCTTTTATCTAGCAAAAAAGCTCTGTTTTGAATATTGAGAAAATATGTTTATTTTTAATACAATAAGGTTTTACCGTAGGTCGTTGGCAGATTTGTTAAATTTTCAAACAAAATCTTGTGTTATACAACACTCATTTCAAATCATATAATCATGCAGTAAAATAAATTATCTGGGAAAGCTACTCGTATGTTTCTGAATTTTAATTTTAATTTAAATAAAATCATTTTGAAAAAGATCCGAATACGTGTTTTGTGACGAAAATACTACAGTGTGTCTATTTATTTACGGTCTTTCAAACTAATATATTTAAAAATTTTCTTACATTCTTATTTTGCTTATACATTATTGAAAAATTATAAATACTTATGATTAAAAAATAATTACAAAAAGTACATAATTTTAAAGGTTTTATCATCACGCCTTTCAGCATTTTCGAATGTAGGCATAAATTAAAGGAACTTTTGAATGAAATAAAATTGATTTTGAGTTATTATTTAAAAAAGCTGGTAGGGAGAATAATTAATCTTTCTCATTGGAACCGCCCTGTACGATGGTAAGAACATCTTTTGACGACATATGAATTCTTGGCCGCTGGCTGGTTAATGACCCTTTGAGTGAATTTTATTACATGAAATTAAATTTTCTTAAAATAAACTCGTGTGCGAATAATTTTAATCAGAATAATATGAATTACTTACAGCGCTCCTCTTTTAGTGATCATAAAGAAGAAAACTAGAAAATGACTTCCATACAAATTTGAATGGGAACAAATGTTCCATTTAGCCCCATAGCCTAGCATTCTATCTCACTTACACTCGCTTGACTTCGGAGACCTCCATCCCATTTGAATTTCGTAAACACAATTTCGTAACGGAAATTTAAGCCCCAATTTGGGTAAATAATTGGATCACGAATAACGTCCACACTGCTTTTCTTGTGTTCTTCTTTAATCGATGTTTAATACTCGTACATACCAGCATACCTACCTCATAAATTAGGTTAGTACTCTAGCGTGCTTCTCCAGTGACAATAGTGGTTCATTATCAATTTGGGATAGCATCAATTAGGGAAGCGGGTATGGGTACCGTCACCCCGGGAATCATTTATTGGATGACAAACACCTCTGCTATATTTTATCCCAAGTAGTTCACTATGTCTGGTACAGGGGTGCTCGGGTTCATAGGGTGATGTTTAATAGGTATTGGCAGCGGAAGCGTCTGCCCACTTACTGCGTGGCGGGCAGGATCGAGAGAGATTGGTTGAGGGATTATTTGGCTTCTCCAGCAGGAATCTCTTAAGTCACCGCCTTGCACCGCAGTGGGAGGGATGGATTCAGACGTCCATATCTCTTGGACTCACTGACCCCCACATTCCTAACCACCCCTTATACCTGTGGTCGTCAAACTGCGGCCCGCACAAATATCTGCCGCTTTGTTTTTTTAAATACATTTTTTTCATTCACTATTTTTTTAACGTAATTATATTTATTTTCATGTACTTAATTATATCAATATGCTGCTTTTTTTTCAAATATTTTCTGAATGTATACCCTTATGATTTTAAAACTTTGATTTTAATTGATTAACACTTGATTTTAAAACAGCTAGTTGGTTTTTTAGCGTATCCTTAGTCGATTTTGAAAGCGCGCATAGTGTACGTCATAGGTTCTCAACGTGGGCGATAACGCCCCCTGGTGGGCGTTTGAGACTTTCAGGGGGGCAGTAGAAGATCCAGAGAAAATTAGACGGCACAGTGAGGGCGTAAGCGCGTAAAAAATAGTCTATAAAGGCAAAAAACACAATAATCGTGTATTAATAAAGCAAAGAAAATTTTAATATCGGTTAATTGTTGTTATTGTATTGTAATAATTTTTAACATGTGTGCGAATATTCACATATTTCGGTAGTTCGGGAAGTGGATGAAAATTGAACCGAAAGATTTCATTACATTCAGATCTACATTAAATCGGGTAAAATGAAATTTTTTTAAATAATTTTACGTGTATTATTATTAAGAATTGACACTATATCATGAATACAAGAAGGAAGGAGGTAGAGTCTGTCAATAGAGAACTCCAGTCCAATTTTTTTATTTTTTTTAATGAATAAAGACCTTCAAACTTAAATAACTGCATTTTTATTTTTATTTTTATAGTTAGTTTTAATAGTTAAAATAATTGTCAAAGTTTTAATTTTTAAAGACTCCCAGAAACGCACCGTATCTATGGTGGTATTCACCCAACGATAGTTTTTTTACTTTTTAAGTTGTCATTTTGAATCAGTGATGTTATGTCGAGGTAAATTTCCCTAGATCTAGGGGAGAAAAATATTTTTTAGGGATAAGGGAAATCAGGACAAAATCTAGGGAAATTTCACAATTTTTTTATTACATATGACAATATTACTGGTATTATTTATATATACATATATATATATATATTTTTTGGAATTCCCATGAATCTTAATTATTGTTGTACTTACCATGCAATGTTATTTTTAACACTGACAACTCAAAATGATATTATATGTATCTAAAAAGATAAATGGGACCTCTGAAAAAAAAATTAATTTATGTTTTAAGCTCTATTTTTTCGGTGATTGCGGTTGATTTTTATTTAGCAAAGTGTTTTTTTTATATTTGGAATTCAGTTTCTAATTCAGTGGTGAGTGTATTCGTACTTTTAAATTATTACTTCACGTAGCAAAAAGTGTTTTATTTGGAAAAGCACAGTATTATAAGTATATTTACTAAGTTCCGATATCTTTCCAATTAATTAATCATATTAATTAACATATAACAGGATTAGTGTTACACAATCAGGTGGCTACTTAGGTAATTGCGTAAATGTGAAATTCTAGGGATATTTCACTTCGAAATCTAGGGAAATAATTTTTTTGGGCAGAGCATCCCTGATTTTGAATTTAAGAAAATTGCGGAATAAAATGAATATGGGTGACTCAATGACTTTTGTGTGAGAAATTGAGGCGTTTTTTTTATTTAAGATTAACTGCTTTTAATGTAGAAAAACATTGGTAAAATGTCCACATTTCACCGCTACTGTTATTGTATTTTAACAAAGTGCAATATAAAAATAATAAATCATCTTTTCATTGCAAATAAAAGTGACATCGTTCTTCAATTTTGTGTTCAGGCGTGATTTTGTACATTTGTTTTATGTATAACACATACAGAAACACTGGTATTTATAATACACTGATCATGACGATTGTGTAGTAACTTGTATAAAAAGCCCTATACTAAAAACAATTTGAAAATACAATGTCAAATATGACACGACTTTAACCTCAAATAGACAAAATTTATTGCACATTGTCCGCAAATATAGCCCTTTTCGTAAATTGTTGAGGGCCTAAATTATGTTTCAATAAACACAATAACTATTATTTATCTAAATCTCTATAAACAGTATGAAAATAAACCAAAAACACGAAATGTTGAATTGCATACGTGTCAATTTTCAAATTAATGTCAATACAACATTCAACACGGACGCTATTACCAGGTGACAGGTTAACAGTGACGTCATCGTTAACCATTTCAGTAATGCCAACTTGACGCTGCATTTTGAGGAGAGGTTTAAAAATGCACTTTTTAATAATTTTTTAAAAACTCTGCGTTTAATATTATGAAATAAAACTTATATATTCAGAATCAGCGTTTCTTGGTCTATATAAACATATTTTTTTAAAGCCATAATATTTTTCACTGGAGTTCCTTATTAAGAGTAGAAAATAATAAAAATGGAACTACTAAATTGTAGGTTGGCAACACCAATTTAACTGTCAAATATTCTTTCAAATTACAATGACACTGAATGTATAAAACACTGTAAGTATAAAACACTGTAAGTAACATTAAAAAAAACTTTTTTGTTCTTAGAAAAAAAATTTATTCGAAGAAGCACTGTTTTTAAGGTACCTTAAATTTGATTAAATGGTGTTTTATAAAGTGATTTGATTTAATTTAATATAACATAAATTTGAATTTAAAATTAGGTAAAAAGGAAGAATCACTAAAATGGTGAGTTTAGTTACACTACTTTTAGATCTGAATGGGTTAAATATATTCAGATCTAAAATTAGAGACATGATCTAAAACTCGGGCAATTCTGGGTACTTAAGCTAGTATTAAATAAATGTAAGCGATTTTATAATATCGTTATTCCTCATTGTATTAACAAAAATTGCAAAGGTATAATATACCTGTATGCAATTCTAATTTTGAGAATAGGTATCGAAATTGAAATAATTTTTTACAAAATATGTAGGTTACACAGCTTTAGATTGCCACCATATGCTGCATTTTTAATATTGCCATTTGATCAACAGTGGCGCCCTCCTATGTTTTCTACTCTTATTTGACAGAATGTAGTAACTCGGTATTTAAAAAAGAATTCCTTTCTTAACTTGCTAAACAAAAAGGTACAACAAATAATTTTTGATTATTGATTCCGTGACAGCCCCCCCCCCTCCCCCCCTCACCATTCATAAATGTGCGGCCCGCGGTGATACCTCATTTTGTCCTATATGGCTCTTGACCGAAAAAGTGTGACGACCGCTGCCTAATACCTTTTCCCTTCCCTGAACTTTCACTCCTTCCTTTCATTCAAAATACTCTCCTCACAGCATCCCCAAAGATGACATAGGCCTTAATGGAAATTATATTCCTCTGGACCTTCCGTGTGGAGCTATTGTAATAAAAAATTACCGGTCTTTTTCACATTTGAATTTTTTTTGTTTTAATTATTTGTATCTGACTAAATACCAATCCGCATATAGAAGGTTTCACTCAACGCAAACTAGATTACTACGTGTTTTGTCGGATATAACGCTTGCTATCGAGTCGGGTAAACTGGCACTCCTTTCAGTCTTAGACATGAGTGCCGCTTTTGACACGATTGACCATGATTTCCTTATTAAACGATTGGAAGAATCCTTTGGTTTAGGACTGGCTCTGTTCTGGGCCCACTTCTCTTCATCCTCTTCACAAATGATGTCGCTAAAATTATCGAATCATTTGGTCTTCTATCTCACTGCTACGCTGATGACCAGCAAGTTTACTTCTACTGCTTACCAGAGGAAATAGACAGTCGTAAAACTAGCATAACCGAGTGTCTAGAAGCAATCACTTGCTGGATGACCTCAAATAGATTGAAACTGAATCCTGCAAAGACTGAGTTTCTCTGGACAGCCACAAGTAGACGTCAGCATAACATTGATAACTCCATAATAACCATTTCAGGAAGTGACATCACTCCAAAGACATGCATAAAACTACTAGGTCTCAATCTGGACGCTGATTTTTCCCTTAAAACTCAAGTGAACAGAACTGTAAGCACGGGGTTCTTTCAATTAAGTCAAATTAAAGCAGTACGGAGAAACTTGACAATAGAGGCAACTAAATTACTAGTCAATTCGTATGTTGTTTCACGTCGAGATTATTGCAACGGAATATATGCTAGTCTCTCAAAATACCAAATCAACAAATTACAATCTGTGTTCAACGCTGCGGCAAGACTAAGGCGTATCTAAATATTCTCATATTTCTGAGCATCTCAAAAATCTTTACTGGCTCAACTGCCCTGAGTGAATCCAGTTTAACTCTGCTGGATGGTATTCAAGTCCCTTAACGGAATGGCTCCGGCTTACTTATCGGAAATGTGTATTCCAGAAAATTCAAATTCTCGACAGTCAACCCTCAGGTCAGCAGCAACATAAGCGATCGGAAGGTTGAAGGAACCAAAGCGCACACCAGATGCGTGCTTTCGGAGTGTCAGGACTTAAAGCCTGGAACGGACTGCCACACGAGTTAAGAATAATCACAGGTTCAGCGGAATTTAGAGCTAAACTTAAAAACTCATCTTTTCAGACAGTCTTATCCATAAGTTAAAAAAAACCTTTCACCTTCGTCTTCACGGCTCGCGACGTTGTAAATAAATAAGTGTGTAAAAATAGAGCAAATTCTTAAAATTCTCCAAAATAAATACTAACTCTACTTTGGCATTAATCTTCTTATAAATATAAATGTAAAACCAACAGTGATGAGGGTAGCAAAGGTAAAGTCATGCATTGTCCAATGTTTTAAATATAATGTCCTCCACGTGTAAAGTCGTATCTTCCCCAAGCATAAACTTTCTAATAAAGTGTGTTTTATCGGAAGTGGAGTGAAGTGGAGCCTAAAATTCATAATAAATTGTAAAGCGCCCTTGAGGTGATTTTTCACAAAAACGGCGCTCTACTTACCAGATTTAAATGTCCGGGTTAAATTTTCCCCACAGGAAAAACTAAACCGTTTCACACATTTCCCCAAATGATCATCTAGTCAATCGACGCTATGCAATTGCACTATATAAGTATTATAAATAGAAAACAATACAAGAACAACACGTCAACCTACCAGAGACCAATTGGGAAAATAATTAATAAAATAAAATACTTTTTTGTTTAAAACCACGAGATTTATTAATTTATGAACCGACCGGTTTCGCTTTATTAAAGCATCATCAGGGTACAAATTAATACTAAACAAGAAGTACATAATGTGTGCTTATATATATCAAAATATAAAGGGAGACAACATTATACAAATATTACTAACACGTAGACGGCCATAAAATACATTAACATAAGTACTCAAGTAATGGGAAAAACCGAAAGATAATTATGTAGACTAATGGGTTATAATAATAAATTTGGAGAAACAAAGCATCAACTGGCATAGTGGTAAGGAGTACTGGGAATTTTTATTTTTAAGGGTTTATTGGAAACATACCTAATATAGGACTACTTGATATGTCTAATTGATTATTAAGAATATGACTTTTGGTTTTTACAGCTTTTTTGATTTCTAGCGCCTCTAGATTGTTTAGTCTGTTACCATGCCCGTTTTTATGTAAGATGTTAGCACCGGTGCTATGACAGAACGTATGATCTTTATCGATCAAATGATTGGCGAATTCTGAAAAACCGTTATTATTGAGGCAACGGAGATGTTTCTTTATCCTAACATTGACATTACGTGTTGTCTTACCGATATAGAAAGCCGAACAATTATTACAATTTAATTTATAAATTCCCGAATGACTTAATTTGTCGTCCTTATCTTTAGAATTAATTAGAAATTTACTTAGATTGTTATTAGTATAAAAGGCCGGTCTGACTTTAGAAGGAAGGTTTTTTACACTTAAGGTAGAAAAATTATTAATGAATAAAATTCGCCGCCATTGATGATTAATATTATTATCATTGATTTGATGGTTTTAAAGAAAAAAGTATTTTATTTTATTAAATATGACAAAACACAAAGTGATTGGTTTCTACAATAATGGGAAAATAATTCACCGAAAATTATTATTATTATCTATTTACCGTTATTTTTTTGTCTAATTTTAGATTATTTTTCCGAAATGTGGAATGTATTGCATTGAATTATCCCTGTATACGTTCTGGCATAAACTATTATTATTTTGTGTTCATGTACTCGCTACCAACGTTCGAAAAAATGTTTTGATGAAACCTTTGATTTTGCAATGTTTAACTTTCAACGTCACATCCACCTGCATTGGGGAATATTTTTCACTTATATTGGCAAGCCAATTTAGTGAAAATAAATATAATTTCAAGTTTCATTTTATTTTGTATGTTCAAGCTACATTTTTTCAGTAGATTTTATAATTTAAGGTTGTGGCATCATACGTTATGATTCATATACATACATTTTCCGGTCAATATTTTTTAACATAGTATAGTATCCAACTTCGATACAAATTATCGATCAGTACCTAATTTCCTGGTTGGTTGACGATGTCATGCGGAAAGAGATTAAACATTGATGGAGATTACTTATATTCCTACCTCTGATTTCCCCTGAATGTTTATTATTGCTTGACTTGCTCCATTTGGTACCACGGGTAACCTAAGTGTGAGTCGGATTCAGGATAATGAGTAATATGAATATATGAAACAACTCAAGGATAAAATTGTGGGGATTTATTTTTTATTGTTTTTTGTGTTACTGTTGTGGTATTGTTTCATAATTAGTTTATAAATTTTACATAACTTCATGAAATACAAAAAAACTAACTTATACTCATAAAACAGAGGGGATAAGAGTTTTATCATTTTTATTTGGATGTGAGATAGAAGTTTTGAGATTGACTTAACAGACCAAGGTCTTTATCAGCACCAAACTTAGTTTTATTTTTGTGATTATTTAAAATAAAAAACTGTACATTTCTACAAAATTTTACTAACATTTTCGCAATCTTAATAAAAAGATCTATCCACACGATTTTTTCCAAGTCGTTATGAATTCAATGCAAGTGGCCTATTGTGGAATACCGTCACCGAATATTTTCTTTCTATGCATTGTATTTTCTCTCTGTTATTATTGTAAATACTTGCATTTTATTATTACTCTTATTTTTCGTCATTTCTCTTATTCCAGGCTTCCTCAACCAGGTGCAATTCTTATTTTTCTTTTTATTTACTAACACTTTTATCTGCATATATTTTTCTCTATGGATTTCTGAAGAATTATTCCACGGGCTGACATTTATTATTCTTTTGTATTATGTTAATGTAAGTACTTGCATACTGCTTTCTTACCTCGTATGCATGGACATTGGAGGGTCTAGATTCGTTCAAATAAATGTAGCTTCGTTTAATTCAATAGAGTCCTGACGTGTGCGGCGAAGGAGGAAACCATATTATGTTCCCTTATAACGCCGTTGGAAAAGTGGTAGGGTCCCCTCCAGTTATATATTTTTTTTGGTTTCACTGAGAATTAAATCTTTCTACCCAGGAACTGGAGCCAAATGCCGAATGAATAAGTGCCATATATGTCCGCGAGTACGTGCTTGATAGCCACCAAAAGTTGATAGAATACAATTCCATCAACATCGAGTTTATCTGCCGAGTTTCAAGTCGATCGTATGTCAGAAAGTGGGTAAATTTCCACTGCATAGATTCCATTTCATTCGTATTATATTCATTCAATCAAGAAAACAAAGGTGCAATTCAAATATTTGTATTTAATAAAAAGTAGTGAAACATGACCAGATGGTCGATCGATATAGGTTTTATCGAAAATGTCGGTAACTTGTCATCGCTCTCGAGCACGACTGCAGGCCGCTAACGAACAAACAACAGTTCACAACGACTAAGGGTTCCTACTTTATTTCACGTGAACTGTTGTTTGTTCGTTAGCAGTCGTGCTCGAGAGTGATGACAAGTTACCGACATTTTCGATAAAACCTATATCGATCGACCATGCTAGGTACCCAGATAAAATAACTATTGGACAAATAAAATTCAAACATAACTAAATAATACCATTCGTTCATTCCAAAGAACGATATACGAGTATTATATTACCAACATAATTTTGTTTTATTTCAAATCTTGGAAATAAGCCTACGTACTTAATCTGGAAGTTTGAAGATATTCACGAGCCATTTATTCATTGTAAGCAAAGTTGGGAATATAATGTGAATTATTTTCAAAGTACTGAAGTGTACAGAGTACATAGCGTTGTAACAAAGCCGAGAGCTGTGGTCCCAAGTGTAAATATTCATTTTCAACTTTCACTATTTTCGCATACATGATTTACGCTACGAAATTAAATAAACACACGAGGGTGGATTGATAGAGTTGAATGGAATCGATTTTATTCGTACCTGTCAATTTTTATTGGGATTGATGGACAACGCGCAATGAAATAACTCATCGTTAATGATCGCGTCCACGAAATATTTTTCAAAGCGTCATATTATGTGACATGCTTTATTACTCCTGTCTCTTTGATGTGATAATATGTGTCATGATCGCGTACCCGAACAAATCAATACCTATAAATCGGTGGCTTGCTTTTAAAAAAGGCGAATGTAAGTTTTTCAAATTTCACGAGGCATGTGTAGAATTGCTCTATTTAGCAAGTTTTAATTTTAACCCGGCGTCGGTGACGCTGGGTCACAATGACCCGAGGTGATTTAAAACGGCCATATTTTTTTACCCGTCAACCGTTCGACTTGAGCGCTTGAGAAGCTGGAGATACAACTCCCCTCTACCCGCATCGCCGCCGGCGTGCTCAGTGCGACGCCGCTGGCGGAAGGAGATACAGGAGATATATGAGGAAAACGGGTTAATATGACCAGTAGTTGTAATGAAATTCTACAGTTACTTTTTCATTGTTGATTTCGCATGTGTTTCTTACTAAGATAATAAAAATTTGATTTATAAAACATACTGGTATTATTAATATTTTTTTTATGAGCAAAGAACCCATAAATAATAAATAATTTTCAAAATCAAGATAACCCTTTTAGTTTTAGTACAACCCATCGATAAAATTCGGGTCACGGTTAACCGGCGTCATTGACCATGTAATTATTTTCACGTCATTAACTCTGGGTTAAGAAAAACTTTTTTCAAGTGTAACTTTGGCCCCCGAGAATCAAAAAATCCTTTCTCGGAATTGAAAGGTTATTTTAGAATCCCAATTTTGAAGCCAAACTGCACATATTAATTAGCATTGACCAGTTTAGAAGGAAGCCACAGAAATAACGCATAACAGAATTGTAAATCTCATTTTTATGGCTATTTATTTATTGTTTTAAGTCCAATGTGGTAGGTGTAGGTAGTTTTTTTGGTTCACGACGAGTTCATCGAAAACGAATTCATCGAAAAACAATTCATCGAAAATCAATTCATCGATTCATCGAAAACGAGTTCATCGAAAACCAATTCATCGAAAATCAATTCATCGAAAACCAATTCATCGAATGATCAATTCGTCGAATCGCCAATTCATCGAAAAAATATATTTTGTTGATATTTGAGAGAAATGCCGAGTGGACCGAGAAGTTAAAAAAGCATTGGTCAACCTAATCTAACCTAACCTAACCTAACTTAACCAATTTTTAAATATTTTTTTATCATCACTCTTAATGACCTTTCTGAGTTGTTTATGAGTTGGTTTCATTATGAGTTATCTGTTCACCGTTCCTTAGATATCCCTTTTTTGCAGTATCAGACAATCGGAAATCGAAGAGATAACCTATAAATTTTACATTGTCACTACGAAACTGACAGTTGCCAAACACATTTAACTCAGATAAACAGACCTTTTTGGGTATTTCATTTTGACAGCTGTAATATCTACAAAAAAATATTTTTCGATGAATTGGCGATTCGATGAATTGATCATTCGATGAATTGATTTTCGATGAACTCGTTTTCGATGAATTTGCTTTCGATGAATTGATTTTCTATGAACTCGTCGGTTACCAGTTTTTTATTGTAATTTTACCTTTTTATTTTCCACCTACTCTGCGCAATAAAAAACCTTACTTGTTGTATTAACGAATTTAATATGCTCGTGCCATTTTACGCCCATTGTTAAATGAAGCCGTACGAAACGTTTTTATTTTTTATTTGTAAAAAGTTCTTATGCTGGATTACTTTATATACAGCGGGTTTGAATTCAAGCGCGGGAAACAAAAAAAAGTTATTCGAGTTTACATGGGTTATGATGTCACTCAATTTAAATAAAATATCGTACCAACGTTATATTTGCAATTCGTCCCAAAGCGGATGATGATTTGGGAATCGACGATGTAACTACGATGTCACCATTTATGGAATGATGCAAGACTTTGGAAAAAGAGATGGGGAAGTACTTTATTAATCCGTCAGTCCTCGGGCATATTCTGTCAGAAGGTCGGAAAATTTCCGCTTTTCAATAAAATCCAACAACTAAAAATATGTTTTTGAAAGGTGATAAAATACACTTTAAAAATTTATTATTAGAAATGAACGTAAAGATGTTTTAAAAATGGCATACCTCTCGTTTTTTGGAACAAAAATTTCTTATAAGTAACTAAAAATAGAAAAACACGTATATTTGATTCGACCAATGTTTTGTAAATATTATTGTCACCTTATTTTCATAAAAAATAATTAAATACAGTGGATGTAAACGTTGGGTTCGCAGAGATGAACATTTTAATTTTTCTGGGTTTGACTTCTAAATTCATGTATAGCGTGCGTTCGAACACACATCATATTTTTCGCTTTTTTTATTTTACAAGCACATTTGTTACTTAAATTTATTTTTATTTTTTGCTACCGGTTTCGATACATCCATGTCATTTATGAGCAAGCTTAAAATAACTTAAAAATTCTATGTAAGTACAAAATTGAATTAAGGAACATGCACATTGTTTACGAAATAATAACTATTCCGAGTTTGTTACTATTTAAGAGAGACAGACCATACCTTTAACAAAGAAAAAAACACCACATCTACCGGATCTGCTGGATCTGCCCTGATGATGGACACTGCAACGCTGTCCGAAACGTTGGATAAAGAAGGAGATAGCGCCGCTTAAAACCCCAAAAACAAATAACAAAAAAAAGAAAAAAAAACATTTTAAACATTACAATATAAATAAATACTTTATTTTTTCGTTTTAGAAAGTTTGGAAATAAACAAAAAATAAATAAATCACAAAATAATTTAGTTAATAAAATAATAGCACAGTGCAAATCGCCTTTAATGTAGTGTCGACTCCTCCCACCGTTTCTTTCTCTCCCCCCAAATAACCCCTCCCGCTACCCCCTCTTAATTAAATCTAATCATTTTGTACTTGCATAGAATTTTTAAATAAGTTTTAAGTTTGCTAGTAAATGACGCGAATGTGTCGAAACCGGTAACAAAAATTAAAAAAATTTAAGGAACAAAAGTACTTTGAAAATAAATATTTTCAAAACAAATTGTTACGTAGTTTAAGAGGGCATTACCAGAGAAAGCCTGAAATACGTCATTTTCAAAAAAGTTTTTAGACGTATTGACTCTTTTCCACAAAAAATTATAAATGGATTTCGAAAGATTGTTCTTTTATCTAGCATTCGTATGTAATAAATTTTTAGAAAACATAGGTCGTTGGCAGATTTGTTAAATTTTCAAAAAAGTTTTTGTATTATACCACACCCATTTCAAATAATGTAATCATGCAGTAAAATAAATCAATACATTACCTAGCAAAGTTATGTATTAGAATTTTAATTTTAGTTTCAATAAAATCATTAAAAAATATGCACGTACATGTGTTTCTTGACGAAAATTGGTCCATTTGTGTATTTATTTGCGCACTTACAAACTAATATATTTCAGATTTTTTTAACATTCTTATTAAATTTAGACATTATTGAAAAATGATAAATACTTATAATCAAAAAATAACTACAAAAAGTACACTATTTTAATAGTTTTATCATCACACCTTTCAGCATTTTTGGATGAAGGTATAAATTAAAGCTAATTTGGATTGAAATAAATTCGATATTGAGTTAAAATTTAAAAAAGCTGGTACGGAGAATAATTAGTCTTTCTCATTGTAACCGTCCTGCACGATCGGAAGAACAACTTTCGACGAAATGTGGATTTTCGTCCGCTGGCTGGTTAAACGCTCTTAAGCAATGCTTAAGAAATACAAAAAAAAAATATTTTTCACCATGACAAGAAGGGAGATTTCTATGAGACCTAATTGAACTGTTCCCAAAAGCGAACAAATTAGCCTTAGGGTATTCATATCTAGTCACTAAACATACATTTGGCAATACTTTTTAGAAAAGTTTAGTTTTTTAATGGTCGTCTTTCAATGGAAAGAGGAACAAAAATAATATCAGTGCAAATATAGGGTGGCGCAAAACTACCGTTTTATTTTGAATCTTACTGTAATGTGCAGACTGGAGAGGGCAGACTGTTATTTTGTTGTAGTTTTTAATTGCATTTATTCAGTTACTTTTTTTAAATCCCTAATTCATGTACACTTAAAATATTCCCAATAACCATAGGAATACAAATAAAAGTAAAAAAACAATATTATACCCACGCACAGGCATTGCCTTTGTGGGATTTTTTTGTTCATACATTTATTATATTAAGCTTTTCTATATACTTTTCATTATTTTATGTATCTATTATATGTATTGTATCAAAAATTTTCAATACAAAAAAATAAAATGTGTAATAAGATTCAAACCATATCGGTAGTTTTGCGCCATTGAATATTCAATTTACTAGGAATGTCTTATTGAAGCTAATAAATATCACTGTAATATTGAGAATTGTTAATTGTTATTGACTTAACAAACAAATGACACCAAAAAATCCTACCCAAAGTGGTTACGAAGTAATAATAACATTCTCAATGGAAAAAAACTAACCAAAAATAACGAGTGCGGATCACACGCGGTAGAAGCGAACCTTTAACAAAAACGATCTCAACCAATAGGAGCCTTTAAAATTGTGGTCATAATGAAGCGGCCAATGAGCAGACCTAGCGTCATTTCCGTTTCATATCTCAACCAATATAATCAAAGCGGTCAATGAGCGCAGTTTGATGCTTCGCAGGTGCTGTGATGCGTCATTTCCGTTTTATCCGAATTCCAAATCACAACGAGGCTAAAGAAATTTCATTTCAAAAACTAAATCAATGACGCTGTATAAATGGATAATATTGGAAGGGTGTGCAGTGTTCGCGCGGAAAGATGATAAGACACGAATGAGAATTACTCGTAGGTTCTACTCGAAGGCTCTATCCGAAGGTTGTGCCCGTATATAATAGGCCTTAAGTAGGGCACAGAAGGCTCTGCCGTGTCTCTCTCCATCGATATACGTGTTAGTTTTTAACGAGGTAAAATCGGGAAGAAAATTGGAAATAGTTGACTTACTTGAATCGGGTTAGGATCTTGTCTTACAATACACGTTTATGGGTGAAATAGAATCTTTGCAGAGTGAAAGATGCTTTCAGTATCGCCCTGGTAAGACCACCATTAAGAATTGAAACGTTGATTGAAATGGCTTCATCAATAGCGACCAGATCACGGTACTTTCCCACCTTCCTCTTTCCCATCTTCTTCCGCTCCAAATCCAGGCGTGCTCAAATACATTTTATTTGATTAAATTGTGTTATTTGACAATTTATTAATCTTTACACAGTATAAAATGAGGTCGATCCCGCTGTCTATGCGCTTAGATCTTTTAAACTATGCAACGGATTTTCACCCATAGATAGAGTGATTCACGAGGAAGGTTTTTACGTACATAATTTGTCAAGGTTTTGTGTAAATTTATTGAAATATATAAATAAAGGGAGTGGGCTGGCAAGCGGGCGGTGTGAGTTTGATTTAACAGATGGAGTTGGTTATAAAGGTTGGGTAATGGCTTGGAGTTGTGTTTCGTTAGCCACAGCAACGTATGGCCGAGACTGCTAGTTAAAAATAATTCGTAGCATATTTGTGACAAGTTCCTGAATGGACGATACTCTCAGTATCACTCTGGTGTAAAAAAACGTTAAGAATTGCAATGTTGCTTGAAATGGCATTAGATTTAGCCGTGTTTGGTGACCAGATTTGAAAAGATGAAAAAAAAAAAAACAGATGCTTAAAAGCCAGTTACTTCCCTACCTTCCTCTTCTTTCCCTCCATCTCCTTTCCTTCCCCGCTACCTTCAGCCTCACAACATACCCCAATTGGGGATGCCATAGTCTCATTGGCTTCAGACGGAAGCAGTTGAGGTATTTGCATACAATCTTGCATTGGAATTTGCATAGGAATCTTGTGAGGTATTTGCATTAAAAAAATACTCCTATTGGGGTGCCATAGTCTCACTGGCTCCAGAGAGTTGGGAAAAGTCGGCACTCTTGTGTAGTATTTGCATTAAAAAAGGTATCTACGTAGAATCCGATTCAGTTCTAAACATCTGCTCTTATGAAACTAAAACAGTTTTTTTTGCGGTGATGAAATTAAAAAGGTTTAAAAAGAAAATAAAAAGGTTAACTCAATTATTTTTGTTTTGCTGAAAACATCATTATAAACTTTAGCTCCGGAGCTTTGAAATATCCGTTGACAAAAAAAAATGTTAATCGTCTGATTAGTTAAATTAAATTTAGTTTAAACAATTGTAAAAATTTTCAAAAAGACAGATTGTAATTAGTGGAAGTTGGAATTTTTAACCAAATTTATTCAAACAAGTTTCAAAAAATCAATTTTGGAAGATTGTCGACATAGACTGACTAACCATCATATCGTTTCCTCACAGGGGTAGGCAGAGAAAGTAACATTAACTTCCTTGCTTCATTAACATTTATGCATCATCAATCTCAAACATACTCTGTAGTCTCATACAGTGTAAAACAATGAAATAATATCGCCGAAGCCGCCGCTACCCGAATTTTCTACCTTTTTCTTATACACCTCCCTCAAACATTTGAAGTTTTTAAGCTCTTAAAAAAAATGTATGAAAAAATTTACTGTGTTTCTTTAAATGCCAATTTAGATGTTCCCCACGAGAATTTTGCTTCTTTTTAAACGAATCGTGTTTTGTTAAACATTTTCACAATTTTCGCTTTAATTTTATCGTTTTAAATATTAGCGCGCTCTCTCCAACATTCGTAATTACATATCACTCCATCTTCTTTTTTTGAGCGGAGATACGGCGCCTTAAGTGACTTGATGTATATTATGTAGGGTAATATTACACTTGAAAATCATTATCACATATTCATAATAATATCTACTATATATTATAATTATGACCTCCAAGATTATTAGTAATCACAGCGTCCTTGGTGGATATAATTAAAGTGTGTGATTGGGTGGATAACAGATCAAAAGTCCCCGTGTAGAATGTAGATCGTGTTACGTTTCTTGATTAGAAACACTGATAGTATCCGTGTCACGGAGTTGATTATTATACTTGAAATTGGTTACAATACATTGCCACCTATATAATCAAAGTTTCGAACTGAAAACTTCTTTAGCACCGTTGTGATTTGAAACTCGATGAAACGAAAACGCGACACTGAAAAGAGACAAACACATACATCTATAGGATTTGACGGCCGGCGTAGTCCAGCGATAAGGCTCTTGACTCGCACACCGAAGGTCGCGGGATCGAATCCCGGCGCGGCGTGGCAAATAAATTTCATTTGATTAATTTGTGTTATTTCACAATTTACTCATTTAAAATAATATATAAATATGTAGTACATTAATTTTCAGCACGTTCCAGAGTGGAAGATACTATCACTATCGCCCTGGTGTAAGATCACCATTCAGAATTGAAACGTTGCTTGAAATGGCATTAGCCGTGTTTGGTGATCAGATCTGAATAGCCAGGTACTTCCCCACCTTCCTCTTCCCTATCTCCTTCCCCTCCCCACTATCTTCAGCCTCACAACATACCCCAGTTTAGGATGCCATAGTCTCACTGGCTTCAGACGGGAGCAGTTGGGACTCTTGTGTGGTATTCATATGAAAAAAATTAGCTTGCGAGAGAGTGAGATAAAATAGTCGGTCTCCTCTTTGTGCGGTGCTTCGTAGCCTCCCCACTACTGTCTACTTGAGTTTTCTGAAGGTTTTACTTCTACCTTTTTCCGAAATTTTTTACGAAAATTTCACTTTTACCGAGCGTGACCTGCACACTTGTAACTTTTGAAGTGAAAACTTCTTTAGCACTGTTATGATTTGAAAATCGATGGAACGTAAAGTAGCGACACTAAAAAGAGACAAATACATACATCTTATAAGATTCAGCCTGCGAGAGAATGAGATAGTATAATCGGTTTCCCTTATTTGCGGTGCTTCATAGTCTCTCCATTCTTGTCTACTTTAGTTTTCAGAAGATTTCACTTCTACCGCGTATGAATTGCACAGCCTGTTTTTTTTTTAAATTTTGAATTTAGTTAAATGTGAGAAACATTTTTTTTATTTTTATTGTTGTGAATACCGCAAAAGGTATCGACTACCCAAAGTCCATTAGACAATGGTAACCTATGGTATGGGTATTTCGTGTGGCTGAAGATAGTGAGGATGTGAAGGAGATGGGGAAGATAAGATTGATAAGTATCCGACTATGTCGATCTTTTTTTTTCAAAAGGTTCACACAGGAGGCCACGAGGTAAATAATTTTCCTCAAGTAATAATTTGGGGATGTTGTGTGGAGGGTTTTTTCGTGGAAAGGAAGGAGTGAACCTGGGTCTTGAAATAAAATCAAATTTTAAAATCACGGACATCTTTTTCGATGACCGTATATAGTGCTCGATTGTAAAGTATCCATTAAATACCGTTCAACAATTTTTTTTGGCGTTTCTATAATGTGTATTATGTTTGTGTAGACAGGTTAGTTTTAAAATCTCTTTTTTTTTAATTAAGTTGATCGCAACCTGTTTTTTAACGGATTAGTTAATTTAATGTTCTTTACAAAAAAACATACTGATTCGTGATGGAATTCCATTTATTTATTTATTTTATTATTACATTTATTACATACAAGATAATAACAATATAAAAGGAAGCTTTGACTGTCCAACTAGGAAGGTTTCCCGTTTTAGGACAGTCAAATTGGCAGGTTGCATGTACATAATTTCACATTAATGGATTCAATAATAATAAACAATAATGGTACATATTGGGGGAGTTACTTAGATATTAGGTACAATATCAGATAAAAGTTGTGTTATTCTAGGTGTACATCAGTAATAAACAATAAAATCCAGGTAGGTACATGTAAAATATAAAATAAAATAAAAATATAACATATAAATGTAAGAAAGAAAAATTTAAAAAAAGTATTTTTTTAGGAAAATACTAATTAGCAGTAATAAACAATAAAATCCAGATAGATACATGTAAAATATAAAATAAAAATATAATATATAAATGTAAGAAAGAAAAATAAAAAAATATTTTTTAGGAAAATACAAAATACAAAATCGAAGAAATCAACTCATACTACGTTTTTTAATAATTTTTCGGAATCTGTCCTACCTAAGTCTAATAACCATTTTGTAATTTTAGTACCGAAGGATGATAAATCACACAGTTTAAATTGGGAGGGGATTTTGTTGTATATTTTTGGTCCCAGGTATGAGAAAACTTTTTGATAAGCCTCAGTATTGCTTGTAGGAATGGAAAGGTCGTTTCTGCTCTTACTTCTGGTTTGATGATTATGATCGACTGTTATCGTTTTGCTTATATTTTTGTGGACGCAGATTGTTATTTTTTTTATGTAACACTGTCGAACATCAAGCACATTAAACTCCTTGAAGAGAGCGTCGCTCGAGTATCTGAAGGGTTTCTTCATAATGACGCGAAGAATGGATTTCTGTGCCTTCAGTAGCGGGTATAATATTGTTAATCCTGTTCCACCCCATCCAATGCAACCGTAGGTTATGACGGAGTTACAGAGCCCGTAGTATATTTTTTTAATGTATTGAGTTTTTATAATTTCCCGCAATGCTATAAATATATAAATAAGCTTGCGCACTTTATTAGCTGTGTTTTCAATTTGTTGTTTCCATTTATCCACTATTATACCTACATATTTAATAGATTTAACACATTCAAGGGTTATATTTTAACCAATATATATATATATATATATATATATATATATATATATATATATATATATATATATATATATATATATATTATAAAAGAAAGTCCAAAAAAGTCCAAAAAACTAGTACTTGTTCGAGCAAGGAAGTTATATGTTGTGGTAGATCTCTACCTCCCTTCCAGGAGTACGATTACCGTTTTTACCTAAATGGCGTGCTTTCGAAAATATAAGGGCTGGAAGTTTCACCCTCTTGAAACAGGCTTCCGGAAAGTTCTGAACGGTTTGATAGAGCTCTAGGAAGTTCTGGAAGGAGTGGCGGAGAATGTCGTGGAATATTCGGGAATAGGGAATCGGGAACATCATTGTGGAACATTCCAGAACACTCTGGAATGTTGTCATGAGCGAAGCCGGGTACCCCAGCTAGTAATACAATAAAACAAATATATTTTTTTTCCTCGAATTTATTTGTGACCTTAACCGGTTTCAACCTGTTAAGGCAATCTTCAGACTGGTACAATTGTTTCTTAATCTACAGTTTATATATGTCAGCGGCCGATCGTAAAATTAGGCAGATCATGATGCGCCCAGATTCTTGAAAAGCCTCAGGCGCATGATGAACGGCCTGATTTTACGATTTGGCTGCGACTTATACATAACATACGGGGGAGAGGGAGGGAGGTAGTCTACATGGATTTAATACAATTTATACGGATTTTCCCATATTTGTTGCCATGTCGTCTTTGAGGATTGAATTTTTAGTTATTTGAATATTCGCAGTGGACATAAAATCTATAAACAAAAGGTAATTGTGTCTACTGCTAATATTCAAATAACTAATAATCCATATAAAATGTTGATTAATAAACAATTGTAGAAGTTTTAAGATGGCCTTCACGTGTTGAAACTGGTTACGGTCGCAAATAAATTAAGTGAAGTACACATCTGCCGGATCTGCCCTGATGATGGACACTGCAACGCTGTACGAATCGTTGGCTAAAGAAGGAGGTAGCGCAACACGGCATAACACCCCAAAAACAAATAACGAAATTACTTTTGGCCGTGAAAATCTAAAAACGTATCTAAGTGGAAAAAGTTTATATTTGTTTAAATAAAAAAATAAAAAATCAAAAATACTCGAACAAATAACAAACCTCAAATTTAATAGCGACAGAATTATTCATTCACACACATTGAAAATCAACATTGGCCACATTACCTTAATACGTGTTCACTCGGGACACTCTCAGAAATACATGTTTAATGTAAACCCGTCATGACTATTAATTTTCTGATATAGAAAATTACCGGAACACGTCACACGTTTTCACCCTATCAAAATAATTCTTAGTATAAAATATGGAACGTAGATTATTCTGGCGAATTAAATTAAAGGAAGTACAGTCTGTTTGAAAAGGCTACAATGAAAACATTAATTTCAAGAGGGTGTAAATAATTTTCAGTAAATTATATTTAAGACCTTTTAGTAATAATTTCAATCACGAGGACACTTGCCACGTAAAATAGGATTTGGTTTTTTTCTAGAGGTCCGCGTTTTTAAGCCATTTCATACGAGTGCTTTAATTTCCACCTTATAAAGTTAAACATTTTCAAGCAGCGTGTTAGATACACTCCGTCTCCGTGTCGCTCTGGAGATACACCCACTAATTAGAATCAAAATGTTTGAAATAGACCAGACCTGAATAGACAGGTACTTCCCCCTCTTCCGCTTCCCTATATCCTACTTTTAGCTTATTCCCCGATTGGGGATATCATAGTCTTACTGAAACGAGCCGGTTTGGAGGAGTGGGGACTAGTGATGCAACGGAAGTGTCGTAACGGAAGCAGAAACGGAACCGGAAGCGGAAGTGTTAACACTATGAAGAAAAGCACAATTTTATTTTTTAAGATTTGTTTAATTATATTTGTACTTTTAGTACTCCAATTTAAATTAGGTAAATTATATTTAATAAAAAGTAATTAGGCTGCTTTTACACCTTTGGGTCTGATACGTTTAAGATTTTCACGGCCAAAAGTATTTTCGTTATTTGTTTTTGGGGTGTTATGCCGTGTTTCGCTATCTCCTTCTTTAGCCAACGTTTCTTCTTTGCAGTGTCAGAAACGGTGGCTAAAGAAAGAGGTAGCGCAACACGGCATAACACCCCAAAAACAAATAACGAAAATCTATTAAACCAGCTCCACTAAATAACAATTGCTCACTGGCTACACTGCTGGGGGGAGCTGATAAGTATTAGCAAATAATTGGCAACAGATGGGGGTATTAAATATAAAGGGATCCTCATGGAGAGGTAGTTTTTTCTCTTTCTTGTACTACAGAAGGTGTGACTATCTCTAAAAATAATGTATCTCTAAAAATAAATTGTCACCATCGACAGTTGTAGAAGAGTTCTCTTCCTGGTCTTCATTTACACTTAACATCGATTACAATATTTGTAATGATGATGATGATTTTGAAGTAGAAGCCTGCACTTCGATATCTTCAATCCCAAATTATTCTTCGTTTAGAGTTCTGTTATAAAGTTTGCGGAAGCAGATACGGAAACGGAAGTGAATAAACTTGCAGAACTTCTGCAGAAGCGGAAGCGGAAGCAGAGTTCTATTGCAACACTAGTGAGGACCCACATTAAAAAAAAATCATTAAAAAAACGTTTTAAAATATCTGATTTATTTAACTTGGTATGAATGTGTTTTAAAGGCTGTATTTGACATATTTTGTCAGTGATTCTGGTGGATTTTTTTAAAACACGTTTCTTTCCACAAAATTGATTTTTCCGCACACAAAAAACAGTTTTTTTATTTTTTTATTTAATTGAATATAAAAACATGTGATACAATATAAGATATGGGTAGTCCCACAAAGCTGTGACAGATCAGCTTGTCTGTAGGTTCGACCATTTAATATTATTACATAACACAGATTAGCCTAGGTTACAATATTAATACTTAATATAAGATTTAAAATAGATAAATATATTGTTCATTTATTAACTACTTTTTTGTCAGTGTATGGCAGGGTCCCTCATTATTTTTTAAATTAATGTTTTGATTTAACATGTTGTAAATCAAGGATATCATATATTCGAGTATTCTGCTACCATACTTATTTGATATTCGCGGTATTTTTAGGCCTTTGTTTTCGGTAAATCTGGTTGTGTGATTATGCACCAATAAATTTTTATATGCGCTATCTCCCGAATTATCCATAATTATTATGTACCAGAGAAACCCTTTAATTGGAAGTAGGCTCTCAGACCCATACAATAATTTTAGGTTGTTTCTTTGTTTGTAAATGCTAGGTTTAACAATTTTTTTAATTATAGCAGTTTGTAAATTTTGAATGTATTTAATATTAATTTTGCTCGAGTGTCCCCAAGTTCGAATTCCATATCTAAGTATGGATTCGACCATAGTAGCTTTCAGTATTAACACTGACAGAATATTTTAGTTTTTGAATGGAATATTTCCACAAACGAAGGATTCTGTTGAAAATGTACGGAATATTTAATAATAATTATTCTGATTTTAATCTGAAATAAGAAATGAAAAAAAAAAATATCTTACACAGATTTAGGAAATGATATTAAAAGAATTTGGCACTCTCAGGCTTTAAAAATATTACCATTTGTTATTTCGGCTACTGGCATTATACCTAGGTCTCTGATTCAAAATTTAGGCATATTAGATTTGTCAAAGAATTTATATTTAAAAATGCAAAAATCGGTCATTTTAAATACATGTAGGATTACAAAAGATTTTTTAAATATTTATATTGAGGCATCAGTAGGATTTATAGGTTCAATTAGGAATTCCACAGAGCCGAACCCTCTGTGAATTATTTTCCCATTTGGTCTCTGGTAGGTTGACATGTTGTTCTTGTATTGTTTTGTATTTATAATACTTAGATAGTGCAATTGCACAGCGTAGATTTACTAGATGATCATTTGGGGAAGTGTGTGAAAGGGTTTAGTGTTTCCTGTGGGGAAAATTTAAACCGGACATTTAAATCTGGTGCGTAAAAAAAAATAAATGTGTGTTTTTTATGTTTTCATTAACTATTATTGTTTTTAAAAACGATCTAAAACTGACAAAATCAAAACGGCCCGTGTTTGGCAAATCGGATTGTGACGTCATAAGCGTCGCTCAGCTTGGCCAGCATAAATAAACACTGTCAGTGAGAGTCCACGCTCATGACGTCACACGATAGCCCCGCCCCAAAATATCATTTTAGCGGTAATTCAAAAATGGGAAACTTTGACTCGCTTTAGAAACTTTATTCGTCAACATAAAAATAAAATAAAGTAATCATCGTAATTTTTTGCCTAATTTTTTTAAGCAATAAAAAAACGAGGAAATACTCCATTGTTATTTTTTTAAATTTAATTTAATTTTTTTTTTTACATTAACTCTACACAGGAGGCCCTGAGGAAAACAATTTCCCTCAGGGCCTATGTCATCTGGGATGCTGTGTGGAGGGTCTTTTTGAGGAGAGGAAGGAATGAACATTGGTCTTGAAGAGACCCATGTTGTAGGAAGGAGGAAACACAGAGGCCGACAAATGTCAACCGTGTACAAATGTTGGGCACGCGTTTGGCGTATTTCCCGACTATGCACCGGTGCCGAAGGGATCAATGATGCTAGTTCCTCGGAGCATCTTCCATTGTAATACCGGTAGAACAAGGATAGCATTCCCACCCGACGCCTGTGCTCTAAAGATTGCAATCCGTCTGTCAAGATGGGAGAATCTATCAAACGGACCGCCCGTTTCTGCACAGAGTCGAGGGTATTTTTCAGGTATTTTGGAGCTCCAGACCAGAGATGGCTGCCAAATTCAACCGTGGGGCGTACTTGTGATTTGTACAAGGTTAGCAGTTGTGTACTATTAAAGTATCTGCGGGCCCTGTACAGCACGCCCAGCTTTTGGGAGGCTAACTTTACTCTGGCTTCGATGGAGCCCCCATACCTGAGCTGGTCACTTAGGGTTACACCAAGCATATCAATAGAGGGCCTGTTCGGAAGATTGCTTCCGTTGAAAGAGACTAGATTTTCATTTCGATCCCTTTTAGACGTAATCAGACAAGATTGGGTCTTTGAAACATTAAATTCAACGAGATTATTTTTACCCCAAGAGAAAACACTCTCGAGGTAACCGTCCATTCTTTGCTTCAAAGCCCTACGAGCTGTTGGAGTTTGTGAGCCCTTTGGGGGCTTGTCAAACAAAAAGCTATCATGAACTGTACTGTCATCCACATAACAGTGAATTGGTGCACATGACAAAAGGTCGTTGACATTGACATTATACATATCAACGATATAACATTTTTTAGAGCAGTTTAAAAGAAGGACTACTATTAAGTTGGAAAAGTTACCCCATCCAGAGTCAAAGTAATGCATTTTTACATTATACGCCATTGTTCTTCTGTCGCAAGTTCTTCTATCATTCTTTAACCATAATGGTTTTAAACATAAAAGGTTTTGGGTTTTCTACCTTACCGTTCAAAAGAAGCGATAGAAATAATATCTATTGCAATGTTTTCACCCGGCCAGTAGACAGCAAAGGTCGAAGGTGGTATAGAGGTGGTTCAAACGATAAACACAGTGTTTTGTAGATAGTGCGATGAGAGTGATTGATAAACTAGATAAAGTGCAGGTTTCAGACGCCGCTAGTTGGAAAAAATGTATTGTGCATTAGTAGTCGTAGAGGCCATTACCGTAACCTTGGCTTTTTTTTTTTTTTTTTTTTAATTTTTTTTAATTTTTTTATTATAAATTTAGGTTTCTCATAACCTGCCTCACTAGGCTAGCCTGTGTTGAGGCAGTAATTTTATGTCAATTTATTATACTGTGAACATACCTACACTTACATTAGAATAAAATCACACAATAGAATGGTTGCATTAATAATAACAATAACATTGGTACAATAATAACAGCATTGGTTCAATATTAATTTCGAATTTGGGTGAGTGCACCGGTAAATGCTCTATCATTATTTTTTATCCAAATTTTTATGTTTTTTTTGAAATTTTTTTGTGAATCACATTTTTTTATACTAATTGGAAGAATGTTGTAAAGTCTTGTTGCAAGGTATCTGAAGCTTCGTTGACCAAAAGTAGTATGAGTTATGGGAATTTGTAGTAAATATTTGTTATTGTTTCGAGTACAGCGAGTGTTTAATCTTTTTTCATAGTATTTGTGTATATTTGTGTATAGATGAGTAAGGATTGTTTTTGCATATATCTGCCGAACGTTACTAACGTTACGAACGTTACTTTTCACAAAGGCTAGGCGGAGAATGTTTATTTATCATGATATATTTGATCAAAACTCAAAACACAGAAATTTTGAGAAATGTACACCTGAAACATTAAAAACAATAACAAATAATACAGAATTTAAGTATTATCATTAAGAAACTATTAAAATAGAAAACCTTCATACCCACAAAAAACGTGTGCAGAAACGAGTTTATAACAAATAATCTCTAATATTTATTATATTAATAATGGTTATTGCTTACTTTTCTGTTTAATAAATTATTTGAATGTCAGTTTATAAAATGCTTCATATAACATTTCTTTGTTTGTCCCGTATGTATTTCTAAATCAATTATCTGATTGTGATAAAACCCTGGTGGTTTATTGTGCGCATGCGCAAGGTTTCTATATATAACGGTGAGCTCTGGCGTTGAAATTATTTTCAATACCATTCATCCGATGGCGATGAAATGTTGGTGAATTGCTGTGCGCACGCCTGCGAAGTTTTCTATATTTGATGGTCAGCTCTGGCGTTGTAATATTTGTACATAAATTTTAAAACAGGTTGCGAGCATTTACACTTTTAGAAAATATGCTTATTTCATTATATACTATAGCCGCAAGGAGGGAAAGGGGCATTCGGGAATAGATAACGACGGAGAGGCGGGAGGGTTTGCGGGGAGGGGGGAGTGAAATGCAATAAGGGGGTAGCGGGAGGTGGAAAGGCGGAGAAGGTCAAAGGGGACCCGGGAAAGAAACGGGGAAGGTAACGAGGACGCATAAGAAGAGGAAGAGGTAGAGAGAGGAGTTGCAAAGAGTTGTGTTTCCAAAAGCACTTCAATAAACTTTATTTGAGTTACGTTGCAACGCATGCCGGGTACTCGCTAGTATTAAAAAATATATATGTTCTTTGCATTTCTGCGGCCAGGTTTCGAACCGCCACCACAGGATCCGATAATGAACGTTTTTAACATAATTAGACACTATAACTTGAACCAAAACTTTGATACGGAGAAATGAATGTGGTTGATTCAATGTCATGTCATTCTCGAATTGAATATGGAATCATAGGATGGGGATCTGCTGCAAATACGTACCTACACAGCCTGAATACGATTCAAAAAGGAATCATAAAGACCATATTGAAAGTACCAATTAGAACGCCTTCAACTGAAATTTTCAATAACTTTGACGTACCAAATGTACAACAAATATATTCCAAAAATATATTATTGAAGCTCTTCAAAAATAATGAATCCTCTACTAGACCGTGTATGCATAACACTAGATCGAATAAAAATGATATAAAAAATATTCCAAGTTATAAAACCACATTTGGACAAAGAAACTATACATACTTTGCAACAAAACTCCATAACATCCTCCCCCAAGACATAAAACTAATAAAAAATCCAATTGAATACAAATCAAGAATAAAAATATGGCTTAAAGAGGTCAATGAGAAAACCCTAGCGAAGACGCTAAAAACGACATAGAAGACAAATGAACTATATTTGAATAACTTTAGTCCTCCTCGGCACAGGACCCCCTAGTGAGGAGGACTAAGAAATACAATATTTTGTACTTAATTTCACATTTCATTTTGTATGTAAAATTTTTCTATATAGTCGCTATAATAAAAAAAAAAAAAAAAAAAAAAAAAAAAAAAAAAAAAAAAAAATTAATATTCCCACCACATTTCTAGTTCCTCAAGGCTAATATAGTTGGAACCTCGTTGTGAGCTCATTTCTCGGTCCAAATTTTACTGCTGGGGTTAGACAAGAGTCGTTTATGTTATAATCTTGATTAGAAACTGCTTGCCTGCCGCATTATGATTTACCGCAATATTAATACTTGACATACGTTGCAATGCCATTTAAAGAAAAAAATGTTAGTGTTTTAATTTTATTCGGTTTATTGAAGTGCTTTTGGATACACAATAAATTTTATTTAATTATATTTAAATAAACGTTTTCCGATGCGTGCGCGGGCCATATACAGCTTTCCGTGTGAAGATCATGGATATTACCCCCTTCTATCCACTACTGCTACTACGTATCCTTTGCAATCTCTCCCTCTGCCCAACTTCTTCCCCCATGTGCGTCCCCCTTTCCGCCCACGTTTTCCTTCTGCGTCCTCTTCCCCTCCAGCGTGTTTCTTTTGTCGTTCTCGCTTTCCCCCTCCCTCGTACCCTATCCCACGAACTCCGCTCCTCCTTCGCACCCTTCCCCCCTCCCAGAGTCCCTCTCCCTTCTCTCCTTGCCGCTAAACTATATGAAATACTCGCATTTCATACAGCTGTCTGCGTGAGTAGCATAGATTTTACAAATTTATCGCCTGGTTTACCCTACCGCTACTACGTCTCCTTTGCAATCCCTCCCTTTTTCCCACCCTCATCCCGCCCTTCCCCTGCACGTCATTACCCTTGCGTCTCCGTTTCCGCCTCAGTTCCACTCCCACTTCCCCTTACCCTCTCGCTATCCCCTCAACAGCTATTTAAAGATTCGATAATCCGTAAATATGTCGTGCAGGTACCTCCCTATACACTTACAATAACGTTTTTTTTACTTTAAAGAACGAAAACCGTCGATTCTCATTGAAAACCCATTTTTACAACTCAAAGTAGATAATATGTCTGCAAAGACCTGGGTTGTAACTTTTCTTATCTGTTACCCATGTCATTGGTTCAAGATAAAAAATACTTGAACTTTGATGAGAAGGCCCGAATACACTATTTTAATCACAATTTACATCGTAAACTTTATTTTCCGCTTTTGACAGCTTGATTATTTATTTTCAAGTTGTGAGCGGCTCAGCGCTTTGTGCGCTTGTTGAAACGGGATAACTGCACTTCCTTTGACAATTTCCTCTTGACGCAAGACTGCCTTCTTAAGAACATAGTTAGGCGAGTTGTCAGTGCAAAAGAGGGAATGCAAATGGAGGCGTGAAGACAGGAATTATGCATACTGGTCACCTCTCTTCACGAATAACGGGATGATGTTTTTTTGTGATTTTGAAATAACGTTTCTTATTTGATACCGCATGGACATTAGTCCCAACTGTCTGGAATTTGTTGAGATCATGTAATCCCGAATTAGGGGTTGATCTTAAGGCTGAGGGTTTTTTTTTTGCGTTTTTAGCTGCATTCGGGGCCTATGTCATGTTCGGGGATGCTATGTGGAAGGTATTTTTAAGGAAAAAAAGGAGAGGAAGTTCTGGGAAGAAAAAGAGGTATGAAGGGTGGATAGAAGTCGGGGGATCATTGTGTCATCCTCTCAACTGCAGTGCAAGGCCATGATTCGAGAGAGTCCGGATGGAGAGGCCAAAAGTCCTCACTAAACCAGTCTCTATAGATCCGGCCCGCCATGCAGTAGGTGGGCAGGCACATCCGCTGCCAAGACCTAGAAAAAACCTCACCCCATGAACCCGGGCACCATTGCTAAATCACTAAACGTAGTTGGGTGACTCCCGGAGCGGCGGTACCCATTTCCGCCCCCTAAAATGAGAAGGAGAAGGAGATGGGATACAAGATGTTTGTGAGTCACTAGTTGATTTGTCACTAAACACGGCTTATTAAAGCAAGTTTTTGAATTTGATTTCCGATCACACTGAGGATAATTAATGAAAAAAAATATTCCTCTTCGTCAAAAAAAATCAAATAAATCCTCCAATTGACATGGATTGATTTGGAGAGATTAATGGAACATTTTTTGACATTCTTCGCAATAATTTATTCCTTGGCCGTCCGAAGCATTAAACAAAATTAATATCTTCCTGCTTCGTTATTTTCAGTGGAACGACAATTCTCGCCGAAAGCTTGGAAACGATGAAATAAAAGCTCTTGTATTTATCTAATCAATATGCCAACACATGTCCAATTGATGGGCCATACGTATTTCGCAATTATTATTACTTTTTTGGTTCATTCGTTTCAACGATTTATTATAATTTTTAGCATTGGTACGAGCATAAAAAAAACTGATTATTCTATTCCTTTTACTTTATATCAGAAACTGTGAAATCTTAGATTATTATTAAGCTTTTAAAAGAAAAAGAAGATTTCTGAATTTGCATTGAAAGGGATTATGTGAATACGAATAATAGAGACAATACACTAATGTTTAAAACAAATATAATAATAATTAATAATTCCAAATTCTTGTAATATTCAAAAAACTGTTTCTGAAAAAATAAGAAAATACACAGACTTAGAAAATGAGATTAAAAGAATTTGGCATTCTCAGACTATAAAAATATTACCATTTGTTATTTCGGCTACTTGCATTATACCTAGGTCTATATTATCTCTCTAATTTATATATAAAAATGCAAAAATCAGTCCTTTTAAATACATGTAGGATTAAAAAAGGTTTTTTAAATATTTATATTGACGGATCAGTAGGATTTATAGGTCAATAGGAATTCCACGGAGCCGAACCCGCTGATATGAAAATATCTGGAGTCGGTGAATTATTGTTCCATTTTGTCTCTGGTAGGTTGACATGTTGTTCTGGTATTTATAATACTTATATTGTGCAATTGCATAGCGTGGTTTGACTAGATGATCATTTGGGGAAGTGTGTGAAAGGGTTTAGTTTTTCCTGTGGGGAAAATTTAACCCGGACATTTAAATCTGGTGCGTAAAAGTTATTGCTTTGAAAGTATTCAATGAAACATGACTTATTTAAAATCGAACAAAAACTCTCCATAACTGATTTTTCTTCATAGAATGTTAAATAACATAATCTTCGATATTTTTTCCTATCGAGAGAAATTCATTTTCTCGGTATCTGAATAGAAGTATCTTAAAAAATTACATATATTTTTTTAAGAGCTTTAAACTTAAAAAAAACAATTTTTTTTAAAAATGATGTCGGTAGGAATTCAGAATGCGGGATCTTAAAGAGAATTCAGTGCCTTAGCTTGATGATGCATGATTAATTGGACAACTAATTTGAAAGATTCTGCTACAATGCACCAAAGCTTAAATTTATGTTTTCTAAGTAAGGAAATGGAAATCTTTTTTGAATATTTCGTTTCTGTAATTTTACAATTTTATAAGGAACCTTCGACCTCTTAACTTGGGAATGAATATTTAAGCATAATATATTATTATTCTAAATGGTCGCAACTGGGACTTGAACCCAGAACCTCTCGTCTATCCGGGACGTGCGTTTACCAATTCCGCCATTGCGCCCTACTGTCAAACCATCGGAACAGCCAATCTCATATTTCAAATTTTAGAATTAATTATATTACGATACGATTTTAGATTTTCACGGCCAAAAATATTTTTGTTATTAGCTTTTGGGGTATTATGCCGTGTTGCGATACCTCCTTTTTTAGCCAACGTTTCGGACAGCGTTGCAGTGTCCATCATCAGGGCAGATGTGTAATAGGTAGGGGTGATGTTTGTACTTAACTACTCAGGAGCGATACCGTGTCGCCAGCTCCTCTCCTCTACGAGCTGGCGCTACACTATACTTCAACATGTTTTTTTGCGTTTAGCTTTGATGTAACCGTCAATTACCGGATACCAAGTAATATTGAGTTTAGCTCCGTTGTCTCTAGCTGCTTCAAGGCTAAACGCAAAAAAACATGTTGAAGCATATTGTAGCGCCAGCTCGTAGAGGAGTAGAGCTGGCGACACGGTATCGCTCCTAAGCAGATAAGTACAAACATCGCTCCTAACTATTACACATCTGCCCTGATGATAAAAAATTAAAAAATCTTTGAGTTTATTTAATACCACGCGTCATGTGTGTAATGAGCCTTATTAATAATACTTTAAAAGGACTTTTTGGTGAAATATCATCTTGACGACCTAAATGGATAAGCAATTTCAAAACGGAAAGATTAATGTCAACATAAAATATAAAAACCTAAACTTAATCTAAACACGTAAATTGGAAACTAATGTTTTTCATATAAAACTATCATTTCATAAGGCCGGCATTCTGAGTTTCTTCCGATTTATAACATATTTTCCTTGAACACCAATGTTATGTTTTTTAACAGCATGTTTTTTAGTTCTTAAAAAAATATTTGTTATTGAGCCAAAACGGTAATTACATGAAATTCCCTCGATAGAAATTAAAAAAAAAAAAAAAACATTTTGCTTTGTTAATTAATATATTTTATGTATGAAAAAATCCAACTGTATCTTTAAGTGCAACTTTAGACATTTATGCTCTATTTTAAACGAGTCATGTTTTATTAAATATTTTCACGATTTTCACTTATTTATAACAGTTTTTCTTTTTTATATTAACGTGCTCCATCTAACATTCGTATTTACATATCTCCCTTTCAAACCATCTTATTCTTCTTTTTGAAAGCTTCCTACGAAGCCTTAAACCCTAACCTCTATTCTCTGACTAAAATGAGATCAACTGAAATAAAGGGCAGAAAAACATTTTTTGAAAAAAGGAAAACCTTCTCACATTATTTTTTACATTTATATTTTGGCGTGTTGGATCTTCTTGGTCCATAAATGCCAGTGATATTTTTCCCGCATTAATATTTCCTGCAATTATTTAACATAACATTATACGTAAACGCGAAAGAAGAAAGTAATCAGCGAATTACGGTACTAAACATAACTCTTCACCAGGTTCTTAAATCTTGGCAGGTTATTACGAATTTACGTATTACTAGGGATTTTAGAAGTAAATATAATACAACGTCTCATTGGGCGCTTTTAATATTCCTACGACAACTTATAAAATACTTGTGATCAAAAAATTATTTAAAAAGGATATAATTTTAATAGTTTTATCATCATGAGTTTGAGCATTTTAGAATGTAGGTATTTATCACAGCAATTTTTTAATGAAATACATTCTATATTTAGTTATTATGTTAAAATGCTGGTATGGAGAAAACATATTTATATTTTTTTACATGAGCTCCATACAGGAGGCCCTAAGGAAAACAATCTCCCTCAGGGCCTATGTCATCTTTGGGGATACTGTGTGGAGGTTTTTTTAAGGAATAATAATAATAATAATAATTTTTATTTTAGTAATTTGTACATTTAAGTTTAAAAATTTCTAATTGATTATAATATTTCATATTCACTATATTTTTTCAAGTTTTATGTAGCTCCTACAATACATCTTGAACTTTCCAATTGGTGTGGACTTTAAAGTTTCTGGTAGTGTGTTATACAACTTCATTCCCTTGTACAGTAGACTGTTCTGCGTATTCGCTTTGTCCCTTTTTTGTAGCCTAATTTCCTTGCACGTCCTCGTGTTATATCTGTGAATGTCTTTATTGTATACAATTTTATTTGAGAAGTATTTTGGTAACGTGTTGTTCAATATTTTGTGGAAAGGAAGGAAGTAGAGTTCTTTGAAGGAAAAGGGATTAAGGGGTGGGTAGGAATCTGGGGTTCAGTGTGTCCTGGTCATCCGCCTGCAAGACCTAGACAAACCTCACCCCATGAACTCGGGCACCCTTCCTAAATCACCAAACCTAGCGAACCGCTTGGGGTGACCTATGCCAGAGGTGTTGGTTATCCAATGAAGTTTCCTGGGGCGGCGGTACCCATTCCCGCCTCCCAAATTGAATAATTAATCTTTCTCATTGGAACCGCCCTTGCTGAACCACCGGTTGCTGGTTAACCACTCTTAATGAACACGGTTTATTTTTTGTAAGAAAATTAAAAAAAATTATAATATTTATAACAATAAAAAATTAAAACTTCAATTGTATTTCCTCTTTCCCTATCCGAAAAAGACCCTCCACACCGCATCTCCTAGGCCCTGAGGGGAATCATTTTCCTCAGAGACTCCTGTGTGGAGCTAATTATAAAAAAGTCAAATGCTGAGCTTAAATGGTAATAATTATATGGAATTTCCTCGATAGGAAAAAATTGCAAGTTATGCTCGGAAAATTAAAAACCACAACTGGTTCTTAACACAAAACACACCTGATTCTAGACATTCTATGAAAAAAATGAGTTTTTTTTAAATGCGCTTTTAAATAAGTCATGTATCATTATATATTTTATCATCAGTCGCTCACGTCTATTAATTATAAGAGTTTTTTTTTAATATTCGCGCGCTCCCTTTATCATCCGTGTTGACTTTATCTCTTTTTCAAATCGTCTTCACAAATCTTCTTCAACATTTTAAACGCTTATACCGGATCCAGCAGTACGAGTACATATTATATTCATTATTATGAATATTACAGTGTTTCTGCAAAACGATAAAAACGAATTATATCCTATTTTACCAACATGTGTGTCATTGACCAAAAGGAAAATAAAAAGTACGTTTATTTACACTGGTACCAAGGCTAAAATTACAACGAATCATTGAAAATAATGAACAAAAAAAGTCAAGTTTGCGAGAAACGTATGGCCCATCAATTCCACACGTGTTGGCATATTGATTGAAAAATTACAAGAGCTTTTATCTCGTCGTTTTCAAGCATTCCGCGGGAATTCTCTTTTCAGAGCTGAATTCGAACACTGAAGATAAAGAAGCGGGAAGGTATTAAGTTTGTTCAATGCATAGAACGGCCAAAGTATATATTTTTGCAAAAAATATAAAAAAAAATTGAATGTATCTCTTCAAATTATTTTCAAGTAAATCATAGGTTTTATTTGAACATGTTTTACAGTACAGGGTTGACATTTTTTTCCAGTTATAATGTTAGAATTGTATAGATATCTGAGATTTTTTTAAATGTGGCTTGATTGTTTTTTGTTACATGCAGGCTTAAAATAAATTCCCTGAGGGCCTGTCATGTTATCTTTGGGGATGCTGTGTGGTGGATTCATTGGCCTCTATTAACGAAAGAGTGAGATTTGGAAAGGAATATGGTATGAGGACATGATTCA
Source organism: Limnephilus rhombicus (assembly GCA_929108145.2). Classification (NCBI taxonomy): domain Eukaryota; kingdom Metazoa; phylum Arthropoda; class Insecta; order Trichoptera; family Limnephilidae; genus Limnephilus; species Limnephilus rhombicus. Next base: position 36,310,799 of record OV815278.1, read on the forward strand.
AAGTATCTCAGTAAAAAATACGAATCTAGAGATAGCATTTTCGTAAAATAATATGATATTATATATTTTCGGCACGTCGCAGAGTGATACGTGATCTCAGTATCGCCCTAGTGAAATCTTAAAATATTCAAGAACTCCGAACTTTCTTACCTCTTCCCTTTCTCTGTACCTTCAGCCTACCTTCAGCCTCACAACATACCCCAATTGGGGTTGCCATTACGCCATAGTTCGGTCAGTTGAGACCCTTGTACAGAATTCAAATTAAAATAACAAGTATTTCCTTCGTACTAAATGCCATCTTACTACAAATTTATTGATTTATCCTATTAAATAAACTAAAAGATGGAAGTGAAAACTCTTTTGTAACTAGTAGATCAAATATAATAATAAAATCTCTAGTAACCGCCACATTAAATATACAAACAGTCAAGTGCTGAATTTAAAGTATTACGTTCTTACTTGGCTGAGGAAATCCGATAAACATACATAATATAATATGACCGAAACCAACCAGCCTCAATTCAGTAGTTTCATCAAATAAGCAGCTATTTTTCACGTCCAAGGTTTACTGATATAAATTGGTCCAAGTGGGTTACAACATGTAATAAACCTGAAGAAGTTCTACCGTTGCCTTAATTTAAAAGAGTTGAATTCAAAACTCTTCCAATAAAATTTAACTCCCAAAAGGCGTTTCTTTACAGAGAGAAAACTTTTATAGATTCATTTTAAGTCGTCTAAAAACTAGAATAGGGTAAAACCCGGAGAGACGCCACGGACAGAGAGAAGCCACACTCATTACGTCTTCGTATGTTTTTTTAAACATTTTTACAGGGCGGGTGGAGGGAGGCCGACTGGATAGGCCTAGGTTAGGTCTCTAGGTTAGGCAAACGCATTCGCCATTCGAAAAACCCTTGCCCAAGAACCCAGGCACCGCTGCTAGGTCAGCAAATGTAGCCAACCACTTAGGGAGACTTATAGCAGCGGTGTTGATTATAAAAAAAATGGTTCCCCGGGCGGCGGTACCCGCCTCCCAAATTGCAAATGTATGTGGCAGTTGTACATCAATATTTCAAAAACACTTCGGTAGCGGCACGGGCGATAACGAAATAAGTCAGTTCTTGTTCGGATGCGACAGTGTGGAAAAATTTTGCCATAATATTACGGCAATGAGATAATCGTGACGATTACAAGCATAGCGGAGATATGATAAAGAAAGTGATAATTTTTATTATTGATGTGGTTTCTTTTTAACATGATTTATAAATTCTTTTTACATGTCTGGTCTGTTTGTAAGATGCGGTAGCGTCTCTCCCACAATATAGGAGAGATGCCATACTGAGCAAGGCCAGTTTTTATTGCCCTATATAACTTTTTAAAAACTATATTAGAATATCGAGGAAGTACATCTAATAGGACACGGTCGTCAGGGAAAGTGAACCGAGGAAAATCTGTAGCTGGTCATAGATAAATTATACCCAAGTGTGAGATATCATAGCGCACAACGGAGAGAAAATGTGGAATTCATATTCGAACCTTAAAACAACGACTTCAATCTGGAAATTCAGTCAAAATTAACGTCTCAAAGCAAAAATGAAAAAATCACTGTATTAACAAAAAAAACAAAATGTGCAATTCACACGCTGTAGAAGTGAAACCTTCAGAAAACTAAAGTAGACTAGAATAGGGAGGTTATGAAGCACCGCACAAAGAGAAGACCGATTGTACTATTTCATTCTCTCGCAGGCTAAATCCTATAGATGTATGTGTTTGTCTTTTTTTAGTTTCAAATCACAACGGTGCTAAAGAAGTTTTCTTTTCAAAAACCATCTCACATTGTCATCGCATAATATTCAAACAAAAGTATTTTGGCACGATATCTTTATTATTTATTATGCGCATAAAAAAATACTACTTTCTGCAATTTGATCACACAAATCATTGTTGCTCTTAGCACCATCTGACACTTTTATTTATAGCAACATTTTGGGTTTGATAGTTTTACAAGCGATTAGGAAACGTTGTTCGCAAACTGGAATTATGTAAAAATAAATGGTTTTCAACTCGACCAACTGGAAACACAATAATAATAATATCCTTCTCCTACCAGTCCGAAACAATATTAAAGCCTTAACAATTAGACGTAGCTTTTTCAATTCACTGAATACATTAATGCTAGAAGGAAACTTGCCGAACAATATTAATTATTATAATTTAATAGAACTAACACAAATTTATGCACCAATTGCAATTTAATATGATGTTGTGGATATTTCTCTAATCATTTTTATTACTTATTTTAAACATTGAAAATAATACTGAAATCGGTAGGAAAAAGCTATGGAAGGTGTTGTCCGAATACTAATCCCATACAGGCAATTGAATCTCTGTATGAGGGAAGCGTTGCATGTGTTAGGGTGAACGGTGGCTTTTACGAGGTGGTTTGACATCACAAAAGGTGTGAAGCAAGAATTGAAAAAGGTCGGGTTGGGCGCGAAATTGAGTAATCTGAAAGTATATTGCCTGTGCTGATAATGCGAGGCTGATTTCTAACATTATGGTAGAACTACAACAGTCTCTCGTGTGTAGGATGAACGAAGTATGTACGAAGAATGAATTAATGATGAATGTAAGTAAGTCCAAAGTCATGGTGTTTGAAAGAGAGAATACGAAAACAGTGTGCAGTATAGTTATGAATGATGAAAACTTGGAGCAGGTGGATGAGTTTGTACATCTGGATATTATGTATACGAGAGATGGGAAGGATGATAGAGATATTGAAAGAAGGGTAAATGCAGAATGTGAATGAAGGGTGAATGCTGTTGGCGCAAAAAAAAAAACTGTCAAAAGAAGCGAAGCTAGCAGTCCACAATGGAGTGCTGGTACCTACCTTGATGTATGGCAGTGAGGCATGGAACTGGCAGAGGAAGAATGAAAGCTGACTGAATGCTGTTGAAATGAATCGTATGTGTGGTAAATCAACGTATGATCATGTGAGAAATGTGGAGATCCGCAAAGAATGCAAGGCTGATGTAAGCGTAATAAGTACGCTTAAGAAAGGGAACCCTCAGATGGTTTGGGCATGTAGAGCGAATGAACAAAGAAAATAGTGTAAGAAGAATATATAACGCACATGTGAATGGTAGAAGAAGTCGGGGACGCCCGAGGAAGACATGGCACGATAAAGTGAATCAGATACTTAAGACCGGCCATGTCAAGAGTTAGAATAATAAAAGAGTATGTATGAATGTGAATGAGGCAAAGATGTTTGGCGGTCCGTCCTCTCTGCCTACCCCTGCGGGGAAACGGCGTGATAGTTAGATGTTCTAAATAATAATAAAAAAGAACTTTAAAATGGCTCAATTAAAAGTTCAGACTTGTTCAAATTCCGCTACATCCTGTGTCTAACGATTATTTTCCAATTCCTGAGCCTTCACACCCTACTTCAAATCTTCCATTAACTTCTTGGTGCCGGCGAAAAATTTTCGCAGCCTGCCAGTAAATTGTACCTCTTTCCATATGTGTTTACATATTTATAAAAGTATTTAATTTTTTTTTTTTTTTACTTTAACCCCACACACAGGTCCTGATAAAAAAATATTTTCTTAAGAGCCTTTGTCATCTTTGGGGAAGCTGTATTGAGGGTCTTTTTAAGGAAAGGAAGCAGGGAAAATTTTGGGAAGGAAAAAGATATTAGTGGCGGGTAGGAATCTGAATGGCGCGAAGGACGAAGTATGGCTTTGAACCCATCCCTCCCGCTGCGGTGCATGACGATGGGTCGAAAGAGACCAGTTGGAGTGGTTGAACGGTCTCAAAGAACCTAACCCGATGAACCCTGCCAAACCCGATGAACTCCTGCCAAGGCAGTAGACGTAGCAAACTACTTGAGGTGAACTATGGCAGAGGTGTTGGTTATCGAATAAATGGTTACCGAGGCGGCTCTATCCATACCCACCTCCCAAATTGTAGTAGTTTATAAACTACCATGAGTAGTTTCCCCTGATTAGCTAATTCTATTCAGAGAAATGAATTCAAGAGGTTAAATCAACTAATTTTTACCTACTAGATCTGCTTCTAGGGTGTTTCCTATTGGATATCCAATCAATGATGATCTTAGTACCCAATAATACGGCATTTTGTCAAATTGGCACGTTTTCGAAGATGGTAGAAAATTACTTTGGGTTTTATTTCATAATTAAATTATCGATGTTAATGTTCATTTTATTAGGGAGGTACGAGGTACTGTTTTTCCAATTCTATAGCTTAAGACCAAAAGCTAATATTTTAGTTGCAATGCTGCATTAAGCTTTACGTACCTGTATTCGAGTTGCGCAATCAAATTGTTAAATTACGGAACTACTATAAAATGTAAGTGATTCCGTCTATCGTTTAAAAACGACGTTTTAAGGATTATAAAGTCTCTCGTTGCCAATTAGTTCACGATCGACTACGGAATGGTTTGCTGTCGGCCATCAATCGATTCCCGCTTCATACAAGATAAGCGTATAATCCTATAATTATTTTGAAGTTTAAAAGCTTTCAGCCCGTATCATAGTCACAGACCTATCTCGTACGTAGGTAAGTCTTCATGAAGCATTCGAATGGGACGTGTGTGATATTGTTTGGTACATTATGGATGACAATTAACAGTTTTCTATAATTAACGGAATCCTTACGAGAATTTTCAAACTATGTACATTATTTTAAAGTACAGAATTCTATTGCTTCTGCAATGCAACCATTTTGTACATCATGTAAGTATTAATGGACTATTTAGTTTATACAGCAATTTAAAATGATTAAATTTAAACAAAAAATAATAACTTTAACCGTAAACGGTTACTTTTTGAAAAGAAAATGAGTATCAAATAAGGTTACTTGAGATTCTGATATTATTTTATAATGGCCGGTTGTTTCATAGTACTTGGATAATAACAGAAGTAGAATTGGACTTTCAAAGAACTTGACTACTAACATTGATGAATTGTTCAAATTCTGTGAAATAACCCGTCCTTAATGTTACATACCTAGGACTTTTCTCTTTACATGCAATGACTTCAAATCTTTTAAGAACAATTTTTTTTGAAAAGTTTACAAAAAAAATCTGAAATATAATATTTATAAAATTATTACCCATATACTTCAGTTAGGGACAGTTGTTTCACAGAATTTGAACAATTTGTTAAATTTCAAGTTCTGTTACTACTCGTATATCATTATGGAGCAGTTCTTTCAGAGAACTTGAAAAATAACTTAACCATCCTTAATTTCAGTGTTTGCTTTGTTAGAACTCACATCAACTTTTTTATAACGGTGTTAATAATTTTCATAAATTTATCGATAGCCTATATTATTAATGGTGACCCGACAATTCATCCTGCGACAGTTCATCCGGCCTACAGTTCATCCCGCCGACAGTTCATCCTGCCGACAGTTCATCCTGCCGACAGTTCATCCCGCCGACAATTCATCCGGCGACAATTCATCCTGCCTGATCATTTAGAAGATTTTTATTAAGTAAGTATGCAAAGAGGATATACGGCCGTACAACCAAAATCGATATACTTATATCTGAAGGTATCTTGAGTGGAAATCCGCTGTAAAAATATTTTTACCAACAATAATTTCGACTCTCCGAAGAAGCATGCGTGAATAACAAAATATGTCATACTTATACTTATAGGTTATACTTATAGGTTAGGTTAGGTTAGGTTAGGTTAGGTTAGGTTGAATTGTCAGGATGAATTGTCGCCGGATGAATTGTCGGCGGGATGAACTGTCGGCAGGATGAACTGTCGGCAGGATGAACTGTCGGCCGGATGAACTGTCGCAGGATGAACTGTCACCGGATGAATTGTCGCAGGATGAACTGTCACGGAACCATTATTAATGGTCAACAACAATTATTAAAATAATAATAAACCTTCAGGGATGAATGCACCCAGCTTATTAATCCTCGGAGGATTAATGTAATATTACCTTTTTCCGAGTTTTCAGAGAGCTTATTGAAGAAACTTTTATCCACCTTTTTCTGGGACAACTGGGATTACTGGGAGTGGACTGGACTGGAGAGAGAGTGAAAAAAAGTTAGCGACTATTGGTGAGTCAGAAATATTTAGATGCTACCACTACAAAAGAAATATAACATATTTCGTCTGCCTTGGTAGATCATTCCAACATGATAATATTGTGAGACCAACATGATAATATTGTGAGACCATACATATTTTGTATTCATTCTCCTGATGAACTCAACCGCGTAAACAACTCAAAATTCTTGAAGGCCATTATCTCATACCAGTAAGTTATTTAATACAGAAAATTAGCACATTCACTAAAGAGTTGTTTCAAATTTTGAATATTACATGGTTTATAATTAAGCAGGTATTTATGTACTTCTGATTCCAGAGAAAATCTTAGTTTTGGTTTATTAAATAAGAGAATATTATTTCTGGTCTCAGAACCATTGATAATGATGTATCCATCGATTTCCAGTTCTAATATTTTTTATAATCGCTAAATACTTTTACAAGCATTTGGTAGCTGGTGCTGTGGGCCGTTAAACCCTAGGTTATACAGTTATAAGTTGAAAATAACTTACCTTCCGTTTAGATCGTATAGAGTCTAGTTGTCTCTGAGTGAGTTCCCCGATGGAGCCAGAGCCCCACAACACTCGCCCCATCGCGCTGTAGAAGCCGGTCATTCCAAGCATCGGCACCAAATACGTCACCACGAAGAACAGCACCTGGTAACTGTAAACAAAACACGATAATATGTTAGTTCGACCTGTGAGACATAGATGACTCTAGTTTAGATAAATCATAAAGATTGTAGAGATATCCGACAGATTTCTGTAATATATAGGGGTGTTGTTAGTCATGGTGTACTCCAAGGCACGGTGAGCCGTTACGTTTCGAGAAGCAGAGAGATTATAAGCATGAACCATAAAAGATTATTTATTATTTATTTATGTTTTTATTCCAGCAGGACTGGGAGATTAGGCATTAGTCTCCTCACTCCTGACTGTCATATAAGTACAGCTTTAAAATCGTCACCTATAAAAGTTGTGAAGGGAAAGTTTTTAATAACAAGAAGTATTCAAGACAACAACCTGATTAATGTATTGCTTTGTGATGCTTTTTGGGCTCTTTGTGTTTCGTAGAGGTTTTCTAGACTATTGCAGCATGGAATACAAAACACATATAATGTCAGATCTTATCATTTTATTCACTTTGTTTTCAGTTTGTATCTCTTGATTATCGTGAGAATTTTAAAATTTTACCGTCACGAACTGAAGTGTTGTTCGGAGGGTATCTTTTTTATCCATTCTTTTGGTGTATTGAAATTAAAGGTGATTTTCTGAAATCAATCGTTAATATAAGCAAGTGAAAATTTTCCCCAGTTTGTGGTTGGTAATACGGTAAGTTAATTATCACATATGGAAGAAATCTGTACTTTGGTAAAACTGCTATTGGTTTGAGAATTTTCTCATAATAGATCATCGGCTAAGACGCTCCACCTAAAATAATACTATCAATTTTTAGCAGTTTGTGTTACAAAAAAGCTTAATAACAAAACCAGAATGACTATGGACAGGTCTCTGACCCCTCAGAAAACACAGAGGTTAGGAGTATGAAAGTGAACGGATTTTTGAAGATATTAACTACACAGAGGACGTCAGGAGTGAAAACTTTTCCCTCAGGGCCTACGCATCTTT